>CM050163.1:174100137-174661796 GCA_027410445.1 Discoglossus pictus | reverse complement strand
AGGTAATACAATCACCAGGATAGACTCATTGGGCCTCATTCTATTATGGAAAGCCTTTGATCTAAAACGGCCGCAAGAGTTTCGGCCGCAAGAAAGCCCCGGTTGCTATTCAATTGCTACGGGAAACCTCTCTGCAAGGCTAAAAGCGAGCCGCAGCTTACTTGCAGCAAACAGGTCCTGCTAGCACCAATTCAGCACATAATAAAGCCCAAATAAAGCCATCCTGCACTCTGAGGAGACTATAAAGTGATTGTAGGTGTTAGCAAAAATAGCACAACATTCCCCTATACTCAAATCCGTAATTTTTGTATTTTAAAATTCTTGTCAAATATCCGTGGACAAAGTCCCGAGGGCTTGGAGCACCTCAGACCCGCAAAGGCTGCGGGATTAGCCTCCGTCAAGTCCGGAAATGGGTAAAATAGACCTACGGGTCGTAAAGGGCTAACTTACAAGTCGTAGCATCGAAAAGCCATTCTGTACTTTTATTAAAAGTGAAAGTGATGTTTGGTTTCAGAATTAATAGCTCAACATTCCCCTACTCTCAAATGCGCAAATAAAGATATTTAACTTCATCTATCATGCAAGCCCGCACGGGTTTGAATAACGAGCTACGGGCTTGGAGGGCAATCATCCGCCAAACCCGTACGTGCTTCACTAAGAAGCTACAGCCAAGTCTCAAGCCCGTAATCCTGAAATGAAACCTGAAATCAATTAACCAATAGGAAGATGACAATCAAGGGCACAAATAGTTTAAAAGGGAGTGAAATTCGTAAATCTGTGACTGTGTTGTATGCTGTGCAAGTGGACACACAGGTCTTGGAGTTGGAGGTTTTGTCACAGAAAGAGAGAGAGAGAGGAGGAGAGATGGAGGGAGAAGGCAGCGAAGGGCATGCAGAGCAGGCCCCCCAGCCACAGGCTGGCCAGCAAGCTGCTGCTGCTGCACGCAAAAGGGCAGCAAATTTCACAAGCCAGGAGATTGAAACACTGGTTAGAGGAGTGCAAGCCCGACACTCCATCCTAACCGGTGGGAGTGAAGTGAGGCCCAGGCTGAGGACTGATGCCTGGAAGGAGATCTCGGCTGAGGTCTCCTCGCTGGGGTATGCGAATCGTACCTGGCAGTCTTTCCAGCACCGGTTCCAAGACTGCCGCATTGATGTAAAAAAGAAGATGGCCAATGAGGCCAAAGCAGCACGTGGAACCGGTGGTGGGCCGCCAGAAACATTCACATACCCCGGTTGGGAGGCCACAGTCCGCGACATGATCCAGCCAGCGTCAGTCGTGGGCCTCCCTAGCCTGGTGGACTCCGGTCGGTCTGAAAGCCTGCAATGTGAGTACCATGTACACCTTAACACTCTCATATGTATGCACATGTACCCCACACAGATAGATAACTGACGTTGAATTGCATTGTAAGATATCTCATTATGACTACAGATATATGAGGCTGCAAAAATCATGTAAATCCAGTGTAAAGAAATATACTTGTCAGAATTGTTAGCAATGAAATATATGTCCAATACCTCCTCCCACAACTGATTCTGATACCGTTTTGCAAATCTATTGATGTTACTGTTATGTTTGCTGTTGGTTCCCAGTGCATATAAAGCATACATGACAACTCCATTGCAATTGTTTGTTTATTGTCATGAGTTCCCCTGTCACACTGTACTCCATGTTAAACTGGCCCATCCATAGCTGTTTGGCTTAACCCTCCTACTGCTTAGAATTCATGTACATTTTGATTATAGGTATAGCGGATGTATCCTGTTTTATGTAGGCATTTCAGTATATGCTGGAAGAGTGCCGCCGCCGACTCTAGGGATGCGGCTGCGCTTGCGTCCCCATGTAGCCGTCAAAAATAGTTGGTACAACAAAGGCCCTAACCCTCTAACCGTAACCCCCTAAACCCCACTTTCTAACTCTAACCCATACCCCCTAACTGTAGCCAGAACCTGAAACCCATAACCACTTACCTGGCCTGCTCTGCTGGCGTAGCTAGAGTCGTTGGCGGTGCACTTCCAGAGATGCGCACATACAACAGGATAGGTCCGGTCTAGCTGGTACATCCCCATGAGAGTACATGTATGGATGTGCACACTGCAGCATATGCGGATACAGACTCTGATGGACTGCAAGTTTGTGTCGTGTAACAGCATAATCTGGACCATGTTACATTAACATGTTAACTCACATTGCTGAGGATTGGTCACAGATTGGTCTGTCTCACACACTGGCCAACAGATTCAGATGAGCACGTGTCCTAATTAACTGCAGTTGGCACACCGCACCAGCATTACATATAGTCATATGAGCCATGGGCCCTTTCCTGTTATCTGACCGTGACTGCTGGTAGCAGCAGTGAGCAGCCTCTACATGTCACAGCATTTTCCTGGAGATTATATAATCATGCATATTTAGTGGGTTATGGTGTTGTTAAGGTAAGGGGTTCGGATAAGTGTGAGGGCTAGTGCTTTTGGGCTTCTGTGTAAGTTGAAAATGATGTATATAACAGCGGCAGCACCATCTATCAGCCCCTTGGTCCAACTGCTGCTGCCAGCAGTCGCTGTCACATAACAGGAAAGATCCCAGCCAGGATCCACAATACTAATGATGCAGATCAATTTTGATTAGCGGCAAACATTCACAGCCAATTACAAGTCACTCTGATCTCAGAGATATGGAAACAACAATACTCAAATCAAAATCTTGTCTCATTTCAGTACCATCCAGGCGTCCCCTGCCTCCGCAGGTTCCTGCACCTTCTGAAGATGCAGGACCACCTGCAGCAACCTCACCTGTAGCAGGGCCCTCGTATGAAAGTCCATCTGGGCCATCCACAAGGTGTCATCAATTGCCTCCAGCCAGGATAATGGCACCGCCTGGCTCCCAGCCAATGTGGGCTGTACAAATGTGGGGCCACCCAATGTGGTCCCATTCCGGTTGGGCCCACAGTATGGATCCACAATCAATGGTGCCCTGGAGCATGGGCCCCCGGCAGGGCATGTGGCCCCCGCAGGACCAGCAGGCCACTCTTACCACTCCGGCCCAACAGGCCCCGCAGGCCCATCCAGCCACTCTGGCCCCACAGGCCCCACAGGCCCCGCAGGCCCATCCAGCCACTCTGGCCCCACAGGCCCCACAGGCCCGCAGGCCCATCCATCCACTCTGGCCCCACAGGCCCCTCAGGCCCCGCAGGCCCATCCATCCACTCTGGCCCCGCAGGACCAGCAGGCCCAGCCAGCCACTCTGGCCCCACAGGCCCCACAGGCCCATCCAGCCACTCTGGCCCCACAGGCCCCGCAGGACCAGCAGGCCCAGCCAGCTACTCTGGCCCCACAGGCCCCACAGGACCAGCAGGCCCAGCCAGCCTCTCTGGCCCCACAGGCCCCGTAGGCCCATCCAGCCACTCTGGCCCCACAGGCCCCGCAGGACCAGCAGGCCCAGCCAGCCACGCTGGCACCACAGGCCCCGCAGGACCAGCAGGCCCAGCCAGCCACTCCGGCCCCACAGGCCCCGCAGGACCAACAGGCGACTCCGGTGAGGCAGGACACACCAGTTAGCAGTGCCTCCACCCAGAGGACACAGTGGTCTGGGTCACTGCCAGTTAGTCCGGCGCTGTCAGCGGCCCAGTGCCAGGATTTCCTGGCTCATCTCCAGCATGAGTGTGAGCAAAATCAACAGTTCATGCTGGAGATGAGACACCACGATGCCAGGAAGCTCGAGGAACGGAGACGCAGCAACGACCGGAACTTCGAGGAGAGGAGACGCCATAATGAACGGGTGTTTCAGGAGATGACACGGCAAAATGAACGAATGTTCCAGGAGGTGAGGCGGCATAACCTTCTAATGGAGGAGTACGCCCGAAGGCCTGAAATGGCCCGAGAAGGCCAGCCCCAAGACCGGGCTACCCCTTCAAACTCACCCCCTTCAACATCACAGACCCTGTCCCCAGCATCCAGGCCAGAAGAGCCTCCAAACATTCGAAGAGGTCGGGGCCGGCCTAGGGGAACATTTTCCAAAGGCCAGGAGAGCCAGGAAACACACAAGTGGAAGCAGAAATAGGTGAGAACATGTTCATGTTGCATATAGAAGCAATTGATGTCCAAGATGTATTGACGTTGAGGTGTTGCAGTCAATGCGTATATTGTTCTAATTGATGTCTTGTTCTTATCTCTTTAGGTTCCAATTTCTTGATCTTCCGGATTTTCTGACTCCCGTTTTTTTTTTTTTGGGAAAAAAATTTTAAGCATAGGATTAAACATTATGCTCACATTATCATTGTTTGTTTTCGTTTGTACTGTACCATGATTGGTAAACACCACATGAATGCTACACACCAACGTTATTGGATTAGTACATACATCTTCCTTCAATATACCAGCCCTGTGTTAATGTAGGGTTGGGGTAACAGCCACTAGTGCAGCTGAGGGTGGAGGTAATATTCATGAGTTTGATTACAGTAACGGTGATGCATGATATTCGTGTTTCTGACACATGGATAGATTAATTCAGGGGAAATATCAAAAGTGAGTCCACCCCTAAGTGAAATTGGCAGTTATTTTGTGTGGCCACCATTATTTTCCTGCACTGACTTAACCCTCATGGGGATGGAGTTCCCCAGAGTTTCACAGGTTGCCACTGGAGTCCTCTTCCACTCCTTCATGATGATATCATGGAGCTGGTGGATGATAGAGACCTTGCACTCCCTGTAACGGAGTTGGAACACGCAGTCCAATATCTCCGCTGGTATACGGTACAATATCCAAGAAGCACTACAGTCTCACCATTCCCAACCGCCAATATTTGCCCACACTCAATTGGGAGTCAAATGAATACTGACTTTATTTTGTTGGGCAGAAATATATATATACACATCTCTTCCCACAGGCAATACACACATCCCCCATAGTTGGCCACACAATACACATAGAGGGACAACAGGTGGGTCACACCTCCCGGAGACTACCTGGCTACTTTGATACAATCAGACATTGCTTAGATCATCCTTCTTTGTTATGTCTGATAATGAAAACACTTTATACAATATACTTCCTTATCCTATGATGAGTCTCTGTACTAGGATTAATTATTATGCCAAGGTCTGCAATAGTCTGGGCTAAGATTTTGCAGAGCAGAAACCAACATACATACAGTATAACAGTATGATCATATTTTAACCGTAACCATAAAACAGGGTAAAACAGTGATGGGTTCCGTTACACTCCACACCTTCCATTTGAGGAGTACCCCACAGATGCTCAATAGGGTTTAGGTCTGGTGACCTACTTGGCCAGTTCATCAACTTTTGACCTTCAGCTTCTTTAACCAGGCAGTGGTCGGCTTGCAGGTGTGTTTGTGGTCGTTATCATGTTGGAATACTGCCCTGCGGCCCGTTCTCCTATGGGAGGGATCATGCTCTTTCTCAGTTTGTCACAGTACATGTTGGCATTCATGGGTTCCCTCAAAGAACTGTAGCTCCTCAGTGCTGGCAGCATGCATGCAGGCCCAGACCAAACATATATGCATGTGTATATATGTTTTCGCTAATATGTTGTGTGGATTCCCCCTATATGCATTTACCTAATGATGTCAGATGCTGCCTCCCCTCTCTCTGCATCACTGTTTCGGTTCAAAATGATGGGTTCATCTCATATCAATGTTTTTGTGTTCGTTGTGACTTATCCATTTATCTCTGGCACTGGGGAGCTACAGTTCATTGAGGGAACCATGAATGCAAACATGTACTGTGACATACTGAAGCAGAACATGATCCCCTCCCTTGGGAGACTGGGCCGCAGGGCAACATAACATAACGACCCTAAACACACCGCCAAGACGACACTGCCTTGCTAAAGAAGGTAAAGGTGATGGACTGGCCAAGCTTGTCGACAGACCGAAACCATATTGAGCATCTGTGGGGCATCCTCAAACTGACGGTGGGGGAGTGCAAGGTCTCTAGCATCAACCAGCTCTGATGTATCATTAAGGAGGGAAAGAGGACTCCAGTGGCAACCTGGGAAGCTCGGGTGAACTCCCTGGCCATGAGGGTTAATGCAGTTCTGGCAAATAATGGTGGCCACACATAATTGACATTTCGTTTCAATTTGGACATTTAAAATTAGGGGTGTACTCACTTTTGTTGCCAATGGTTTAGACATTAATGGCTGTGTATTGAGTTATTCATGGGTCAGCAAACTTACTTTACATTGTAGCAGAGTGTCATTTCTTCAGTGTTGTCACATGAAAAGATATACTAAAATATTAACAACAATGTGACGGGTGTACTCACTTATGTTAGATACTGTGGCCCTCATTTAATTGCAATTTGGGCAATTGAATAGGGCTCAAAATGAGCACAGAACATATATTCTATGAAAAATGTTTTAGTTAGTAAACATCTATCCAAAATCAAGGTTTTCACTAACTAAAATCTGTTTGACACAATATATGTTCTGTGCTTATTTTGAGCCCCATTCAATTGGCAAAATCGCAATTGAATGAGGCCCTGTATGTTCACTATTAGCATGTGAGCCACTTACGGACACCTGTCTCATTTGTCTGTTTCTGCGTCATATAGATTGATAATACCAACCTTCCCTCATGGTTGAAATCAGTAATGCAAACACACTGTGAGAATTCTATTGACACCCCTAACTGATGGTGCAGAGCACAGATGTGGAGTCTGAAGGTCCTTTTATTGATGTTCCGGAAATGCTATGGTATCAACATTGACGAGGCAGACACAAACAACATCTCGGATAAATCATATTTAATATTTACAGAAATTAACAAGGCAAGCTTGCCACAAAGCCACAGGTTGACTAATCAACACAGGTATGCAAAGGATCATGGTGGAGGGGGGTAGGATACAAAATCCAAGTAACACAGGGAAATAGGGATATGAGAGCAGAATGCAGGCAGGGAAAATTACATTGATATAGATGATCAGGGGATGTACAGTGTATCAACCAACATTAGGCAATATAATAGATCTCATTATTGTTACGACATATATATAACAGTCAATAAGGAAACACCATAATAATCCATAATAAGGGGATATACATATGGGGAGAGCAAAATGTATGCTTGTGTGTTAAACGGACACTCTGATGCCACATCAGAAGTATAAGTGCTCAATCAGTGAATGCTATGAGCCCATAACATCAGTTCTCACGCAACAATAAGCAGCACATAGATAACCTTGGTAAAAAAGATGGTGACCTGACCAGGACCATATCATCTAGATGTTACTTATTGCAGAGAACTCACAACAAACCAGGCAATATCAAGGATAGTTTGTTCTCTGATTGAGCATCTATACTCTCTGTTGTTGAATATGCATAACTGAAGATTAACGTAACCTCCTTAACTGTTAAGTCCCAAGCCTGGATTTACTCTTCCCCATATGCACAGGGAGGGTCACATCAGCACTGAAGAAAAGATCTTGAAGGGTTGGTGCTGCAGGCTTCACAACAGTCCAAGTAGAGGAGAGGATAGAATGTCTAAACCAATAGGTACCTATGAATCGAGATAGACTATATGAGCATACACATGCTGTGGATATACCAGGAACATAAGCTGACAGATGTCACATCACATCTGCATTGTATATTGAAATTGTCTCGTGACACATATCGTGATATGTGTATGGGAATGTGCGCATACTTACCATTAACGGATATCAGAGCAGGCTGTATTTGATCCAGTATGAAGAATGCGTCACGAGACATATGTTACATCACAAAGCTATCCTCTACTGTGGACTGTTGGATATTCTGGAAGACAATGGGGAAGGAGAAAAGAGATGTATTAGTAACCATAAGCCATGTACATTATAGTTGGTTGTAATTAGTTTCAGACTTACATGGGAAGTACTTACGAATGACGTGGGCACGTAGTTGTGACCCCTGAACGTTATCCCCACCATCGGGAGGTACTGGACGCTCCGCCGGTTCAAGCGGAGCATCATCAATGTTCCCCAGACAGTTTGCCTGTACTGCTATATTGTGCAGAATACAGCAGGCCATGATGATGTGACAAACCTTCCCTGGTGTATACTGTAGCGCCCCGCCAGTGGAATGTAAACATCTGAAGCGCATCTTCAGGAGTCCAAAGGTGCGCTCTATTACATTCCGGGTTCTGGCATGCGCCGCATTGTACCTCTCCTCCCCCTCTGTGCGTGGATTGTTCACAGGGGTCAACAACCACGGCAAACACCTATATCCTGCATCACCTGAAGGCAACAAAAATGGGAGATGTAGATATGAATGGGAGTTTGTGCTGCTCGTTAAAGCATCTGTAAATATACGCAATGATTAATGTGACGTTAGTTTAGGGATCTCTGGCTTGGAACTTCATACTCCTATGACCACGTCACATCGGGTTAGGCACAGCAACAAGCTACGATGCAATGGCTCAGTCGGCACACCTTCTTTATGGCGCACCGCAAATGAGCGCGGACAATACGGCGCTGCCAGAAGCCGGCGACAGTAGCGCACTGTTGGAAATTGTGTGCCAAAATGTGCGTCCATCAAAGAGCGCAAGTTGTACAATCTATTGACTAATGGGCCAAAACCCTCTAACCCAAACCACTGAGCCCCCATGCCTAACACTTACACTCATAATCCAAAGCATTAGCCCAAAGACCCCTAAGCCTAAAACCCCTAAGTCCACCCTTAAATCCTTATCTTAACTCCTGCGCGCAGATGTTGTGCGCGCTATTGAGGGACTCTATTTTGTCTGTTGGCGCATGCGTCGTTGCGCATTTTTCACGCAACAATGGAATAGCATTACAGTGGAACATGATGTATATTTTAGGGGATCCTTTATGGGTACTCACAGAGCAGCCACCCAGGTGGAGCTTCTCCAGACTCAAAATAAAGATGGGTGGATGACTGACGCAGGATATGGGCATCATGAGTACTTCCCGGGAAGCCTGCAACCACATTTTGTATGCGCATGTCTGCATCACAAACAGCCTGTACATTGATGGAATGAAAGTGTTTGCGATTTCGGAACAGCGCTTCTTGCTCTCTAGGAGGTATCAATGCTACATGTGTACAATCTATAGCACCGAGCACATTGGGGATACCTCCCATTTGAAATAAATCTGCTTTCACCTTCAAGATCTCTTCCCCAGTGTGGGGAAAACTGATGTATCTGGCAGTTTTCAGAACGATAGCATGGAGGAATGTGCTCAGGCACCTTGAAAGGCTTGCTTGAGACATTTCTCCTACTATGCTAGCAGTGTTCTGAAAACTACCAGATGATAGGATGTGTATGGCGGCTAACATCCGTGTCATGCCTGGGATGGCTCTATTGGTCCGTGAGGAAGGCTCCATGTCCTCCCTCAGGACCGCATAGAGCTCCTCCAGGCTGGCACGGGTTAGCCTAAAACGCTCATACACTTCCACATCAGTTAATCCCTCTAATGTGACTCTCTCCCTGTACACCCTGGGTGCACGAATCCTCCTGGCAGGCTCCTGGGCCTGCTCACCCCCCTGTGGGTCTGGCTGTGCAGGAGCCCCCACTTCATGTGCCACACCCTCTAGGGGTCTCTCATCTGGCCCCCCATCAGCTGATCACCCACATCAAGGTCCTCCTCCCTGTCTGCAGCTGCCCTCATATCCCCCTGTCCCTGTGTCACTGGAGCTCTCTCCCCTAACTGACCCCCCACCATGAGCCTAGGCATATCCTGTGATGTGCCACTTGCCTGGCTTGGTTCCGGACCACCATGGATTGCATCAGCACGCTCACCCACATTCACTCCCAGCCGCCCCTCTCTGTCACGCCTCAGCCACTCCACAGTTGCACGCCTGACAGCCCGGTTTCCACTCTGCAACATTCAAAACAAATATCCATTCCTACGATGCTGCGCTCTCCTCACATACCTATACGCTGCACTCAGGTTGCTGCTATCCATGATGGTTCAGACTTGCTAATTCATGGATGATGATGTGGTTATATAGCTTGCTAATTACCCGGGTGGATTTCATAAATGGAAAAGCTCACTGGTGTATCTAAGCTTCATCATGTTATGAAGTTCCCTGATTATGGATTTGTTGAGCCATTTTAATTAGTAACCCCTAATATTCTGGCACACATTTGAATTTGGGCACATGCTCCATGATCTATGTAATGTGGCGTGGAAATATATACAATATTTGTGTTCAAAAATGTAGATGTGATAAAAGAGATGTAAATCAGATAATGTTGATATGTTTAGGGGACACATTCTAGCCTTTCTGAGTGCTAAATGGTTAATTTGGCCGCCATATTGAGGATGTACATGACAATAAAAAGATCTCTTTTATTAACATATTTGATCATTGGGGATTGTTTTTACAGTAATTCGAATGCCTTTTATTGCTTCCTTTACACTTTTAGGGCCCTTTCACCCCTGTTTCATTACAATGGCGTAAGTGCATCGTGTGGACTTCAACGGATGCAGCCGTAAATTAAATCTAGCCAGGCGCGAATCGCGGCCTTCAGAATGTAGGAAGGCCGTGACGTTTAGGCGCGCACGCAAGCTGGAAGGGTGACGGACTAGCCGCGCCCGGCACGAACCATCCAATAGCGGAATCACGCATCGCGCCACAGGTCGCACAGCCAATCACTTACGGGATAGACCATTTGATTGACAGTGGGAGTGAATAAATAGGAATGACACGCGCCCACACCTCGACTGTGTTGCGATTTCTGACGAGGTAGCACGCGGTTCCAGGAGCTTGTTGGTTGAGAGTAGGTAAGTTGCTTTATTATAAAGTCGCGGTTTAAGTTCTTTTTACGGGAATCCGTTACTACATTTACGGATGCCGATGTAAAGAAGTACAATTGTGTTTTTTGCTTGTTTATAGGTGTTTCGAGGATTTTGAATAGTTTTTGTGGTTATATCCGGCACGTAGGAGTTTGGAGGGAGGTAAGTTGCATTGTACATGCTTTTCATCCTATCAAGCTATCTTTTATTTGTATGTTTTGCCAATTTCTATATTTACTGAATACACTGGCGAGAAGTAAAATTGAGTTCTTTGCTTGTTTATAGGTGTTTGGAGGATTTGGGATCTTTGATCCGGCCCTTAGGGGTTTGGAGGGAGGTAAGTTGCATTGTACATGCTTTTCATCCTATCAAGCTGTCTTTTATTTGTATGTTTTGCCAATTTCTATATTTACTGAATACACTGGCGAGAAGTACAATTGTGTTTTTTATGCTGTTGGCCTATAGGTTTGGAGAGTTTTTGGTTGTGGGGAGAGGAGTTTTGTGGAGGGAGGTAAGTTATTTATATTTTTCTGTTTCGTATTATATCTGGATCTCTCTCTCTCTCTATCGCAATCTCTCTCTCTCTCTCTCTCTCTCTCTATATATATATATATATATAGACATTCAAATGTGAACACAGATGTACTTTTTATTTACTATATATATATATATATATATAGAGAGAGAGAGAGAGAGAGAGATTGAGTTTGAGTTTGATTGAGTTTGATTTTGAGTTTGAGTTTGATTGAGTTTGATTTTGAGTTTGAGTTTGATTGAGTTTAAGTTTGATTGAGTTTGATTTTGAGTTTGATTGAGTTTGATTTTGAGTTTGAGTTTGAGTTTGATTGAGTTTGATTTTGATTTTGAGTTTGATTGAGTTTGATTTTGAGTTTGAGTTTGATTGAGTTTGATTTTGAGTTTGAGTTTGTTTGAGTTTGAGTTTGATTGAGTTTGATTTTGAGTTTGATTGAGTTTGATTTTGAGTTTGAGTTTGATTGAGTTTGATTTTGAGTTTGAGTTTGATTGAGTTTGATTTTGAGTTTGATTGAGTTTGATTTTGAGTTTGAGTTTGATTGAGTTTGATTTTGAGTTTGAGTTTGATTGAGTTTGATTTTGAGTTTGAGTTTGATTGAGTTTGATTTTGAGTTTGAGTTTGATTGAGTATGATTTTGAGTTTGAGTTTGATTGAGTTTGATTTTGAGTTTGAGTTTGATTGAGTTTGATTTTGAGTTTGAGTTTGATTGAGTTTGATTTTGAGTTTGAGTTTGATTGAGTTTGATTTTGAGTTTGTTTGAGTTTGAGTTTGATTGAGTTTGATTTTGAGTTGGAGTTTGAGTTTGATTGAGTTTGATTTTGAGTTTGATTGAGTTTGAGTTTGATTGAGTTTGAGTTTGAGTTTGATTGAGTTTGATTTTGAGTTTGATTGAGTTTGATTTTGAGTTTGAGTTTGATTGAGTTTGATTTTGAGTTTGTTTGAGTTTGAGTTTGATTGAGTTTGATTTTGAGTTTGAGTTTGAGTTTGATTAAGTTTGATTTTGAGTTTGAGTTTGATTGAGTTTGAGTTTGATTGAGTTTGAGTTTGAGTTTGATTGAGTTTGATTTTGAGTTTGATTGAGTTTGATTTTGAGTTTGAGTTTGATTGAGTTTGATTTTGAGTTTGAGTTTGATTGAGTTTGATTTTGATTGAGTTTGAGTTTGATTGAGTTTGATTTTGAGTTTGATTTTGAGTTTGAGTTTGATTGAGTTTGAGTTTGATTGAGTTTGATTTTGAGTTTGATTGAGTTTGATTTTGAGTTTGAGTTTGATTGAGTTTGAGTTTGATTGAGTTTGATTTTGAGTTTGATTGAGTTTGATTTTGAGTTTGAGTTTGATTGAGTTTGATTTTGAGTTTGATTGAGTTTGAGTTTGATTGAGTTTGAGTTTGAGTTTGAGTTTGATTGAGTTTGATTTTGAGTTTGATTGAGTTTGATTTTGAGTTTGAGTTTGATTGAGTTTGATTTTGAGTTTGTTTGAGTTTGAGTTTGATTGAGTTTGATTTTGAGTTGGAGTTTGAGTTTGATTAAGTTTGATTTTGAGTTTGAGTTTGATTGAGTTTGAGTTTGATTGAGTTTGAGTTTGAGTTTGATTGAGTTTGATTTTGAGTTTGATTGAGTTTGATTTTGAGTTTGAGTTTGATTGAGTTTGATTTTGAGTTTGAGTTTGATTGAGTTTGATTTTGATTGAGTTTGAGTTTGATTGAGTTTGATTTTGAGTTTGATTTTGAGTTTGAGTTTGATTGAGTTTGAGTTTGAGTTTGAGTTTGTTTGAGTTTGAGTTTGATTTTGATTTTGAGTTTGATTGAGTTTGATTTTGAGTTTGGTTGAGTTTGATTTTGAGTTTGATTGAGTTTGATTTTGAGTTTGAGTTTGATTGAGTTTGATTTTGATTGAGTTTGAGTTTGATTGAGTTTGATTTTGAGTTTGATTGAGTTTGATTTTGAGTTTGATTGAGTTTGATTTTGAGTTTGAGTTTGTTTGACTTTGAGTTTGATTTTAATTTTGATTTTGATTGAGTTTGATTTTGAGTTTGATTGAGTTTGATTTTGAGTTTGATTGAGTTTGATTTTGAGTTTGTTTGAGTTTGAGTTTGATTGAGTTTGATTTTGAGTTTGAGTTTGATTGAGTTTGATTTTGATTGAGTTTGAGTTTGATTGAGTTTGATTTTGAGTTTGATTGAGTTTGATTTTGAGTTTGAGTTTGATTGAGTTTGATTTTGAGTTTGAGTTTGTTTGAGTTTGAGTTTGATTTTGATTTTGAGTTTGATTGAGTTTGATTTTGAGTTTGATTGAGTTTGATTTTGAGTTTGATTGAGTTTGATTTTGAGTTTGAGTTTGATTGAGTTTGATTTTGATTGAGTTTGAGTTTGATTGAGTTTGATTTTGAGTTTGATTGAGTTTGATTTTGAGTTTGAGTTTGATTGAGTTTGATTTTGAGTTTGAGTTTGTTTGAGTTTGAGTTTAATTTTGATTTTGAGTTTGATTGAGTTTGATTTTGAGTTTGATTGAGTTTGATTTTGAGTTTGATTGAGTTTGATTTTAAGTTTTAGTTTGTTTGAGTTTGAGTTTGATTGAGTTTGATTTTGAGTTTGAGTTTGATTGAGTTTGATTTTGAGTTTGAGTTTGAGTTTGATTGAGTTTGATTTTGAGATTGAGTTTGATTGAGTTTGATTTTGAGTTTGATTGAGTTTGATTTTGAGTGTGAGTTTGATTGAGTTTGATTTTGAGTTTGATTTTGAGTTTGAGTTTGATTTTGATTTTGATTGAGTTTGATTTTGAGTTTGATTGAGTTTGATTTTGAGTTTGATTGAGTTTGATTTTGAGTTTGAGTTTGTTTGAATTTGAGTTTGATTGAGTTTGATTTTGATTTTGAGTTTGATTGAGTTTGATTTTGAGTTTGAGTTTGAGTTTGATTGAGTTTGATTTTGAGTTTGAGTTTGATTGAGTTTGATTTTGAGTTTGATTGAGTTTGATTTTGATTTTGAGTTTGATTGAGTTTGATTTTGAGTGTGAGTTTGTTTGAGTTTGAGTTTGATTGAGTTTGATTTTGAGTTGGAGTTTGATTGAGTTGGAGATTGAGTTTGAGTTTGATTGAGTTGGAGATTGAGTTTGAGTGAGATTTCTACACATATTTGCAATACACATAGGTGTTCCAAACTGCTTCTTCAATGGGGCTTGACAAGAACTTTTTTTCAGCCTAGAACAGCAGGACCATGTAGTTCCTACTACCTCTGGTACAGAAGATGGCTTCAGGATAGGTACCACGCCCAGAGTATAATGCAGATAGGATATTAGTGGCCTCAGACATGGGCCACTCCCCACACATGATAGAAGCACACAGTAAATAGCCGCATGCCTTGTATATATGCAAACTGTAACTGACCCTTCCACATTGTTTAGGAAAGTATTGATCTAGCGTGTTTCATCAGCGCCTCTCTGTACACCCCTCCCACTGCTGTCACAGGCTCTGTCCACTTAAGGTTGATTACTGCAGTTAGTTACAACATTGATATCCAAGCAGAAATAGTGTTCGAGGCGATCAGAATGGGGGACGAGCGTGGAGCAGGCAAACCCACTAAAACATTTCTTTTTTTCTCTTTCTTTTCTTTTCAGGTGGTGATGGAGGGAGAGGAGCAGAGGGTGGAGGAGTGGCAGGGAGTCCCGGGGCGTGGAGGTGGGGAAGAGGAGGGGAGGAGTGAGGAGGAGGTAATAGTTGAGGAGGGGGAGGTAGTGGAGGAGGAGGTAGTGGAGGAGGAGCAGGGAGGAGAGGAGGAGGAGGGAGGAGAGGAGGAGGAGGGAGGAGAGGAGGAAGGAGGAGGAAGGAGGGAGGAGAGGAGGAGGGAGGAGAGGAGGAGAAGGAGGGAGGAGAGGAGGAGGGAGGAGAGGAGAAGAAGGAGGGAGGAGAGGAGGAGAAGGAGGGAGGAGAGGAGAGGAAGGAGGGAGGAGAGGAGAG
The DNA here is from genome assembly GCA_027410445.1 of Discoglossus pictus. Classification (NCBI taxonomy): domain Eukaryota; kingdom Metazoa; phylum Chordata; class Amphibia; order Anura; family Alytidae; genus Discoglossus; species Discoglossus pictus. Next base: position 174,646,550 of record CM050163.1, on the reverse strand, counting down.
GAAGGAGGGAGGAGAGGAGAGGAGGAGTGAGAAGGGAGGAGAGTAGAGGAAGGAGGGAGGAGAGTAGAGGAAGGAGGGAGGAGAGGTGAGGAGGAGGGAGAAGGGAGGAGAGTAGAGGAAGGAGGGAGGAGAGGAGAGGAAGGAGGGAGGAGAGTAGAGGAAGGAGGGAGGAGAGTAGAGGAAGGAGGGAGGAGAGGAGAGTAGGAGGAGGAAGGAGGAGGAGGAGGGAGGAGGAGAGTGGAGAGGGTCCTCATCCCCAGTCTGAAGAGCAAGAGGCTGGCGGCAGGTCCAGGGCCCACAATTATAGCCGGGAGGAGAACAGGGTCCTCCTGGAGGCCATCCGTGCCTGCCACGTCATCACCTCGGGGGGTAGGGAAGTCAAGGCTGGGCCCCGTGCTAATGCTTGGCAGCAGGTGGTGGATCTGGTGAACGGTGTGGCGGGCCGTGGACGGAGTCTGCGGTCCATAAAGCATCGGTTCGACGACATCAGGGCCGTGGTGAGGAAGAAGATGGCGCATCTGTGCCTGCCCCGTCATCACCTCGGGGGTAGGGAAGTCAAAGCTGGGCCCCCGTGCTAATGCTTGGCAGCAGGTGGTGGATCCGGTGAACGGTGTGGCGGGCCGTGGACGGAGTCTGCGGTCCATAAAGCATCGGTTCGACGACATCAGGGCCGTGGTGAGGAAGAAGATGGCGCATCTGTGCCTGCCCCGTCATCACCTCGGGGGGTAGGGAAGTCAAAGCTGGGCCCCGTGCTAATGCTTGGCAGCAGGTGGTGGATCTGGTGAACGGTGTGGCGGGCCGTGGACGGAGTCTGCGGTCCATAAAGCATCGGTTCGACGACATCAGGGCCGTGGTGAGGAAGAAGATGGCGCAGGAGGCCGAGGGGCGGAGGGTCAAGTACCTTGCCCATGAAGTTATTGCAAGGGCTATGCTTGCACCCTCCGACGCAGCTGGAGCATCAGGCCCGGTGGAACAGCTGGACCCAGCCTCCATGGCAGGTGAATATGACATACAGCAACATGCCACCACATGTGCATCACACACACTACACATGGACATGATACTGACATGTCAGCTCCATGAAATAACAATGGATAGATGGATGCATCATTAAATTCATGAAGCTGACAAATCACTGTCATTCCTGGTCACCACAACAGTAATCAAGCAATAGAGCAGGTGTGTCCAAACTCGGTCCTGGTGGGCCACACACATGGCTGGATTTGATAACCCTGCTGTGCACAGGTGAGTCAATCGCTTCTTCAGTCATCCTGATTGACTCACCTGTGCACATAGAGGATATCTTCCAATCCAGGAAAGAGTTTGGACACCCCTGTAATAGAGAGTCCATGTATTGGTGTGCCCAATCAGCCTATGCAGTTACAGACAGCAGCCGTAATACAGATAGAGTTGTGAGCCGAGAACCATCCAGAACAGAAACCTAAGAATAGATAACAGCTAGTATAAGATAGCTAATCAGAGAATCATCCATATTCAAGGCTAGATGTCAGATAATTAGAAATGAACACATCAATGCGCTAATCAACATACTAATGACATGTACCTTTCTTCTCTATCTCTCAGCATCCAGGAGGAGCTCTAGGTCCTGTGACCAGGGAGAGGAGGCGGGGCCATCCGCCCCGTACCAGGATCCTCCAGCACAGGGGGAGAAGGAAGGAAGATCAGAGGGCTCTGGGTCAGAGGATGGGCTGGTCATTGACCTTGCGGGGTCACCTGCCACAAGCCCTGGGCCTATGCCCATCCTCGAAAGGCTTGCTCTGGGGCCCTCATCCCCCCCAAGGGACAGCACCTCCTTCCCCACAAAGTGTGCTGGCCTGGTCACCACCGGGCACATTCTCACCACAGGCTCCAGCTGTGGACCTCCCCGCATCACCTCATCACGCCCACCCAGCGGTGTCGTCGCAGCAGAGCCAGGCTGTGCAGGTGGAGACGCTGGCCGTCCTGAAGGAGCTGCTGGCCAGCACCCAGAGGATTGAGGCCAACCAGCTCTGGATGGATGCCAGCATCTCTGCCCTCCAGTCACATATGACCCACAGCCTGGCCAGGCTGTCCAGGGAGGTGAGGAGGCACCACATGACCAGCGAACACCTTCAGGTCAGGCTGCTCAGACAGGCGATGGTCCCCAGCCCAACATCAACTGGGATCTCCCAATCCCCCAGCCAAGCGCAGCCTGGCCCCTCCTCTCCTCCCATGTGTCCGCCACCGCCCACACCACCGCTGCCTTTTAGGTTTTGTATTTTTTTTTTTTTTTTTTTTTTTAGGTTCATGAAGGCATCTCCTACATCTGTAAGCATTGTGGAGGAATTATGAGGTGGAGGGTTTTCCCAGTGCCTCTCAGGTAGACATGCCTTCAATGGCAGCCCCCTTAACATGTAGCTCCCACAATCTTACAGCTATCATATAGCCAGATATCTCCGACATGATTGTTGGTAGCTTAAATGTAGACTAATACCGCTATGGCGGTGGACTTGCAAAGTCTCACAATGGCATGTTAATAACAGCCAGCATTAATATATGCACTAGTGACGCATGTGATCCTGACCTCAATAGCAGTCTGAGAACAGATCTTTGGGTCTGATGTAAGAAACAGTGAATCTGGCTGCTGACCTTTGTGTCCTCTCCATAATAATGGCTATTTGCCCATATTTCAGATTATCCACAGACCTAGCTAATGGTTAGTAATGCTTGCAGATGGGAATCAGGTGAGTTGGTATATTGGTACAGTATTTAGAACTGTACTGTACATACATCGTGATTCTAAATTGTTTTTGATCCTCCTCCGCATTTTTTGATTTGAACACTTCTTTCAGATTTTTGTTTGTTCAACACACTGTATGTGTGAAACTGGATTGGATTACACAGTCCAAAGGTTGAATCATCTGTTTCATTGAGCAGATCTAGTTACAAGTTGTAAGTGCTATGCACATAAATGGTTTCTTCAGTTAAATGAAGAGATTTATGGTTCCGGTTGCAGCATGTGACCCTGGTAGGTGCTATGCATCATGCTTATTCTAGACTATTAGATTGACCCCTGTAGGTTTCCCCTTTTTTCCAGCCTCTTGCTCTTCAAGGACCCGCCCACACCACACCCATGATATTAATGCAGTTTTGACCACTGCTGATTGTGGTCTGTGTATCAAATAAAGCTTTGTTATACTGTTATGTGAATGCACAATCTTGACCACTGCTGATTGTGGTCTGTCTATCAAATAAAGCTTTGTTATACTGTTATGTGAATGCACAATCTTGACCACTGCTGATTGTGGTCTGTGTAAAAAATAAAGCTTTGTTAGACCTTTCTGACTGCGTCCATGTGTTATGAATATGTTTGGTTCAGGGAAATCCACATGCATTACATTAGTGTCACATTCCTCTAAATGTAAACTGATGAGCCATAGTTAACATTTAATAGATCAATACATGTAAAACTGTTGAGGAGTCAGAATAGCTTGAGATATCATCTGATCCCAAATATCATATCTACTACTAATATAGGGTTAATACCCATGACAAGTCTGATTAGCGATACTGTGGAGTAGGAACATTCCCCTGAGGGCCTACAATGAATAGGACAGGTGACATTGGAGTGCTTTTCCAGTTCCTTCTCTAGTAGATTGGGATTAGTCTGACCTCTCTGATAAGACGTAACCCCCTACACTGGCCCTATGTAGGCTAGCTCACAGCTTCATTGAAGTACACAAACTCCTTCACCCACATCAGTTAGCATATGTGTGAATACAGTTAGTTGCCCAATAATGAACATGCATTGGCTAAATATCCTTTGGTTATCATATGTTGTAATGGTCATGCACATGCCAATCTGACAAACCATGCTGCAACATGCATAATATGATTAAAGCCACACTACCCAATTCAATAGCAAGAGTAAAACATGAGTCAGGTCATATGAACCCTTTGCCACGCACATGAGCTCTATTGGGATCCCTTAAATCTCTATCTAATTGCATATACATCTAGCTCATCACATCTACATTAGAGAATACAAATAGTGGCCAAATCAGACCGCCACTTGGCAAATATTGGGGAATATTTCATTATATGTGGTTAAGTTCTTCAGTTGGGTCTGACTCTCCGTGACCCTATGGACTGCAGCACATTCAGCTAGGTCTCTGCCTGTGCTGTTCTCCCAAGTTTGAAGGCCAAAGAGATTGGAGTGGGTTGTCAGTTCCTTCTCAAGTGGATTGGACCTTGTCTGATCTCTCTGCTATGACCTGCCCACCTACAGTAGCTCCCAGCTTCATTCAGGTACACAAGCCCCTTCACACCACTTAGCAATGCTGAAGGGGACGAGGGGAACATGCACCACACATATCTACTCTGACCCATCAGGAAGGGCTGCAAGCTCTGGGATCGACAGCAAACTCACCGCCATCAGGCATAATCTCTGCTACGCCCATCCTGGTGGGAGCCATGTGCCAGGTGTCTAGTTATTCCCATTTGGTGGACTTCCAAACTGTTCTGCTATTTATCAATTTACATGGGTGAGGGTTGCTAAGTGGTGGTGGTGAAGCAGCTTGTGGACCTGAATGAAGCTGTGAGCTACTGTAGGTGGGCAGGTCATAGCAGAGAGATCAGACAAATCCCAATCCACTAGAGGAGGAACTGACAACCCACTCCAATCTCTTTGGCCTTCAAACTTTGGAGAACAGCACAGGCAGAGACCTAGCTGAATGTGCTGCAGTCCATAGGGTCACGGAGAGTCGGACACAACTGAAGAACTTAAGCACATATAATGAAATATTCCCCTGGTACTTGATATATGCCAAGTGGCGGACTGATTTGGCCACTATTTGTATTCTCTAATGTAGATGTGATGAGCGAGATGTGTATTCTATCGTTGATCAACCATATAGCGTGCATCGAATGTGCGCTGTCATCTGCGCACCGACACATGCGCGCATCAACAACAGCAGGCCCGACAGGAGGCTAGCGGATCTCATGATTAGGATTAGGCGGTGGGGTGTAAGGGTTAGGATAAGGCTGCGGCTACAAGGGTTAGAAGGGTTTATGGCATTAGGTCATATCACTTGCGCCCTTTCATCGACGCGCAACAGTCAAAAATATTAGAACTGCGCAATGATGTGGGACCGCTCATGTCAGCTACATGTTGTCAAAACACATTTGCTGTGCACACCAATATTGGGGTGACATATTCTATTATGGGGCTGTTTTAGAGGCTACAATGGAACCTGTATGTGTGCTGACCAATCAAACATATGAGGAATATTAAACTAATTTGAAGTCTTGTTAATTTGGAGGCTGTAATGCTTGGGCCTCCATTTTAGGGTTACAGGCTTAAACCATGCAGACTGCAAAAACCGTAACAAAATGGATACCTTTAACCTCCAAGCACGTACGGCCTTTAAAAACGAGCTGCGGGCTTGGAGGACAGCCCGCACGGGCTTGAATACGGAGATACGGGCTTGGTCAGTGAAGTCCGTGGGACTTGTACGGATTTTAAAATCAAAGTACAATTTGGCGATGTGCAAGCTTGAGAATGTTTGGCTAGTAATCCTCATGCCCCCCCCGTTATGTTCCCCATCATTTACAGTACTTTGCAGTGCTGGATTGAATATATATTGGCTATTACAATGCTTGGTTTGCGGCCCTCCATCTCCAAACCCGTACGGGTTTGAACAAGGACGAGCCCGCGGAACTACGGGACGTAAAGTAATCCGTAAATAATATATCAGATTTGGGCTGATGTGCAAGCTTGAGAGGGTGTTGCTATTAATCCTCGTGTCCCCCATTATGATGCCTAGCATTTACGGAGCTTTACAGTGCATTCTCGATTTTATATTTGCATTTTCAGTTTTCGGACTTTGCGGCCGGAAAACAAGATTTACGGGCGCTGGTAAAAAGCTTCCGGCCGTTTGCATGACATGCGGCCGGCCGGAAGGGGATATCCTTGCGGCGCCGTATAATTGAATTGCAAGGTAAAAGTAGCTCTACACGGGCCGTAAGACGGCCGCAAGGAATCGCAGCTAAAAAGGCAGATAATTGAATGAGGCCCATAGAGTCTAAAGGTTACTAGTGTAGTGTAATATGATCACACAGGGATGCAGGGAAAGCTACAATGGATACACAGCAGTTAATGTATATACACACAAGGGCAAGGGGTTATCTTAAAGTGAAAGTGTCCCAGGGAATAGTTTGCTTCATTTATTACTGTAATAACACTTGAATGCTGATGTACACATTATATTTAATTGTTTTTTGTTTATTACTAATAAACTATTGTGTTTTTTTATTGCAGGGTCACGAAAAAATTTTTTGGGGGGGGGGGCGCTTGCCCCGACGCCCCTATGGAGAGGGCTGCCACTGCTTAAACCCCAAATATGAATTTAACACATATTTACAAAATATCCCATGCACCTCCCCTTATGCCATGGGAGAATGGTATCTAAATTAATTAATTCAGGCCCTGTCTAAATCAGTGTATAATACTAGCCTATTTTATACAAGTGTATGCCAGGTAGGGACTCCCTAATATCACGAGGGACGTCACCACACGTGGCATCAGGGAGTTTCTGTCCTGCTGGAACCATAGAGATCAATTGGGACAATTCCAGGAACAAGTGCAATGATCCAGTGGCGGAGCTACTGAATGGAATGCCCTGTTGCAAAATTTTTGGGGCCCCCTTTGCAACATCCCTATTCACCCTGAAGGGGTAAAAAAATAGCAAAATTATATGTAGATGGTCAGATCACACCTATGGTGATCAGACTACCTTTCAATAAAGTAATTATCTGCTATTCTTACCAAATAAATGTAGATTCCTCCTTTATTGGCAGTAGCAAAGGACCCCTGACCTATTGTGGGCCCTGGTGCTTTGCACCTGCTTGCAGTAGCTCTGCCAATGCACTGATCCAGGAAGGAGAGCATCATTGTGCATTCGGTTTATGAGCACTGGCTAGTTTACTCCCCACCAATGTATCCAGTGATGACTTCTCAGGGACCACCAGAGCGGGTGAACACCCAATAAGGGGAGGGCATACAAATATATAAAATGGCTAGTATTATATATTAATTTAGCCATGAAGCAGATTATTTTCTTTTATATGTAGAGAAGATGGAAACCTTGGCAGTAGACCTGATTATCTCTAGGGGCTATATACAGTTCCTTGCAAAAGTTCACCCCCTTTGGAATTTTTCGTTGCCTTACAACCTGGAATTAACATGGATTGTTTGAGTTTTTGCATCATTTAATTTACAGAATATGCCCACAACTTTGAAGATGTTGTTTTTTTTTTTATTGTGAAGCAAACAACAAATAGGACAAAATAACAGAAAAAGTCAATGTGCATAACTATTCACCCCCCTAAAGTCAATACTTTGTGGAGCCACCTTTTGCGGCAATCACAACTCCAAGTCGCTTTGGATAAGTCTCGCTTTGGATTTTTGCCCATTCCTCCTTGCAAAACTGCTCCAGCTCCTTTAAGTTGGATGGTTTGTGCTTATGAACAGCAACCTTTAAGTCTGACCACAGATTTTCTATTAGATTGAGGTCTGGGCTTTAACTAGGCTATTCTAACACATTTTCATGTTTCCCCTTAAACCACTCAAGTGTTGCTTTAGCAATGTGTTTGGGGTCATTGTCCTGCTAGAAGGTGAACCTCTGTCCTAGCCTCAAATCCCACACAGAGTGGTACAGGTTTTGCTCAAGAATATCCCTGTATTTAGCACCATCCATCTTTCCCTCAACTCTGACCAGTTTCCCAGTCCCGGCTGCTGAAAAACAACCCCACAGCATGACGCTGCTTCCACCATGTTTTGGGGATAGTGTTCTTCTGGTGATGTGATGTGTTGGGTTGCGCCAGACATAGCATTTTCTTTGATGGCCGAAAAGTAAAATTTTAGTCTCATCAGACCAGAGCAGTGAGTTATGGTGGACGGCCGTCTCTTGGCAGGTTTGCTGTTGTGCCATGTTCTTTCCATTTGGTTATAGATTTGATGGTGCTCCTGGGGATCATCAAAGATTTGGATATTTTTTTATAACCTAACGCTGACTTGTACTTCTCAACGACATTATCCCTTACTTGTTTGGAGAGTTCCTTGGTCTTCATGGCAGTGTTTGGTTAGTGGTGCCTCTTGCTTAGGTTTTGTAGCCTCAGTGGCCTTTCAAAAAAGATGTGTATATGTAATGACAGATCATGTGACACGTGACACTTAGATTGCACACAGGTGGATATCATTTCACTAATTATGTGACTTCTGCAGGTAATTGGTTGCACCAGAGCTTTTTATGGGCTTCATAAAAAAGGGGGTGAATCCATACGCACAGGCCAATTTTCTGTTTTCTATTTCTAAAAAAATAGTGTTATGTATATTATGTATATTCGCGGTGATTTTCGCATGTTCGCGTTCGCAACGAACGGCGAACATATGCGCTTTTTGGTCCGCCCCCTATTCTTTATCATTGAGGAAACTTTGACCCTGCACCTTACAGTCAGCAGACACATTCCAGCCAATCAGCAGCATACACTCCCTCCCAGAGCCTTCCATCTGAATGACAGCCTCCATTTTAGAATCATTCTGTAGCTGCATTCGTTGAGAGAGGACATATATTCTACCTGCTGTTGATTTAATAGGGAAATAGATAGCCAGGCTGTGTATTTAGCTTTCACTACACACCTGAAGGACTCACTTGATATCTGGACAGCAACCCAAAAAGCCCTTTTTAGGGCTAGAACATCATTTTTTTTTTTTTTTTTTTTTTGCTGATTTAATAGGGAAATAGATAGCCAGGCTGTGTATTTAGCTTACTACACACCTGAAGGACTCCATTGATATCTTCTGCAAGGACAGCAACCTAAAAAGCCCTTTTTAGGGCTAGAACATCATTTATTTTATTTTATTATTTTTTTCTGCTGATCTAATAGGGAAATAGATAGCCAGGCTGTGTATTTAGCTTTCACTACATACCTGAAGGACTCCTTTGATATCTGCTGCAAGGACAGCAACCCAAAAAGCCCTTTTTATTTTATTTTATTATTTTTTTCTGTGTAATCTAAATGCATATGCCTGCCTGCTAGCGTGTGTGTGAGGCCTATTACATCTACTCTGTCAACTTTTGCCAGTGCACAGTGACACTCATATCTAGTGCAACCGTAGTGTGCAGTGAAATAAAACAACCCTTTTTTTACTGTAATCGATTGAATATCAGTTGCCTGCCTACAGGCGTGTGTGTATGAGGCCTATTGCATCTAGTCTGCCAAGTTTTGCCAGTGCACAGTGACACTCATATCTAGTGCAACCGTAGTGTACAGTGAAATAAAATAACCCTTTTTTTACTGTAATCAATTGAATATCAGTTGCCTGCCTACAGGCGTGTGTGTGAGGCCTATTGCATCTAGACTGCCAACTTTTGCCAGTGCACAGTGACACTCATATTTGGTGTCACAGTAGCTTGCACGCATAGTACCACTAATCGTAAAAAAAATGACAGGCAGATGCAGGCCACCCCGCAGGGGCCGTCGTGGTCGTGGTGCTGTAAGTCCCTTTGGCCCTAGAATAATGCCCAGTTTTCAGAGGCAACGTACCCTGAACTTGAACAGTTCTGAGGACATGGTTGACTGGCTAACACAGGACACCCAATCTTCTACAGCTTCCGCTCGGAACCTAGACGCACCATCCTCCTCCAGCTTAGCTTCTGGCACCTCTCCTGTTACCACTCGCCCGCCTGCCGCCACCACCAACATTAGCACCACAGCCGCTTCACTTGATCCGTCAGCAGAGTTATTTACACATCCGTTGGAAGAAATGAGTGATGCACAAACATTAGTGCCAGAGGATGTAGATAACAGGGATATGTCCCAGTCAGGCAGCATTACACACATGGACGTACGGTCTGATGATGATGATGATGTTGTACCCGGTGCTGCTTCCTTTGTTGAGTTGTCATATACAAGTGAAGCGGTTGATGATGACGATGCGTCCGTGGATGTCACGTGGGTGCCCGCTATAAGAGAAGAAGAACAGGAGGAAAGTTCAGATGGGGAGACAGAGAGGAGGAGGAGACGAGTTGGAAGCAGCGGGAGGTCGTCGAAAGTAGCTAGTGGCACAGTCAGACAGCATGCATTGGCACCCTGGGTCAGCCAGACAGCACGCCAGTTAATGCATGCTTTTGCCACCACCAGAATGCCGTCATTGGAGAGCTCAGCAGTGTGGCAATTTTTTCGTGTGTCTGCCTGTGACAACAGTGATGCCATTTGCAACCTGTACGAAAAGAAACTGAGTCTTGGGAAGTCCAACACCCACCTAGGTACAACTTCTTTGCGAAGGCACATGATGTCCCATCACAAACGCCTTTGGGATCAACACATGAGTACAAGCAGCACACAAAGTCAAAGCCGCCATCCTCCTCCTGGTCCAGCATCTTCAGCCACGTCAACCACTGCTGCCCTGCTTGCCCCCTCTCAACCATCCGCCACTCCGTGTCTCGCCCTGAGCCGTCCCTGCTCATCTGCCCACAGTCAAGTGTCTGTCAAGGACATGTTTGGGCGTAAGAAGCCAATGTCACAAAGTCACCCCCTTGCCCGGCAACTGACAGCTGGCTTGTCTGAACTCTTAGCCCTCCAGCTTTTACCATACAAGCTGGTGGAGTCTGAGGCGTTCAACATTTTTTTAGCTATTGGGACACCGCAGTGGAAGGTACCCGGACGAAATTTCTTTGCACAAAAGGCAATCCCCAACCTGTACTCGATTGTGCAAAAGGAAGTAATGGCATCTCTGGCACACAGTGTTGGGGCAAGGGTCCATCTGACCATGGATACCTGGTCTGTAAAGCATGGTCAGGGCAGGTATATCACCTACACTGCGCATTGGGTAAACCTGGTGACTGCTGCCATGCATGGAATACGTGGCTCTGCAGAGGAGTTGGTGACACCGCCATGACTTGCAGGCAGGCCTGCTGCCACCTCCTCTACTCCTCCTACTCCATCCTCTTCCATAACCTCCTCGGCTGAGTCCTCTTCTGCTGCTGCTATGTCTTGCTCCACATCAATGGCACCCCCCCAGCTCCACAGGTACTATTTCACATCACGGATACGGCATTGTCACGCCGTCTTGGGGTTGACTTCCCTGAAAGCAGTCACACTGGACCAGCATTCCTGTCTGCCCAACTGGAGATCGGCAAAGTGGTTTGTGACATCGGAAGAAATTTGTTGGCGGCATTGAATTTGTGCAAGTTGACACATGTGCCGTGCATGGCACATGTGTGTAATCTGATTGTACAACGCTTTGTGCATAAGCACCCAGGCTTACAGGACGTCCTGAAGCAGGCCAGGAAGGTGTGTGCCTATTTCAGGCGTTCCTACAGGCCATGGCGCACTTTACAGATATCCAGTGGCGAAACAACATGCCAGCGAGGCGCTTGATTTTAGACAGCCCAACACGTTGGAATTTAACACTCCTAATGTTCGACCGCCTGCTCCAACAAGAAAAGGCCGTTAACGAGTATTTGTATGACCGGGGTGCTAGGACAGCCTCTGCGGAGCTGGGGATTTTTTTGCCACGTTACTGGACGCTTATGCGCAATGCCTGTAGGCTTATGCGTCCTTTTGAGGAGGTGACAAACCTGGTCAGTCGCACTCAGGGCACCATCAGTGACCTCAAATAATTTGTTTTCTTCCTGGAGCGTGCCCTGCGAAGAGTGCTGGATCAGGCCGTAGATGAGCGTGAAGAGGAAGAGTTGTGGTCACCATCACCGCCAGAAACAGCCTTATCAGTATCGATTACTGGACCTGCGTCAAAGCTGAAAGAGGATTGTGAGGAAGAGGAGTCAGAGGAGGAATGTGGCTTTGAGGAGGAGGAGGAAGACCAACCACAACAGGCTTCTCGTTGTGACCTATCTGGTACCAGTGGTGTTGTATTTGGCTGGGGGGAAGAACATACCTTCAGTGAGATCACTGAGGATGAGGAACGGGACATAACTAGCTCGGCATCCAACCTTGTGCAAATAGGGTCTTTCATGCTGTCGTGCCTGTTGAGGGACCCTCGTATAAAAAGGATGAAGGAGAACGACCTGTACTGGGTGTCCACGCTACTAGACCCCCGGTATAGGCAGAAAGTGCCTGAAATGTTACCGGATTACCACAAGTCGGAAAGGATGCAGCACTTCCAAAATAAATTAAAAAGTATGCTTTACACAGCGTTTAAGGGTGATGTCACAGCACAAACTCAATCTAACAGCGGAAGAGTCGAACATAATCCTCCTCCTCCCACGACCACGCCGGCAAGCAAAGGACGTTTTACAGACGTGTTGTTGATGGAGGACATGCAGAGCTTTTTATGTCCTATGCATCGCCACAGCCCTTCGGGGTCCACCCTCAGAGAACGACTCGACTGTCGGGTAACAGACTATCTCGCCATAACTACAGATATCGACACTATGAGGAGCAATGAACCCCTTGACTACTGGGTGTGCACACTTGCCCTGTGGCCTGAGCTATCCCAATTTGCCATAGAACTTCTGTCCTGCCCCGCTTCAAGTGTCCTGTAAGAAAGGACCTTCAGTGCAGCAGGAGGTTTTGTCACTGATAAGAGAAGTCGCCTAGGTCAAAAAAGTATAGATTACCTCACCTTTATTAAGATGAATGAGGGATGGATCCCGAAGGGACTGACAGTGGGCGATACATTCGATTAAAAAAGGCCTGATAGATGAGCTGCCTTGAGCTAATAATGGTCCACAAACTAACATCAATTTTTCTGGTCGCTGCAACAATACCTAATTTTTGCATTTAAATTCTTTTATTGTCAAAAGGCGTACAGCGTGTAATGAAAAATAAAGCATTTTTGAACAGTCTTGCATAACAGTTGTGCAAAAATACATATTTACAATAAAGACATTTTGTGAAAGTTAGCTGGTTATTCCTTCTTATTTTTACTTTTTAGGTTAATAATTTTTCTTATTTTTTACTGTGATTGCAATTTAAGAGATACCTAAAACATGGTAAAACAGACAATAGTAAAGAGTATATCTGCAGGGAACACCAAAGTCCTATTAGCTATCATCCCTCGAGCAGTATTAGCTTATTATTTACAATATCTAACCTGGGCAATCACCCTTGGGTTACCCTAGGGCAGGCTTCAGTGAACGACCTCTCCTTTCCTGGGATGATTTTGCCTCTGGTTGCTTCTGAAGGGTCTCCAGGGCTCCCCCACTCCGGTCCTTCCCCCAGTGTCGCTTCAACCAGTAACAAATGTTTTATATTTGTAAAGCGACCCAATGGTCCCCCTTGATAGAGGTTTATCTTTACAAATTTTGGAGAACCAATTTAAGACTGGTGTCCCCTGTTTCTGGGTCAGGGAGTGTGTGAAATGGCTCAGCCTACAGTAATTGTAATGTTCTGAGAGCGGTAGCTCATGCTTGTCCCTCAGTTCCTCATAGGTGAGCATCTGGCCCTTTACTAACCAGTCTCCCAGTCTATCTAGTTTCCTTGACCTCCACCAGTGTTGTGATGTTGTGCTCATGTGTTTCGGGGCCTGAGGGTGGTCAAGAATTGGGGTCATTTGGGTGGATCCAGGGAACAAACCTGTGTGTTTCTTGGCCCATTTCCAGTATGATAGTGAGTGTCTGATTAGGGGCATCCAACCTTGTGCAAATAGGGTCTTTCATGCTGTCGTGCCTGTTGAGGGACCCTCGTATAAAAAGGATGAAGGAGAACGACCTGTACTGGGTGTCCACGCTACTAGACCCCCGGTATAGGCAGAAAGTGCCTGAAATGTTACCGGATTACCACAAGTCGGAAAGGATGCAGCACTTCCAAAATAAATTAAAAAGTATGCTTTACACAGCGTTTAAGGGTGATGTCACAGCACAAACTCAATCTAACAGCGGAAGAGTCGAACATAATCCTCCTCCTCCCACGACCACGCCGGCAAGCAAAGGACGTTTTACAGACGTGTTGTTGATGGAGGACATGCAGAGCTTTTTATGTCCTATGCATCGCCACAGCCCTTCGGGGTCCACCCTCAGAGAACGACTCGACTGTCGGGTAACAGACTATCTCGCCATAACTACAGATATCGACACTATGAGGAGCAATGAACCCCTTGACTACTGGGTGTGCACACTTGCCCTGTGGCCTGAGCTATCCCAATTTGCCATAGAACTTCTGTCCTGCCCCGCTTCAAGTGTCCTGTAAGAAAGGACCTTCAGTGCAGCAGGAGGTTTTGTCACTGATAAGAGAAGTCGCCTAGGTCAAAAAAGTATAGATTACCTCACCTTTATTAAGATGAATGAGGGATGGATCCCGAAGGGACTGACAGTGGGCGATACATTCGATTAAAAAAGGCCTGATAGATGAGCTGCCTTGAGCTAATAATGGTCCACAAACTAACATCAATTTTTCTGGTCGCTGCAACAATACCTAATTTTTGCATTTAAATTCTTTTATTGTCAAAAGGCGTACAGCGTGTAATGAAAAATAAAGCATTTTTGAACAGTCTTGCATAACAGTTGTGCAAAAATACATATTTACAATAAAGACATTTTGTGAAAGTTAGCTGGTTATTCCTTCTTATTTTTACTTTTTAGGTTAATAATTTTTCTTATTTTTTACTGTGATTGCAATTTAAGAGATACCTAAAACATGGTAAAACAGACAATAGTAAAGAGTATATCTGCAGGGAACACCAAAGTCCTATTAGCTATCATCCCTCGAGCAGTATTAGCTTATTATTTACAATATCTAACCTGGGCAATCACCCTTGGGTTACCCTAGGGCAGGCTTCAGTGAACGACCTCTCCTTTCCTGGGATGATTTTGCCTCTGGTTGCTTCTGAAGGGTCTCCAGGGCTCCCCCACTCCGGTCCTTCCCCCAGTGTCGCTTCAACCAGTAACAAATGTTTTATATTTGTAAAGCGACCCAATGGTCCCCCTTGATAGAGGTTTATCTTTACAAATTTTGGAGAACCAATTTAAGACTGGTGTCCCCTGTTTCTGGGTCAGGGAGTGTGTGAAATGGCTCAGCCTACAGTAATTGTAATGTTCTGAGAGCGGTAGCTCATGCTTGTCCCTCAGTTCCTCATAGGTGAGCATCTGGCCCTTTACTAACCAGTCTCCCAGTCTATCTAGTTTCCTTGACCTCCACCAGTGTTGTGATGTTGTGCTCATGTGTTTCGGGGCCTGAGGGTGGTCAAGAATTGGGGTCATTTGGGTGGATCCAGGGAACAAACCTGTGTGTTTCTTGGCCCATTTCCAGTATGATAGTGAGTGTCTGATTAGGGGGTTTGGCGAGTTTTTAAGGCTCTGAGGCAATTCTGATAGCCAAGCCACCTTGTCCCAGGTTAAGGGCCTTAAAGTGTGGTTCTCTAAATACACACAGGCCGGTTGATGACATATAGAATGTGCTATTGGGAGGAAAGATAGGTGACGGAACAGGTATTAAACTGATAGGAATAAATAGTACAACTTA
Source organism: Discoglossus pictus (assembly GCA_027410445.1). NCBI lineage: Eukaryota > Metazoa > Chordata > Amphibia > Anura > Alytidae > Discoglossus > Discoglossus pictus. The sequence goes on along the minus strand of CM050163.1, from coordinate 174,631,088 downwards.
ATACACCACTCCTATCTGGTGGCACCTTAGATTGCACTTGCAGTGCCCCAAATTCGAAGTAGGAGGTCTGACTAAGCATCTTTTTCCATCTCCCTGTTCCAAAAATCAATGCCATATACATGTCCCCTAATAGTGGACGTAACAGGGAATAAACCAATAGGAATGGTACTACTTAACAGTAGACACCTTATAATAACGCAGACAGAGACAACGCATATAATCTTCCATGCTGTTCAGTGGAAGCCCCCAGACTCTGACCTGTGTATAATCTTCCATGCTGGGCCGTGGAAGCCCCCAGACTCTGACCTGTGTATAATCTTCCATGCTGGGCAGTGGAAGCCCCCAGACTCTGACCTGTGTATAATCTTCCATGCTGGGCAGTGGAAGCCCCCAGACTCTGACCTGTGTATAATATTCCATGCTGGGCAGTGGAAGCCCCCAGACTCTGACCTGTGTATAATCTTCCATGCTGGGCAGTGGAAGCCCCCAGACTCTGGGAGTCTGAAGAAGAGGAGTCAGAGGAGGAAGGTGGCTTTGAGGAGGTGGAAGACCAAACACAGCAGGCGTCCCAGGGGGCTTGTTGTCACCTTTCGGTGACCCTTGGTGGCTGGGTGGAGGAAGAGACCTTCAATGACATCAGTGAGGACAAGGAACGGGACATGGCTAGCTTGGTATCCAACCTTGTGCAAATGGGGAGTTTGCGGTTGTGCAAAGGGACTGTTTGCAGTTGTTTGCGGTGCATTAAACGGGTAGATTGGTCTGTTACTGTGAAGCTGGTGTAACCCTTACACTACCTGATCGATACAACATCATACATGATGTTTTAAAGCATGTTATTCCAAACAATTTAGGAATGTTAGGTGATTTATGCCATTATGGCTTAAAACCAGATTCTTCATCAACTATGTAATTTTCAGTGGGAGTTTTGCCATGGATCCCCCTCCGGCATGCCACAGTCCAGGTGTTAGTCCCCTTGAAACAACTTTCCCATCACTATTGTGGCCAGAAAGAGTACCTGTGGGTTTTGAAATTCGCCTGCCCATTGAAGTCTATGGCGGTTCGCAGATGTTCGTCCGTTCGCAAACATTTGATGGAATTCGCGTCCGCAGTTCGCAAACCGAAAATTTGATGTTCGCGACATCACTAGTTCTGATCCATCACATAAAATTCTGATTAACAAAACATTGAACTTAAGGCTGTAATGTAACAAAATAGGTAAAAAGTCAAGGGGTGAATACTTTTGCAAGGCACTGTAGAGGATTTAATGTTTTAGTATTGTATATCTATATATTTTAAAATCCTTAAGAAACATATATTTATGTAGGTGTTTTCATGCCCTCAAATTAGAATGATTCATGTTTTGTTTTCAGCCATAAAGATTTCAGATGTAACTCTCTTGGTATTATGGGAAAAAAGTGTTTAGGACCCTGTACATTTGGTTCCTATTTAATCAGTGGATGATGAACTTTGATATTTATTAATGTGTATATTTTGAACAATTTATTTAAGTGAGATTTTTAGCTGACAAATTAAAAATTCTTAAGTTTCAGTAAAAATTATTTTAAAAAGTGCGGCTAAAGCAAACATTTTTTTGGAAAGTTAGAAATGTTGGTTATTTTCACAGTGTATAGGATATGAACATTCAAGAAATATGTCTTTTGTTTAACCATATCACACAAATTTTGTATAATTTCAGATTTAAACATCTTTATGAGTTAATATTGTGGGGTCTCTGACCAGGGATGTAGGGACTGGGGAACTGGGGGGGGGGGGGGGGGGGGGGGGTCATTGCAGAAGGTGCACCAGTGGTAGATCCACCCCTGCTTCCTGTCCTTTCCTGGGAGTAGAGTTGAATTATTCTGCCCAGATTTCGTTGGGCTCCTACGCCCATGTCTCTGACAGTGCACCCTCTACAAATGTGGTGTCTATTTAACTAGTAGATATTGTTCTTTGAAAAATATTTTAGTTTTTTTACTCATATTTTTAATTTTTTTATTAAATTATGCAAAAACAATATTTTACTGAAAGTCAGTAGGTAAATATTTTTGTGGAGTAACACATGTAATCTATTTTCAAATTCTGTAGGCTGTGCTCTTTTAGGAAATATATACTTTTAAAGGTGTATTGTGATCTTCTGAGATTCTTCAACCTGGCTATTTTTATTTTAGATTCCACAAGTAAAGAACATCTGTTTCAGCTCTTGCCAGATTTTAGCCTTTTTTGGCCATAACTAAATGTAAAGCTGTCCATATTTGAATCAGCTTGTTCATAAGACTCAGGGCTTTCATTATGATTTCATCATTGAAAGGCAAGATTTATTTTGTTAAATCACTGAAAGAAATAATATTTGTAAAGCACATACTACATTATATATTTTACTTGTGACATACAATATATATAACAAACATACAGCTTATGCTTAAAAAAACAATATATAAACATACATATCTAAACAGTAGTTGGCTCACCTGACTAATGTCTAAACATTTGCATAGCAAAATATTGATGATATATCTATTTGGGTACTAATAAATTTAAAAAATCCATGGCGCATTGAACATGTTTGCAAATGCATTCATAAATGACTTGTAGATTTCTAGTGTTTCTTCTGGCTTATGTGTTCTGAGGGTAAAAGATATAATTTACAATTGTTGGAATAGTCAACAACTACCAGACATATGGCGTAGCAATTTCCACATTTAAATTCTTAAATGAAAAAAGGCTGAGCAATGTTACCATTTATTAGTTCATATTAGTCACTAGAAACTATTGTGAAATTGGCACACTAACAAAAATGTGAATCATCTTTACATGCAAAAGTATTTTATACCACCAGGAATGAGAGGCATAAATCTCTTAAATACTAAAAGGGCTATACAGTGGATGTTGGACACTAGCAGGACACTACAATGCACCAACCTATATTTGTCCATCTGGATTGTAATATGTTTTAGTGTCAAGAACATAAGCATCAAGATAATGTTAGTCTTTATGAGCAAATCACTGTTTAGCTTTTGCCTGTAAAACATTTTACATTATATATTCAAATGCAATTGTTGCTTGTCATGTACTGTTAACCATTTTAATAAAATCCTCTGTGGCTCCCTATATGCAGGTTACCTTTAAGGGTCATAATCTGTTAAATACATTATGGATTAAAAGAACCACAGTGATACACTTTTATAGATAGTTCTGTTTGTTCTATCGCATCTAACTGAATAATGAGGTTTTGTGCCTATTTTATTGAGATCAAAAAAATATTGGTGAATCAATAGCAATTAAAGGTATATACAAGTGTGCTGGATTATGAATGCACCTGATAGAGGAGAATTAGTAGTGTATAAAAAAAAATTTGCATGAAAAAATACCAAAATAAACATTCAAACAGTTACCCTAAAGTTTGCTGAATTTCTTCCATTTGCAAACTGTTTTCTATCAATGTTGACACCCCTGAAATTCCCAGAGAAATTTAGCATACATAATACATAGTATCTATTTGGTCTGTAAATTGAGCTGCAGCTTTCATTAAAAATTCTGTAATACCAAGAACAAGGTCTGTGTCCCTTCAATCACTGATTGTTTTATCCACTTCCCAGGTGAAACTTCCCCCAGCCCCAGTGATTTGCCCCTGTAACCCCCAGCCCCAGAGATTTACCCCATCACCTCCCCCACTCCCAGTGAATTATCCCTGTGATCTCTCCCAGCCCCAGTGATTTGCTCCATCACCTCTCCCAGCCCAAGTGAATTGCCCCTGAGATCTCTCCCAGCCTGTGAATTGCATGGACTCACTCACACAGAGACACGAGAGAAAACGTTACAGGTCATTGCAGGACCATAAATCAAGCATAAATGCTCATTCGCCTAAAAGACAAATTAGAATAGCAAGAAGCTGAAATGTTTGGTTTCCGTACAATTATAATTTGTCAGAATTTATCAAGGAGAGGGTATATGTCCAAGGAACAACAGTGTAAGCATTTTTACTTGAATGTCGATTTATGGTCCTTTAAGGACCCAGTGTAGAAGCCACATCCAGCTGGCTGCATACGGCATTGCTGATTGGCTGCAAAAGCGGGGCATGCTCACATGGACAGGGTATACTTTTACAAAAATGAACCCTCTCAGGGGCCTAGCTCAATCCTAGGTGTGTAAACACCACCTGCAACAGTTTTTTTTATTTTTTATGCAAAGCTAAAAAAACATAGTGCATGCAAATACATATTAGTTGTACACTACTAATTTCCCTCTATCTGATGCATTCATAATCCAGCTCACTTGCATGTACCTTTAATGCTTTGCACAAAACACCCAACTCTTAAGTAAAAACCTCTAATAAATAACAACATGTATTAAAACTTTGAACTTACTTGTTAAGAACAGACTCTTGTGGTCAAGAGGGGACCCATTTGAACCCCACTTTTTTCAGTCCTATTCAGCCAGAAGCCCTTCTAGACAGGGTTTAGTCTAAAGGAAACCATGGATTACTACCATGTAAGTCTATGGGGAGGATTCCCCGTATTAATGTCCATCAACAATAGCCTTGTTTGGGATTGGCCAGTTCAAATTTCTTAAATAGTCCCACTTGTGATTGGCTCACTTTGGAGCCATGGGAAATTCCCAGCTGGAGCTCTATGTTGCTCCACAGGATTGACACTCCAAACAGAGAGTTGTTTACCCCAGAAAGCACCAATGGGATTAGAAACTCTGTTAAAGTTACAGCAAACTGGGAAAAGTTAGTGGTGCTTATATTCATGCCCAGATGCTCTACAGTACTCTCAGTCCCCCATAAAGGAAAGAGCTGTACCTCTGGGGATGACCGAGCAAGTGGCCAGCCCCAAGGGTATTCACCACAGTAAACTATATAACGCCCGAAATCGGCTCACATGAAAACATTAAAAACACAATAAATGCACACAACAAATACATAAAAGGCTTACCTACAGCAAGGGGGAGCACCCAGGACCACGAAAACTGAAGTTACACCTCAATTTCACTTGAAAGAGTGTAGACATCCGAAAATCCCCTAAGCGAGAGAAAAAATGGCCGCCGAAAAAACGAAAACGAGGCTACAGGACTCTAAACACGCAAAACACCACCAAACATCTACGAATTTTCTGAAAAAGACGGACGCGATCCAAGAACAAAGACGCCAAATCAGCCACAGACGCGTAACACACATTAGGCGCCATTTTACAACACTAACTTACACAATGCGGAAGTACACAGCTACCCTAACGGATTTGGCTTGCGCACGCACACTATTTACACTACACACTGCACACATTACTTACACTTACACAGCAGCTTCACAGCCCTCCAAACACACATTGTATGCTGCAGCAACATCCAAACAGATTGCCAGCTCTTCTGCACAATGCTTCTTGCATATATTACTTCAAAATAATTAAATTAGATTGATGTATTATTTTAGTCATTATTTCATTAGCATTAGCAAAACAAAAATTTTCAGAGCACACAAACAACCAACAACCTCGCAATGAGCACTAAATCATCTTGGAACACCAACAAAATGTACCGCCCTTACAATCTTATTGCCCTAATTTTTTGACAGGCAAGTCACTAGTGCACATATAGGCCCTCATTCAATTGCAATTTGGCCAATTGAATAGGGGTCTAAATAAGCACATAACATATTTTTTTAAAGAAGTTTTTAGTTAGTAAACATCTATCCAAAAGCAATGTTTTCACTAACTAAAAACTTCTTTAAAAAAATATGCTATGTGCTTATTTAGACCCCTATTCAATTGGCCAAATCTCAATTGAATGAGGGCCCTAGTCATTGATAGAACTTACAATTCTGAGACTGTAAACTTTTTGACTTTTTCTTCTTGGCCAACACTTTATTTTAAATATAAAATAGCTGAGGTCTTCATCATGATTTAACATTTTCTATTGCAAAACAGGATTTGGAAATAGATCCAATTAAGTAAATCCAACTCTTGGCCAATCTTTATCTCATCCACTCTCTTGAATAATCACCCTGGGAACTTTGTAAAATCAATTAGTGCTGAAAATAATCATGGCACACCCTCTGCAAGCATTGTCCCATGACAGTGGAAAGGACTTGGTATAGGAAATCAGGGTGAATGAGTGTGAAGCTAAAGTTGGCTGTTCTTAAATTTAAGACAGATGTATTATGAACTCAGAGCGGCTGTTTAATTTTTCTTGCTTTACGTACACCAGACTGACCCCAACAGAACTGAAACAAAAGAAAAAATGGGTCAGCAGATCACCCATTTTATTAACTGTTGCAGGTGACATTTTTCCCTCCTTGTAATTTGCTTCCAATAGCGTGGTTTAAAGAAAGAGTAAAACACATCATTATTAACTGTGAGAAGATGTCTGTTAACAGAAATGAAAAGCACAATACTGTTAAATATAGAGCTATGTTTTATTATGAGATAACAAACATGTGTTTGACATATATATATAAATATACATATATATATATATATGTGTGTGTGTTTAGTTATTATCTTTATTTAGTGACCACTTTTTTATTTTCTTTAACCCTAAGGAGTTTTATAATAGATACTGATATTTCCTTAAGTTGATGTAGTCAACTCAATAAAAAAATAAGACAACACCTTTTTGTGCTTATCATATTCCTTGTATATACTACAACTAATAATTTTAAAATGTAACTTTTATTGTAACTTCCTTATTAAAATCATGTAACTCTAAAATTCAGACATTTAAAAATTAATATTTAGCTCAGTTGTTGTGACGCCTCAACTAACCCACTTATTAATTGGGGATATTTTCTCTATTTGTCATATATTGGCAATGGTCTTATGTTCAATTCATTAATCTTAAGGCAGAGTCTGATTGTTATTGTTAGAAATAAAAAAAAAGTGCTTCTGTGTTAAAAGAGTGCTGAAAAACGTATCTGTCCAATTTTAGTCAAAATAAAGTGCTTGTGCTTGGTAATACACCTATAGTGTTTCTTTATGCTGAAATATAAACTTAAAAATATTTGTGCTATTATAAATATTACTCTGTATCTTGTTCTTTAAATTTTCTCCTTAAGTGATTTCTGATTGAAATTTTCTTACTGCACTTCACTGTGACATACAGTGCCTTGCAAAAGTATTCACCCCCTTGACGTTTTACCTATTTTGTTACAATGCAGCCTTAAGTTTAATGTTTTGTTAATCTGAATCTTATGTGATGGATCAGAACACAATAGTCTAAGTTGGTGAAGTGAAATGAGAAAAATATATAAATAAAACTATTTTTTAGAAATAGAAAACAGAAAATTGGCATGTGCGTATGTATTCACCCCCGTTGTTATGAATCCCATAAAAAGCTCTGGTGCAACCAATTGCCTTCAGAAGTCCCATAATTAATGAAATAATGTCCACCTGTGTGCAATCTAAGTGTCACATGATCTGTCATTACATATACACACCTTTTTTGAAAGGCCCCAGAGGCTGCAACACCTGAGCAAGAGGCACCACTAACCAAACACTGCCATGTAGACCAAGGAACTCTCCAAACAAGTAAGGGACAATGTTGTTGAGAAGTACAAGTCAGGGTTAGGTTATAAAAAAATATCCAAATCTTTGATGATCCCCAGGAGCACCATCAAATCTATCATAACCAAATGGAAAGAACATGGCACAACAACAAACCTGCCAAGAGACGGCCGCCCACCAAAACTCACGGACCAGGCAAGGAGGGCATTAATCAGAGAGGCAGCACAGAGACCTAAGGTAACCCTGGAGGAGCTGCAGAGTTTCAATATCTGTACATAGGACGACATTAAGCCGTACGCTCCATAGAGTTGGGCATTATGGCAGAGTGGCCGGAAGAAAGCCATTACTTTCAGCAAAAAACAAAATGGCACATTTTGAGTTTGCGAAAAGGCATGTGGGAGACTCCCAAAATGTATGGAGGAAGTTGCTCTGGTCTGATAAGACTAAAATTTAACTTTTCGGCCATCAAAGAAAACGATATGTCTGGCATCTGGCGCAAACCCAACACATCACATCACGCAAAGAACACCATCAGCCGGGACTGGGAAACTGGTCAGAGTTGAGGGAATGATGGATGATGCAAAATACAGGTATATTCTTGAGTAAAATCTGTACCACTCTGTGCGTGATTTGGGGCTAGGACGGAGGTTCACCTTCCAGCAGGACAATGACACCAAACACACTGCTAAAGCAACACTTGAGTGGTTTAAGGGGAAACATGTAAATGTGTTGGAATGGCCTAGTCAAAGCCCAGACCTCAATCCAATAGAAAATCTGTGGTCAGACTTAAAGATTGCTGTTCACAAGTGCAAACCATCCAACTTGAAGGAGCTGGAGCAGTTTTGCAAGGAGGAATGGGCAAAAATTCCAGTGGTAAGATGTGGCAAGCTCATAGAGACTTATCCAAAGCTACTTGGAGCTGTGATTGCTGCAAAAGGTGGCTCTACAAAGTATTGACTTTGGGGGGGGGGGGGGATAGTTATGCACATTGACTTTTTCTGTTATTTTGTCCAATTTGTTGTTTGCTTCACAATATTAAAAAAAAAAGAACATCTTCAAAGCTGTGGGCATGTTCTGTAAATTAAATGATGCAAATCCTCAACAATCCATGTTAATTCCAGGTTGTGAGGCAACAAAACACGAAAAAAATGCCAAGGGGGGGTGCATACTTTTGCAAGGCAATGTACTGTATAAAGTGCTATTGTACTTAACTGGGAGTTGTTTAAAAAACCTCCCTGAAAGTGCTTTGCAATAGTGACACTGTTCTAATTATACCTCATTACATATATACCCATTATATGTACTTTTGAATTGCTCTGTGGTTATAGCGCCTCTCATACCACTGCTATAACGTTATGCTTGTTTCCCAATAACTGTAACCCATATATGTAAATGTACAGTCTTATTTAAGACTTCCACTTTGTTTTAGCAATCCCTTAAGCTGTTATAGGATATCCGTTAACTCTGCCTACTATTAAATTGTATTTCTTACTGCATGTAATGGACCATGCTCCTTCGTATTAGCGTTTGCTGCAATTTCCGGGTTTTGACGTCATCGGGATGTACCGGAAGCACGTTTCATGAGACTGTTACGTCTCAATCTTCAGAAGATGAAGTCTCAATTCAGTGATCACCTATGGAGAGAATTTAAAGAACAAGATACAGAGTGCTTTTAATGGCACAAATATTATTAAGTTTATATTTCAGCATAAAGAGACACTGTACGTTTATTACCAAGCACAAGCACTTTATTTTGACTAAAATTGCACAGATATGTTTTTCAGCACTCTTTTAACACAGAAGCACTTTTTGTTATCTCTAGCAATAACAATCAGACTCTGCCTATAGATTAATGAATTGAACATAAGACCATTGACAAAATATGACAAATAGAGAGAATACCCCAAATTAATAAGTGGGTTAGTTGAGAAGTCACAACAATTGAGCTAAATACTCATTTTTAAACGTCCAAATTTTAGAGTTACATTTAATATTGTTGTTTTTAATAAGGAAGTCACAATAAAAGTTACATTTTAAAATTATTAGTTGTAGTATATACAAGGAATATGATAACCACAAAAAGGTGTTCTATTATTGTTTTCTAAAGTCGACTACAACAACTTAAGGAAATATCAGTATCTATGTTTTTGTGTGTTGCACAATGCAGTAAAAGTAATTGTATTTGATGAGTATCTTAAAATAGAGACTGTAGGAAAGGGGAAATCATACCTTGAGTTCTATTAAAGACACACAATAGATCAATCCACTTAGTTGATTATTCTTCTCTTTGTATGTGGCACAAAGATGTTGTTTTAAATGTTTTTCTCCTTTTTTAGCAAGGATGAAAGCTGAAGTGACTGAATAAGAGTGTAATGTGTAAAGATCTGCAAAGATCTTTCACAAAGATCTACCACAACCTTTATATATGAAAAGACCTACATTTTGGATTAGTCATACTATGTAATATAACAAAAAGATTCAGTTATATGTTGAGATCCCACTTATCTAGTATAAGTGGTAGTTTTTGAAGTTTTAGGTTGTTGGGGTAGAAGATGACTGCTTTTCCTAAACTCGCCTTTTGCTTCCCCTCTAGACTTCTCCCTTGGCTCCTATTTTAGAAGCCCAACTTTGGGCAATCATGGGTCATTTGTGCTTTAGAAGGTGAAGAAAGATGAATATTACCTGTACAGTAATGGGTCACTGTAAGCTCTTTTTATGTTAAATCTATTTTTATATCACCATTAATTAACATTAAAAATACATGTACAAACAGCAGTAAAGCAAAGCTTTAGTTGGAAAATATAATTTAAAAAGAGATTACTTCACAAGTGGATGCTGCATTACCCCTTCCCTACTCTCTCATTGTCTTAAGCACAATTGAAAATAAGAGATACATTTCAGCTGATAACTTTATTTACACAGGATAGGTAACCTGGAGGATAAGAAGTCTATAGTTAAAATCTCATAACCACCTACATCTCCAAAGTGACCATGCTCCAGGTTAACCACCATGCCTTAAGTGTTATCCTTTGTTGCTGTTTGCACAAGTACAGTACTTTTCATTTTAATTAATGGTAAGATAATGAATAAAATGATTAACATGAAGTCTGCTTAAACTGGACTTTAGGTCTCATGCTGCCTAAGACCTCAGTCTCTCCTTCAGTGCCTGAGACATAGCCAGGTTGCCTACAGTGAGACCTCTAGCAGCTCTCTGCAAAACTACACATGGGCGGCTGTGCTTGGCCTCATTTTCATTTGGATGGAGCCCCTGCTTAGCTGAGGAAACTGTCTCTGCCTGTTTATGCCCTCTCCAACCACAGGATCTCAGTGGCTCCACTTTAATGGTTGTGGTTATTACAGACATTGTCCTTCATTCCACGTCTCCCATAAGAATTGAACTGAGTGAAGTTCACTTGTAAATCACCACTCACATCACACACATAAATCTAACCGAGAAATGCCATTGGAGTGCTCCAAATGTCTTTAGTATCTGTCCCATAACTTTTAAAAAAAAATGCAATCACATGCCTCCCAGAATGATATCCGATCTCATTGAAATCTTTCAAAAAGCCCAAAATAAAAAATAAAAGTCTGCTGGTATTTTCAATTCCTTAAAATGCAACCTAGTAACCTAGATTCTTTAAATCCATTGAGGCTTGATTGATTACAATTAAGGGGTTAATACCACTACCTTCTATTAGCCAGGGGATCACTGTGATAATCTTCAATAACTGTTACCCTCTATGAGACCGGTATTCTCTAGGATTCCACCTTCATACCTGCGACCACTTCTGAGCCAGGGAGTCCCAAAAATAAAGTATAACAGTCCCCCATGGCATACTATGCTATAAGCATGGGAGTTCTCATGGACCCCCATGGCACCTAAAGTTAACCATGAGTTATACCATGAGGGTTCTAGAGTTGGCCTAAGGTAGGGCCTTATTATAGAAGTTAATTGTCTCCCACACCAAAGCACTAAGGGTGGGGAGAGGAAGGGTCTAAATGACCCCCAAACTTAAACATAATTAATGCCATGGGTGATCGGCTAGGTGGTGTGAATCATAACCACAATGGATACATTATTTATTATATTAACCCATTTTTGTATGATAGGACCAATCAATAAACTCAACAGTGTGTAATGTAATAGAGTTGACAATTAGCTATCAATATGTTTTCCATTCCTTTGCACTATAATTTCAATGTAGGGTGGAATGTCTAGGAATCTAGGTTTATGATGGATCACAGCTGAGGGTTGGGGGAGTAGCAATATGTAATTGGTAATCACTATGTAGTAATTCCTAAGTGCTTGACACTCTTTTATAAATTGATTGATTGTAACGAGAACTGGAATTGTTCAAATGGCTAAGTGGATATAGTTGAAGCTATTATTTTTTACCATATCTAGTCCCAATTGGATATAATACAATAGAAAACAATATATTCCCTACACACCCAAAATATATAATGGAAAGGTATGGAACTGTCTATATATACATATGAATACTATTGTATATAAATATAAATCCAAATTAAAAAATGTATCTAGATAAGTTCCTATTGGATGTCGTAATAGTTTCCCTCATATGGCAAAGGAATTTGCTTAATCCTTGGGAAGCTATAACCTATTTGTAATAGCTAAAATCAAATGTTGTATGAAACAACAAAAAAGAAAAAAGATAAGTGCAAGTACTATATGGTAAGGAACAATTTATTAAAGAAAAAACAAATAATTAAATATTTATATTATTTGTCAATATGTTAGAGGGGGTGAAAAACTTATTTTGATGTGAAGGCTAATGAAAAAACACTGCCAGTGTCTTTCATGTTATACACACCACTTGATCATTAATGCACTACATGCAATTCTGGGTGGTGATTGCCAAAATACCATTTGTTAATACGATTATGCGAAATGCAAATTTAAACTTAAACACCCTCTCAATTTAATATACCACAACCAAAGTAAATGCACTTATCTTTTAGAAGTAGTCCCGACGGCTCGTTTCGCCCTGCTTAGGGCTTACTCATGGGTTAATGAACTTCATTTTCATAGTACTTTTATGGCACCTACTATCCACTTGTTGCCGATATTGAGACAACCTCATTGGTCTATTGAACAGCGTGGTGACGCTGCATGTATTACTGCGCCACCACGCTGTACGTGTATTGCCAATCATTAGTGCGTTTGCCATCCATATCTGTTATGCAGTCGCGTGATGACGTAATTACGTCACCACGCGCATTGAATCCTTACATAATGACGCAAACGCGTCTTCATTACTTCCTGGTTACCAAATAAATGTCTCTATAGGGAGAACATGCCAACAAATTGATACTGGCTACACCAATCAAAAGTTAAGTTAAAAAAACTGATAACAGAAGGAACATTACCAGACTAACTATCAATGAATTACTCATATTTATATATAAGGACAATTCCATATCTCCCCTTCAAAAGTATGAATAAAAAATGTGAACATACTTGTAAATTTATTTGGTCTTATTCATATGACGAAAAGGTGTAATACTATCCTCTACTAATTTAATAAAAAGTGACTTACTATGTGTATTATCAAATAAAAGTGAAAAGATAAGATAATGATTTTATGATTTTAATCTGATGGTTAAAATCAACATATATATAGAATGTGATGTGCTAAGCTGTGAGCAGAGTAAGAAATGTGATACAATCAAAATAGATAAGCTAACTGTGTGCAAATTAAATACTGTAAAAATTAAGAGAAGGGGTTATATATAAAAAAGGAACTATTGTTATCCTTGAATAGTATATGATGCCCTTTCGCTGTTGTGTCCTTTTGTGAGATCTGAATCACTGTTCAATCCTCTTTTAAAGGAAAGCTGAATATGTAAAGCCTTCATTGAGTCCTCGAGGGCTAAGTGTGTCTAGTTCGAATATCCATTTACTTTCCAATTTGAGTAATGCTTTGTCCAGGTCTCCTCCTCTGGGTCCCTGTTGAATATGATCTGTTACTGAAAATGTCATAGTACAAGGTTTATTGCCATGAAATAATTTTATATGAAGAGATACAGGGGTATCCAACTCTTTGATAATTGTATATGTGTGCTCTAATATGGGTCTCCTTAATTGGCGTATTGTTTTTCCCACGTATAACTTAGGACACGGACATGTAATTATGTAAATGACATGTGTGGAACTACAATTGATGAAGTTCCTGATTGGGTAATTAATTTGTGTGCTTGGATCAACAAATTCTTTACTCGGCTTAATAAATTTGCAAGCTTTGCATCTTCCACATCTAAATAACCCTTTTATGGGGGAAAGCCATGATGTTTTAATTGTATTTGATGACTTGTAAAAACTCCTTACAAGTTCGTCTTTAATACTCTTCGGTATGTGATGGAATCTCTTTCAGGGAGGCTGGATTGTAAATTTAGATCATGTCAGGTATTACCACCACCGCTGAGACTGACTTTTAGTGTTAATTAATGATGAACTGAAAATAGTTTTAACTTAAAAAGCCCTTATATTGGCCCTTTAATTTTGTCCAATACTTGGCTGACAGCACTATATTAAAAATGTTCAAATTACAAGAAAATGTTGATAAAGTGATGAGCTGAACCAAGACATTTGTACTTGGAAATAATGGTAGGGGAGTGATGTATTACTGCAGTTATGCCAGAAGATAGGAGAATATGGATCTGGATTTCTGAGGGTCCTAGAAATTTAAAGATTCTTTAAAATATCCAAAATCGTAATTTGTGCTAGACTGGCAGACACTTTGCACATGTGTCTGTATAAATGACTCTACACTAGATACAGTAAGACTGTGAGGTTTTTGTGCTTGACACAATGTTATTAGATCAATAGATGTTACTGGGCCTTCTAATGAGTAACACAAAATAAAAAATGTCATTACAAATTATATAAAATCTTATAACAACGTTACAACATAAAATACAATCTTTAATGGGAACAAATAAAGTGTGAGAAATTGGGAGGAATGTTTGTTTCATGCTGCCCTAGAGCCTCATTTAATACGGGGCTCTCAACTCAATCGCAGACAGCCAAATGCCTGGTTGCAAACTCCTTTATCGATGCTATTGAAAGTAGCATTTGCGGGCCTGAACATGATCGCTGGCGCAAGCCTATAACTCATGGTTTATGCACGTATGATTTTGAACCTCCATATTTTATTGATGTCCTATGGGATTGAACCACGAGTTACGGCCTTGCGTCAGCGATCATGTTCAAGCCCATAGGACTTCAACGACCAAAGTCCTACGGGCTTGGAGGTTGCAGTGCGTAGGACTTCACATTGGATGCCGTGATCGATATGACATGAAAATTGAACATGACATAACGTTTTGGAGAATGTGCCATTTGGGGGCTTGACGGAGTGGTTAGCGAGGGGGAATCAAAGCAATTGAATAGCGATGTGCGATTTTAGCCTTGCGAAATTGAAAGATCTAATGCTTGGAGGGCAGTAACTTGCGATTTAAGAAATCACTATGAATCACTATGCAGTTAGTAGCCGGTAACACGATTGGAGCCCGCAAGAAGTTGCCAATTAATTAGCAAAATAACTTGCGACGTCCACGTGCAAGCCCGGATCTCCAAAATGGCTCAATTGAATGAGGCTCCTATTGTCTAGTTGATATTACACTATCAACAAAGTTTCACATGATTAGACCTATGTTATTCCTAATAGTAACAAAAAGATCTGAGATGTGGACCATAATGAAGGTTGAGCGCTGTAGAATTGACGCCTTTGAATTATGGTGCTGGAGAAAACTCCCTTGGACTGCAAGAAGATCAAATAAATCAATACTACAGGAAATCAAGATAAACTGGAATGTTTGAGCTAAAGTTCAAGTATTTTGTCCATATCGTGAGAAGGCAACATTCTCCAGAGAAGAATTAAATGCTAGGAAACATTGAAGGCACATGAAGAAGGGGTGGGCAGAGAAGGATAGATAAGGTAATTCAAGCAATGAATATGAGCTTGAGGAAGCGCAGAGAGGCAGAGGTTGACACGTGCCTGGGGTGCTGCAGTCCATAGGTCACGACTGAACAACAACAGTTTTGCTCATTTGTGCTCCCTCTTACTACCCAGTCATAACCCACCCTTTCCTCTTGCTAAATCGCAATCATACGATTCCCACACCTATATTGAAAATCATGTCTATGTAAGTGTACAGTAAGTCAGGAAGTGTCAGGTACACTTACTGACAGAATATTTTCTGCATATGGACATTTCCATATTTTATCTTGAAATAAGAAAGAATAACTCTCAAAACATGAAAGATGAAGCCAAATGTGTGATGCTCAATAAACAAGTTTGAAGTGTAAACGGATGAAGTAAAACCTGCATTGAAGGACCAATATGGTCAATGTTTTCTATCTTGTTTTTTTAATAACTAATCAAGATAATAGACAATGTTTTTTTTAAAAACAAACAAAAAAAATAACAGTGCAATTATTGTTTACTGTAACTCAATTGGGATTTAGGCTCTATATAAGCACAGAGCATATTTTTTTACAAAAGTTTTTAGTTAGTGAACTTCTATCCAAAAGCAAGGTCTACACTAACTAAAAACTTTTGTAAAAAAAATATGCTATGTGCTTATATAGAGCCCTATTCAATTGGCCAAATCACAATTGAATGATGCCCTCAGGTGGGTGTTTACTTGTAAATTAATCAACTTCCAGCTAATCACATTAAGAACAATGGGAGAGGTAACTGCCAAATTCCCTCTGTGCAGATAGACACTTCCTGGGTACAAAGACCCCTATTCAATTGAGCAATTGTTGGTTACTGGATCCTGTAACGTAGCCGTAAACCAATTTGCTATTCAATTGGTGTCTTTTAGCGAGCCGCAAACGATCTGCAGGTTACAGGCTGAAAATCACTGCGGTTGCAAAAATCGTAACTTCCCACCCATCTAAGCCTTTGATCTGTCAAGCGCCTAAATGTTACAATTGCAAATCGCTATTCAATTGCTACAATTCCCTCTGTGCAGATAGACACTTCCTGGGTACAAAGACCCCTATTCAATTGAGCAATTGTTGGTTACTGGATCCTGTAACGTAGCCGTAAACCAATTTGCTATTCAATTGGCGTCTTTTTAGCGAGCCGCAAACGATCTGCAGGTTACAGGCTGAAAATCACTGCAGTTGCAAAAATCGTAACTTCCAACCCATCTAAGCCTTTGATCTGTCAAGCGCCTAAATGTTACAATTGCAAATCGCTATTCAATTGCTACAATTCCTCATGCCCGCAAATTATTTCACACCCGTAAATGGCAAATGTAGAAGAAAATCCTATGACTACCAGATAGGACTCACAAAGGGGTTAAACATCTGTTCACTGTAAATGCAAATAAAAATCAATACTGCACTTTAAATGACATGGAGAGCGATGAAAGACAATTGATTGTCTACATCGGTAGTTACGGCCTTGCTTAATTGATCATGATCACGCTGAAATGATACTTACAATTGCATGGTTTATGGTTTCGGCTTTCAGCCCTTAAATTGCGGGCTTGTTCAATTGAATCGCTCTGTACTTGTAGCAAATTTCAAGCCCTCAGACGTACGGCCTGTATAACGTAATCTGCGGGCTTGCAATTGAATAAGGCCCAACAGCATAAGCACATATAAAAGGCAATACATTGAAGGCTGTATTATTTTACATTCTAAAACCATGTAGCACATGTTTAGGTGTATTTATTCAAATCTGACCACAGTGGTTCTTAAAAAAAGTGATCACAAATGAAACAAAAGAATCTTCAAGGGTATAATTGACTGCTTGATACAACAAATATTATCACTCTAGCAGGTTTTATGAAATTAATATGTACATTTGCTGTAGTAATGAACGTTTGAAGAAACAAATATATGGGGTGTTTTCTGGGGACAGAGCCATGTTTCCAGTAAAGCTTATGCAGGTCTACTACTACTTTGTATGTGCCACTTAAAAATTGTCACAAGTCACACAAGGTTTCTTAACCTTCTCCCACCTGTCTTTTTTTCATTCTTTCTTTCTCATTCTGTATGTTGCCTGTAAAACTCAGTTGCTATGACTGTCAATCAGAACATAGTCTATCTCTAGCGTTCTGGAAGACGTCTAGATATCCTACTGTCATGTGACAGTTCTGTGTCTACTGGTACTAAATGTGAAAAAGGGCTGCTGCTGGGAAGACATTGACAGGTTATGTCTATTGATTAGAGATTAGAGTGACTGAGCTACCTGGGATGTAGTACAAGGAAACAATGCTGCAGTGCTATTGTTAAGAATCTAACAGTAATATTGTTACATTTTAAGTATAAAAATTGCTTATTAAAATAATTTCAACATTATAATATTTATTTATTTAATTACCCGTTGTAACGGATCTCCTGGCACCCCGACCGGGTACCTCCGTTGATAGACGCGTCCTAGTTTGCGCCAAGGCCTACAAGCACCGTACCGGACACCAAAACCACCACAGACTCCAAGGATAGTACATCAGGAACAAGCGTTCAGTAGTTACAGCTCAAGGGAGTATGCAGAAGCATAGCAATCCCCAGTATGATAGTGATCCCCTCCAATAACGAGACAAGGCTACGTTTTGAAGGGTCAAGAGGAACTATATTTTAATGACATGGAATCTCCTTTTATGCAATGTTGCCCTCTGAAGGGCTACACCCACATACTTATCACAACAGCCAATTATCTGCATGGTTCAACCCCCACGTCTCCTCCCCTCAGATAACAGGTAACACAATTAAAACAGACACAATTTTAACCACATTCTGGATGTACCCCAAATACAGGGGGTACACCTTTAAGTCCCGCACCATTCAATATCTCTCACCCAGGGGAACAACATATACAAAAATGGCATGAATCAGACCAGGGGTTCAAAAGTTAGTAAAAGTATGTTTTTACACATAACACACAGACATTGCACATATCCCCCATACAATACACATATAGGACAATAGGTGAGTCACACCTCCCTGGCAACTTGGATACAATCAGACATTAATTAGATCATTCTTATCAGAGAATGAAAACACTTTGGAAAATGCAAGGATCCTTTACAACTTTCTTATCTCTTGAATCTCTGTAACAGGATTATCTATTAGCCTAGGTCTGCAAAAGTCTGGCTAATATTCTGAGCCAATATATTCTGTAGAACATCAACCAACATATATATAGTAGGATCATATTTTAACCATAATAATCATAAAACAGTTTAAAACAGTGATGGGTTCCGCTACACACCTCCCCCGTGACCATAAGCCGGCATACACGGTCTGATCCCAACGGATCGGCCTGGGGATGTCCGGACAAAAGTATTTGTTGGTCAATTCTCTAGTTTGACAACCCATCAGCATTACTGCAATTCACATTTACTCACATTTCCCATATCCCCAGATAGCTGGGATCTGAGCGCACAAAACCACCGAATAGCGCTCAGATCCTCTTCACACAGTTCAATTGCCATGTAGCTAAAGTCTTTCCCATAGTCTTTCATTATATGAATGGGCTTCATGGCACAGTTATCTGGGGTATCACGGTTCACACAGGGCAAGTACAGAATGACCCCCCTGTATGTAAAGGGCCAGAATGAGTGACTTACACTCTGGTATGGCCGAACACTGGTTCCAAAGGGCAATATGTACCAGGGCCATAGTCGCAGGGCAGGAGGCTGGCAAACAGTCCTCTCCAAGCCAAAGTGGCGAAGGGCACTTCGTCACACATCTCTCCTTTGGGGGGAAGTCTAACCAGGTACCTGGATATTTTGCTGTGGTGATGGGGCAACACGCTGAGGGGACTTGAGGGGCAGAGGCCAGCGGCACTCTGCCCTGATGCCAGCTCTTCTGCTGGTATAACCTGCAGGACATCCTGCTCTGTACAAGGGACAAAGGGAGGGCAGAGGCCGACTGCACTCTGCCCCGCTGTCAGCTCTTCTGCTGGGGTACTTGGGACATATTCCGGCTCAGTAGCCAGGGAAACGTGGGGGTCAGTGGGGGTTAACATTTCCTCTGTTAACCCTGGGGCCACATTAGAAGTTAGCTGGGGAGGGGAATTTGTACTTACCCCCTCCTCCGGTTGTCCCAGTGACGGTAGTTGGGGATCTGGACAAGCTGTGGGCGCAGAGACCACGGTCCCATCTGCGCTGTCTGGGAGATTGGTGTCTCCCCTGGTTAGGGTAAACTGTCGCTGGGGGGGAAGGACGACACCTTCTGCCCCCTGTGTTTCACACTGCCGCTGGGGGGGAAGGACGACACCTTTGGCCCCCTGGGGTACACACTGCTGCTGGGGAGGAAGGACGACACCTTCAGCTCCCTGGGGTACACACTGCCACTGGGGAGGAAGGACGACACCTTCAGCTCCCTGGGGTACACACTGCCGCTGGGGAGGAAGGACGACACCTTCGGCTCCCTGGGGAACACACTGCCGCTGGGGAGGAAGGACGACACCTTCGGCCCCCTGGGGTACACACTGCTGCTGGGGAGGGAGGACGACACCTTCAGCTCCCTGGGGTACACACTGTCGCTGGGGAGGAAGGACGACACCTTCAGCTCCCTGGGGTACACACTGTCGCTGGGGAGGAAGGACGACACCTTCTGCCCCCTGGGGTTCACACTGCCGCTGGGGGGGAAGGACGACACCTTCTGCCCCCTGGGGTTCACACTGCCGCTGGGGGGGAAGGACGACACCTTCTGCCCCCTGGGGTTCACACTGCCGCTGGGGGGGAAGGACGACACCTTCTGCCCCCTGGGGTTCACACTGCCGCTGGGGGGGTAGGACGACACCTTCAGCCCCCTGGGGTTCACACTGCCGCTGGGGGGGATGGATGACACCTTCTGCCCCCTGGGGTTCACACTGCCGCTGGGGGGGAAGGACGACACCTTCTGCCCCCTGTAGGGCCGGTAGAGAGACCTCGGTCTCATCTCTACCTGCCATCTGGAGGTCATCCCAGGACCAGTCAATGAAGTCTGGTTCTGCTTGTCGAGTAGGTTGGGGCTGCACGAAGCTGAGCAGATGTTGGTAGTCCTGCTCCAGCTCCCACTCTCTCGTTACCAGGTGGGTCATGTCTTTGCTCACCTCGCCTTCGTCATCCCAGACATACATGCCCATCCGATAGTCGTAGATGTCCCAAAACCTAGACTCCTCCGTGCTGCCAAGATCAATGTCGTCCTCCAAGGCATCCCATAATAAACCTGGGCCATCATAATCATCCCCCTCTGGTAAGTCGTGTTCAGCCGTCCAGGGGGTAAGTCGAACGGTATGCCACCAGAGGGCCTGGTATGCGTTGTCTAGCCAGAGCTCTCGCCATACCAGGGTCTCTAGTCTTGTCACCCACTCATCCAGGGGCTGCTCTCCCAATAGATACATCCGCATCGCCACACGCTTCTGTAGCCGCTGCTCATCACTGGGGAGACTCTCACCTCGCCGCCATTGGGCATCTTCCAGGGCATCATACAAGAGTTCCTTTCTGTCTGCATCCCTGTAGTCCGCGGCCGCCTCCTCCTCCTCATCATGAAACGCTGTCTGAAAACTAGCCGGTTCCATCCTGCTGTAGCCAGGGGCGCTGTACGGATACTAGCGTTGCCCTCAATTTGTAACTCCAAACGTTACCGGTGTCTCCGTGCTGCTTTTCCTCTTACTAGGACGCCATCCCACCACTGCCAGCCAATGTAACGGATCTCCTGGCACCCCGACCGGGTACCTCCGTTGATAGACGCGTCCTAGTTTGCGCCAAGGCCTACAAGCACCGTACCGGACACCAAAACCACCACAGACTCCAAGGATAGTACATCAGGAACAAGCGTTCAGTAGTTACAGCTCAAGGGAGTATGCAGAAGCATAGCAATCCCCAGTATGATAGTGATCCCCTCCAATAACGAGACAAGGCTACGTTTTGAAGGGTCAAGAGGAACTATATTTTAATGACATGGAATCTCCTTTTATGCAATGTTGCCCTCTGAAGGGCTACACCCACATAATTATCACAGCAGCCAATTATCTGCATGGTTCAACCCCCACGTCTCCTCCCCTCAGATAACAGGTAACACAATTAAAACAGACACAATTTTAACCACATTCTGGATGTACCCCAAATACAGGGGGTACACCTTTAAGTCCCGCACCATTCAATATCTCTCACCCAGGGGAACAACATATACAAAAATGGCATGAATCAGACCAGGGGTTCAAAAGTTAGTAAAAGTATGTTTTTACACATAACACACAGACATTGCACATATCCCCTATACAATACACATATAGGACAATAGGTGAGTCACACCTCCCTGGCAACTTGGATACAATCAGACATTAATTAGATCATTCTTATCAGAGAATGAAAACACTTTGGAAAATGCAAGGATCCTTTACAACTTTCTTATCTCTTGAATCTCTGTAACAGGATTATCTATTAGCCTAGGTCTGCAAAAGTCTGGCTAATATTCTGAGCCAATATATTCTGTAGAACATCAACCAACATATATATAGTAGGATCATATTTTCACCATAATAATCATAAAACAGTTTAAAACAGTGATGGGTTCCGCTACACCCGTATATACTCGAGTATAAGCCAACCCGAGTATAAGCAGAGGCACCTATTTTACCACAAAATACTGGGGAAAATGAGTGACTCGAGTATAAGCCGAAGGTGGGAAATGTGCTGCCCCCAGTGTCCCTCTTGTGCCATCTGTGTCCCCCTCTTGTGTCCCCTTTCCTTGTGTCCCCCCTCTCTCTCCCCTGTGTCTCTTCTCCCCTCTCCCTCCCCTATGTCTCTTCACCCCTCTCCCTTCCCTGTGTCACTTCCTCCCTCTCCCTTCCCTGTGTCTCTTCCCCCCTCTCCCTTCCCTGTGTCTCTTCCACCCTCCCTTATCACCCTCCTCAAGCAACCTCCTCATTCTCAACCTCCCTCCTCAACCCCCTCCTCAACCCCCCTCCTCAATCTCCCTCCTCATCCTCAACCTCCCTTCTCATCCTCAACCTCCCTCCTCAACCCCCCTCCTCATCCTCAAACTCCCTCCTCATCCTAAACCTCCCTCCTCAACCCCCCTCCTCATCCTCAACCCCCCTCCTCATCCTCAACCCCCTCCTCATCCTCAACCCCCTCCTTAACCTCCCTCCTCAACCTCCCTCCTCAACTACCCTCCTCATCCTCCCTCCTCATCCTCAACCTCACTCCTCATCCTCAACCTCAACCTCCCTCCTCAACCCCCCTCCTCATCCTCAACCTCCCTCCTCATCCTCAACCTCACTCCTCATCCTCAACCTCAACCTCCCTCCTCAACCCCCCTCCTCATCCTCAACCCCCTCCTCATCTTCAACCCCCTCCTCAACCTCCCTCCTCAACCTCAACCCTGCCATCCTCATCCTCAACCCCCCATCCTCAACCCCCTCCTCAACCTCCCTCCTTAACCTCAACCCCGCATCCTCATCCTCAACACCCCCATCCTCAACCCCCTCCTCAACCTCCTTCTCAACCTCCCTCTTCAACCTCAACCCCCCTCCTCAACCTCCCTCCTCATCCTCCACCCCCTCCTCATCCTCAACCCCCTCCTCATTCTAAACCCCCCTCCTCACTTTACCCCTCTAAATACCTCCCCCCCTCCCTTTCCCCTCACTTACCTCCATTTGCAGCTTCTGCTCCGGCCTCCGTTTCTTCTGGCGTCTTCACCCGGCCAATGCTAATGACGTGGCGCGCATGTGATGTCACGTCATTAGCATATACCGGTACCGACGTCCACTCATCCTCTCCCTCCCCTCATCCCCTCCCTTTCCTCTCCCTCTTCTCCTCCTCCTCTCATCCTCTCCCTCTCCTCTCCCCCCTTTCATCCTCTCCCTCCCCTCTCCTTCCCCTCTCCTCCCCCTCTCCTCCCCTCCCCTCATCCTCTTCCTCCCCTCTCCCTCTCCACCTCCTCCTCTCCCTCCCCTCCTCCTCCTATCCCACCCCTCTCCCTCCCTTCCTCCTCTCCCTCCCCACTCCCTCCCCTCCTCCTCTCTCTCTCCTCTCCCCCCTCCTCTTCTCCCTCCCCTCCTCCTCTCCCTCTCCTCTCCCTCCCCTCCTCTTCTCCCTCCCCTCCTCCTCTCCCTCTCCTCTCCTCTCCCTCCCCTCATCCTCTCCCTCCCCTCCTCATTCTAAACCCCCCTCCTCACTTTACCCCTCTAAATACCGCCCCCCCTCCCGTTCCCCTCACTTACCTCCATTTGCAGCTTCTGCTCCGGCCTCCGCTCCTTCCGGCGTCTTGATTAGAGATCAGAGTGACTGAGCCACCTGGGATGTAGTACAAGGAAACAATGCTGCAGTGCTATTATTAAGAATCTAACAGTAATATTGTTACATTTTAAGTATAATAATTGCTTATTAAGATAATTTCAACATTATAATATTTATTTATTTAATTACCCGTATATACTCGAGTATAAGCCAACCCGAGTATAAGCAGAGGCACCTATTTTACCACAAAATACTGGGGAAAATGAATGACTCGAGTATAAGCCGAAGGTGGGAAATGTGCTGCCCCCTGTGTTCCTCTTGTGCCAACTGTGTCCCCCTCTTGTGTCCCCTTTTCTTGTGTCCCCCCTCTCTCTCCCCTGTGTCTCTTCTCCCCTCTCCCTCCCCTATGTCTCTTCACCCCTCTCCCTTCCTTGTGTCAATTCCCCCCTCTCCCTTCCCTGTGTCTCTTCCCCCCTCTCCCTTCCTTGTGTCTCTTCCACCCTCCCTTATCACCCTCCTCAAGCCCCCTCCTCATTCTCAACCTCCCTCCTCAACCCCCTCCTCAACCCCCCTCCTAAATCTCCCTCCTCATCCTCAACCTCCCTCCTCATCCTCAACCTCCCTCCTCAACCCCCCTCCTCATCCTCAACCTCCCTCCTCATCCTCAACCTCACTCCTCAACCCCCCTCCTCATCCTCAACCCCCTCCTCATCTTCAACCCCCTCCTCAACCCCCCTCCTCAATCTCCCTCCTCATCCTCAACCTCCCTCGTCATCCTCAACCTCCCTCCTCAACCCCCCTCCTCATCCTCAACCTCCCTCCTCATCTTCAACCTCCCTCCTCAACCCCCCTCCTCATCCTCAACCCCCTCCTCATCCTCAACCCCCTCCTCATCCTCAAGCCCCTCCTTAACCTCCCTCCTCAACCTCCCTCCTCAACTCCCCTCCTCATCCTCCCTTCTCATCCTCAACCTCACTCCTCATTCTCAACCTCAACCTCCCTCCTCAACCCCCCTCCTCATCCTCAACCCCCCTCCTCATCCTCAACTCCCTCCTCAACCCCCCATCCTCAACCGCCCTCCTCATCATCAAAATCCTCCTCAACCTCAACCCCACTCCTCATCCTCAACCTCCCTCGTCATCCTCAACCTCCCTCCTCAACCTCCCTCCTCAACCACCCCTCCTCATCCTCAACCCCCTCCTCATCCTCAACCCCCTCCTCATCCTCAACCTCCCTCCTCAACCTCCCTCCTCAACCCCCCTCCTCATCCTCAACCCCACTCCTCATCCTCAACCCCCTCCTCAACCTCCCTTTCTCAACCTCAACCCTCCCATCCTCATCCTCAACCCCCCATCCTCAACCCCCTCCTCAACCTCCCTCCTCAACCTCAACCCCGCATCCTCATCCTCAACACCCCCATCCTTAACCCCCTCCTCAACATCCTTCTCAACCTCCCTCTTCAACCTCACCCCCCTCTCCTCAACCTCCCTCCTCATCCTCCACCCCCTCCTCATCCGCAACCCCCCTCCTCATTCTAAAACCCCCCCTCCTCACTTTACCCCTCTAAATACCTCCCCCCCTCCCTTTCCCCTCACTTACCTCCATTTGCAGCTTCTGCTCCGGCCTCCGCTCCTTCTGGCGTCTTGACCTGCCAATGCTAATGACGTGGTGCGCATGTGATGTCACGTCATTAGCATATACCGGTACCGACGTCCACTCATCCTCTCCCTCCCCTCATCCTCTCCCTTTCCTTTCCCTCTTCTCCTCCTCCCCTCATTCTCTCCTTCTCCTCTCCTCTCCTCCCCCTCCCCTCATCCTCTCCCTCCCCTCTCCTCAGGAGGGAGGAAGGAGGATGAGGGGAGGAGGAGGGGTTCAGCAGGGCAGGAACTTGCCATCTCAGACCTAGGCACATTACTCTAGCAAACTCTCTAGGATCTGGGCAAAACCACAAGTAGCATAGGTACCCTGGCATTCTAAACCATACAAAACCTAGTATACTCATAAACCAAAATACATATAATATTGTGATCATATTCTAACCCAGGGAAGTTCCCAAAGTCCAGGGCCAATACACAATAGTCCTGTAAAGCTCTGGGCATTAAGAAAGGCAAAGGGTCTCCCTTTGCCTCTCAAAATCCAGTCATGACAATCATGCCTCCTCCATCAGAATCTTATCAGTAAGTAACAGTTATTGGAACTATTAAAGCTATCACAAAATCTGTGATGAGTTGTGACGGGCTGGGATGGCAGGTTTTCCCCAGGAAATAGTGCACATTGAAAACAGGGATGCACAAGGATTCACATGACACCCACCATGTTGCTTAATAAATCACAATCATCATCATAGTCTCTATGATAGCTTTGTAGATATCATTAAAAATCAATTAAGGTTGCAGGTATCAGATGTTGGATGATCCTTATACTATATATGCAATCTGGCACCTATCAGAGCACTTACCGTATTTTGTATCTCTCACTTAAAAAAGTATGATCAAGTAGGGAGCCTACCTAAGACTTATTACAGTAATAATTTGAACTTTTTCTATGTGACCCTTAAAAGAGCTTTATACTTTTATTTTTTAAGTTTCTATTCAACATTAGAAAATTCATATAACAGTGTCTGGAACTTCCAAATATATGATTAATGTAGGGAAAGAGAGACATAACAGTTTTATTTTCTTCACCACTTTCCTTTCATGTAATTGTTGTTGTTTAAATGCAATGTGCCTCATCAGGGAGCCTGTAAATCCATCTGTGTTATTTGTTCAGTAATCCAGTTTTAATATACCTTTTCTGTGCTTTTCAACTCCTTTGGTGCATACTAAATTAGTGATGTTTTGTTGTGACATGATGTCATTTTGAGGTCCTACAGACTCTTAAGTATTCAATAAAATGAAGCACAGTGTACTTTGCATTCTTATACTGATTATAGTGGAGTACATCTTTACCTAGAATGGTTGGATGTTTCATTGAGAGCTTTACATAAAGAAGCAATAATAATCATACTTCTAATCTCAAAGTTAGAAATTCAGCCATACCAGCATTTTGATTTGATGTGTTGTCATATATTAGTTTAGTTTAGTATTTGTGTAGACAGAGCTCTATATATGTAAGCATGATCTTTTAAAGAATCTCTGTAGTGTTTTTCTGTCTAAATGGATTGGACAGCAGGATTGTCAATGAGTGAAACAAGCATTTGGATATGTTTAGATTGAGGTTACAATATCTTAAAAATAAAGTTTTGCTTTCTGGTCCATTTATTTACTTAGATGCATTTACTTTCTTTCCTAGCAAGTGTGTGTGTGTGTGACCCCTGTTCATATATACATGCCAAAAGCCAAATTCATAAATGCCCATGTCAAATTATTGGCTAGGGTGCACATTACTACCCCCACCACTGTTTTGATCCCCCTTACTCTTTATTAAAATGGACAGGGGACTTGGGAGGATGCCTTTTATGTTTACATACTTTCAATATTAATATATGCCCCAATACAAAAATAAAATTAAATAAACCCTGAGTAAATTAAGGGTAGAAGTATATATTTTAGTTTAGTAAATTAAATTCTTTGAAGCCCTGCTTGCATATTTAATGTATGCCGCCCCTAAAATGCTCATAAAATGCCCAGATCATTGTGGCCTGCGGTGTAACCCCTTAGGCCTGTGTTTTTAGAAGGAAAACAAACTTTAGTAAACCACATGATAGCATGAGATGTTGTCCATTGCAGCACATCTCAACCACCAGTAATGCTTTAGTAAATTCCCCCACTGCTAGCGTAGTAAAAAGGTCTCATGACCTAGATGGGGCCATGTAGGTGTACAGTATATGACCTTTCTTTCCTTGTAGAAGCATATCAGTAAGAAGACCTCCAGCCTGCATAGCCTTTACATGAGGATGTTACTAAAAACAACCCTACTGCCAAGTAAGTGAAAGAGAGAACCACATTGCTCGAGTAATTATGATATGCATCACTGCTCCTCAAAGTTTAACTACGTTGTTCACATGGTTTAAGGATAAGTAATAAGATGAAATTCCTTTTGTTTTGTTCAATATTTAATTTCACACATGATTTGATTTATGGTATTTTACTCTAAAATTATATGCTTTCTGTTTGGTTTTATACGTTTTAAAAGTTTCTGTTATTTCTAAATTGTTTAAAATATTTGAGTTTTGTTGAATCAGCAAACACAATAGTCTTAGGTGATTTCCTTGAAAGAAACACCGAAGTTCAGTAGTTATAGTTTGTACTTTTGAAAAACTTGAATTGATAATGAGAAATAAATAAATACATCCTCTAACTTTTTAATTTGTTTTATGCATTTTTTTTTTACTGTGGCTGTTGATTACTTTATTTGCTTTGCTTTAATGACCACTGTGGTCAGATTGTGTTTATATGGTCTTTTGAATAAATAAAGTTGGTAATAGGGAAACATTTTTTAAAGTAAAAAAATAACTATTATATGCAATTATTCCTTACAACATGATTACATGTTCTATTCTCATCTTATTTTGGTAAGCTACTTTCACAGAAGGATATGTCGTTGCAGACAAATTAGCTTTCTAGTAGATATAATGAAAGCTCTAGCAAAATTAGATGCCACATTGCCATTTTGTAGATAGAAGCTTTCTGTCTATTTAGTGCCTCCTCTCATCTATTAAAGGACCACTGTAGTGCATTTACAAGTAAAGTGCATATGTTTTTTGCTTGTATACGTATTCAGTTTAAAATAAAGTATAATATTAAGTAAACTAGTTTCCCCTTAAGAAGAGCTGCTTATCTCCTCCTATCTGTACCTATTAGGGGGCGTGGCCAGTTCTGCTTGGAAGCTGGATTTAAAAAGTCTCTGGTTTAGACTGAGCATACTCAGTAAAGGGGGAAGGGACTACGGTCCTTGGGCCTATGGGGCAGCAGCAAGCAGATTATAATACAGATATGACCTTTGTGTATACAATGGAGGCAGAGTTAATATCAACATGGGAATAGGCCAGTGACATCATCGCCCAGCCTGCTTCCATGCTCATTGATAATCCAGTCCTCTGGCAGAGCCGACCAAACCCCCTGTCAAGGCACAGGGAGGTGGAGAAAAGCAACTCTGCTTCAACAGAAAAACAGACAATATAAAAATTATTAGTAGTCTCTGAACAAAAAACATAAACTTTATATTTAAATGCATTACAATCCTTTAATTAGCAGTAAACAACATGGTATAATTCCACAACAGAATAAGCAACATGACTCCATATAAAAGTTCAGAAATTAGTGTGTTTTTTATACTTTCTAAAAAGTTGCCTATTTTCAAGTGTAGTTCATACAGGCCTTTGATGACGTGGCATGCCTCACTGTTAAGGGCACGCCGGCGTCTTCACTACTAACAGTATTGTATATGCAAATTATATTTTAGAGGTTGCATGCTTACCCTACCTGTCCGCAGTGGCGGCTGGTGACTTTTCAAGTTGGAGGGGCGACAGGGCGAAACATAGCCACTCCCCCCTTTTCAAACCACACCCATTTTTATAACTCCTCCCCCTGACGTCATAATGACCTTTATAAGCCCCGCCCAATGACCTTATGCTTGTAAAGCCCATTGAAATACATGATCTGCAATGCAGAAATGTCAAGAAGTAAAGTAACAATGTGTTAAATTCATTGGTATACAATATAGATTGAAAAAACTCATGTGACAAGACTACAGCAATATCATAATTGCACCTATACGTATTAACAGAAAAATTAAAGGAGTGACACCTACCATTAGTCGGCTCTTCTTCTCAGGGTATTCACGTTCATTAAGTTGACCAATGAGTAGAAACAAATCTGCAGCCACATAGGGTTTGCACCTGGGGTTGAAAGAAAACAAGCAAATCAATCATACCATTCAAGAACAAAACCATACTTAAAAAACATTAAACGACCAAGTGGAACCATATAGGCCCCAAACATACCTTAGAAGACCAAGTGTGACTATATAGGCCCCAAACATACCTTAGAAGACCAAGTGTGACTATATAAGCCCCAAACATACCTTAGAAGACCAAGTGTGACTATATAGGCCCCAAACATACCTTAGAAGACCAAGTGTGACTATATAAGCCCCAAACATACCTTAGAAGACCAAGTGTGACCATAGGCCCCAAACATACCTTAGAAGACCAAGTGGAACTATATAGGCCCCAAACATACCTTAGAAGACCAAGTGTGACCATATAGGCCTCAAACATACCTTAGAAGACCAAGTGTGACCATAGGCTTCAAACATACCTTAGAAGACCAAGTGGGACCATATAGGCCTCAAACATACCTTAGAAGACCAATCAGCACTGCATAGGCCCAAACCAGTGGATCTTGGGATTCAAGAAAACAACAACATTTCACTTCTGTTTAGACAACACAATAATCAATGTCAAACAAACACGTTGAATTAGCATATGGATAACCATATGAGCAGTAACGCCACGCCAAGGCTTCAACAATTGTTACTGACCATTCACACACCTTTCATAGCTCCTTCAATATGCACACCCACACACCATTCATACTTTACTTACCACTAGTTATTTTTGGTAGTGAGGTGGTGCCATTTCTGAGAACTTTACGTACCCTTGAAGGTGCCTCCAATTCCTTCAAACCAATGCATTTAACCGCTACAGGACCATGGTGCTTTTTAATTACTTTTTTGATCCTCTTCAATGTGGAGAAGCATCTTTCTGGTTCTTTAGTAGTCTTCGTTGTTGTAAGCAGGATTCCTTATAGCTTCACTCACTCTGTTAAATTATGTAGATTAAATTGATGCTAAAGTTGCTGCAGAGCAACAGCACTTGTACAGACATGGAATTCTTGCTTCCTGTACACAAGTGACAGCTACCCTTGGAAGTGCCTCCAATTCCTTCAAACCACGCCAAGGCTTCAACAATTGTTACTGACCATGCACACACCTTTCATAGCTCCTTCCATATGCACACCCACACACCGTTCATACTTTACTTACCACTAGTTATGTTTGGTAGTGTGAGGTGGTGCTGCTTAACGCAGTTTATCTTTGCACACCTTGGGGGTATGCATTCTTCTTTGCTTCAATCACTTGTATTTTAATTTTGCACGGCGATCTTTCAAAGAAGAAAACTTCTCAATGGTTTTTTTCATTGAAGTGTGGGATCTCGGAAATCAGTTGCTTTTCCATTGAGAGCATCGCCAATGCATTCAACCGCTCCAGGGACATGGTGCTTCTTAAAAAGGTTTTTATCCTCTTCAATGTTGAGAAGCATCTTTCTGATTCTGCAGTAGTCATTGGTGTTGTAATCAGGATTCTTAATAATTTTACTGTCTCTGTGAAATCATTCTGCAGATTAAATTGATGGAAAAGTTTGTGCAGAGCAACAGCACTTGTACAAGTATGAAACTCTGTCTTCCCATACAGAAGTGACAGCTCAGTGCGTAATTGTTCCTTCTTCAGTATTGGATATGCTTGCACGGTGTCTTCCAGAGCTTGGGTTGGAAAGCAAGTGTCATGGGTTTTATACAAGTCCCTTTGAACAAGTTTGGCACTGACTAGGTGATTTGAAAATGAAAAACGTTCTTTTGCATGAACCACCACTATGTCACATACCTCTCTTGAAAGTTGTCTCAAGGTTGAGATCTCCGCACTCCGTCTGTTGACTGTTAGATCGCTTGGCAAACTTGCTTCTATCTCTTCCACAGAATTACGGATTTTCTGGATGCTGGCGACAAAGTCTTCTGTGACTTTTTTGATATAAACAGTATCCGTGTCTCGCTTCTGAAGCTGACTATAGAGGATGTCTACATGTGGCATTATTAAATGAAATAATTTAAGGAAGTAAAGGAACTCCCTGTCTTCCAGCATTCCAATGAAACCTGCGGCTTCCCGTATAGATGTTGGATCAAAGTTTAGACATGCTTCAATTGTCTGGAAACACTCAAGTAGCGCATCTCTGTTCTCGTAGATCACGTTCACGGTCCTAACGTTGAAGTTCCATCGTGTCGGTGCACCTCTTGGAAGTCTTCTACCAACTACCTCATCCAGAACTCCAGTCCTTTTTGGAGAGCGTGAAAAAAAAGATGGTATGCCGCCTATGTTTGAAAAAAAAACTCTAACTCTTCCAATCCTTGAAACTGCTTTCTCCATTATTAGGTTCAGTTGGTGAGCATAGCAATGGACGTAGTGTGCGTTCGGGTACACGTCTTTTATTTTTCTTTGAACTCCTCCTTGATCTCCACGCATCACACTGGCACCATCATAGCTGTGAGCTATGAGTTTCTTCTTGTCTTCTGGCTCTGGGAGAACAGTATTCAGTGTTTCCAGCACAACAGCAGCAATGGAGTCTGCATCCGTTGATTTCATTTCCGTGAAGCCATCAAATCTTTCCACCACTTGATGCTTCTTGTCAATGTAGCGATAGACTACAACGCACTGTGTCCTAGCGGAAATATCGGTTGTTTCATCCGCTTGGATTGCCACAAACTGGGCTTCCTTAAGCTCTTGGTGAATCACTTCCTTTATAACTTCATGCATGCAGTCCAGTAGCTCATTCTGCACGGTTTTGGAAGTGCCCTTAAACACAGTTGCAGTCTTCAAATGCTGTTCCATTGCACTATCGATACTGCCAACCAAATCCACCAGGCCTCTAAACACTCCTGGATTTAGCGATGTTTCACTCTCGTCGTGTCCTCTTAATGCCAGTTCAAAGGCGCCACAAAAGCGAACACAATCAATTATCTTCGAAAGGATGTACCGGTTCTTAGCCACTTCTTCGTTGTGTTTTTGAATGCTGACTTGGTATCCTTGGTCCAGTTGAACAGCAATGTTCGCCTGTCCAAGCATCTCAAACTTGATCCTGTTATCCAAGTGAGCTTTAGAACTTTTGTGTTTTGCCAATTTGTCAGCTAGATGTTTGACGTCAGTCACTCCAGTTTTGGTCCAAGCAGCGTCACCACCAAATAGGATGCATGGGAAACAATATAAGGACTTCCTAGAAACGCTTCCAGAAAGCCAGTCGTTCTTCTTGTACCATTCAGTATTGAAATTACGGACATATTGCTTCCCTCTATCTCTTGCGATTTGCTGCAGATTTATCTCTGGTTGGTCAGCTCCTAACCGTTTTACTTCCACCTTCTCCTCATAGGTTAGGGTGGCGAAAGGCTTCACAAGTAGAGATTCAATAGTATTCATTTCTGATATTGATACCAATAAAAGAAAGAGATCACGGTATATTAATTTATATTATGTCACAAAATTACTTTAAAGTAACAGTGTGTTGATTTCATTGGTATACATTACAGATTGCAAACCCTCATGTGACAAGACTACATCAACATCAAATTTGCACCTATACACATGGACAGAAAATTAAAGGCAATGATACTCACCAACAGTTGACTCTCCTTCTCGGGGTATTCACGTCCAGTAAGTCAACCAACGAGTCCAAACAAATCTGCTTTCACAGATAGTTTGCACCTGGGGGGTGATAGAAAACAACAAAAAAAACATTAGAAATCTCAAGACCCAAACCGTAACTTTTAAAACCTTAAAAGTCCAAGTGTGACCATATACTCACCAACAGTTGACGCTCCTTCTCGGGGTATTCACGTCCAGTAAGTCAACCAACGAGTCCAAAAATCTGATTCCACAGATAGTTTGCACCTGGGAAGTTATAGAAAACAAAAAAAAAAACATTAGAACGTTTAAGACCCAAACCGTAACGTTTAAAACCTTAAAAGAGCAAGTGTGACCATATAGGCCCCAACCGCCCCTTAAAAACCTTAAATAACCAATTTTGACCATATAGGCCCCAACCGCCCCTTAAAAACCTTAAATAACAAATTGGGACCATATAGGCCCCAACCGCACCTTAAAAACCTTAAATAACAAATTGGGACCATATAGGCCCCAACCGCACCTTAAAAACCTTAAATAACAAATTGGGACCATATAGGCCCCAACCGCACCTTAAAAACCTTAAATAACAAATTGGGACCATATAGGCCCCAACCGCACCTTAAAAACCTTAAATAACAAATTGGGACCATATAGGCCCCAACCGTACCTTAAAAACCTTAAATAACAAATTGGGACCATATAGGCCCCAACCGCACCTTAAAAACCTTAAATAACAAATTGGGACCATATAGGCCCCAACCGTACCTTAAAAACCTTAAATAACATATAGGCCCCCAAAAAAAAAAAAAAAAATATATATATATATATATATATATATATATATATAAAAATTTATATCAATATATCACAATAAATAAATATATATATATATATATATATATATATCAAATTGATATATATATATATATATATATATATTTATTTATTGTGATATTTTGATATTAATTTTTATATATATATATATATATATATATATATATATATATATCCAAATATATATATATATATATATATATATATATATATATATATATATATATATATATATATATAAAAAAAATTACACATAAATATACATAAACATATACATACAACAATATATATTAATTGATATTTATTATTTGATTAATTGATGTTCTTTATTACATGGTATATTATATTGTTCATGCATTTCTATTACACTTTATTTGTTATACATATTACAGTGCTATTTTTTGGCTATACATGTTACAGGATATTATCCTGTAACATGTATATCACATAAAATAGCCCTGTAATATGTATAATACATACAGGGTCAAACAAGTTCACACTAACCTTTTTTACCCTTACAGGCTTCCATACCTGCTTGCTGATTTGCTAATTTTTTGAAGACTCTCATTGGTTGAAATCGATGTCAATCAAAAATTTCAGCCAATCAGAGTCCTTAAAAAATTAGTATATATAGCAGACCGTGGGAAAAAAACAATTAATCGCGGGAGGGGCTCCTTGTAGGAGGAGCTCTTTTAGTGTGTTTTTTTTTTTTTTTTTAGAGCGTCGGTTTTTTTTTGTGGAGGCCTCTTTCAATGGGCCAGAATGGATGGATGGACAATGGCTTCAATCAAGATTGGATTATTTTTGATCATTGGCTTCAATCAACATGGATTATTTTATTTTTGACCATTGGCTTCAATCAACATGGATTATTTTATTTTGACCATTGGCTTCAATCAACATGGATTATTTTATTTGACCATTGGCTTCAATCAACATGGATTATTTATTTTTCATGACTATATCCAGAGAGGACAGAAGGCCAACGCTGGAGGGGTCAATTTTACAGGTAAGTATGTGCTGTTGTTTATTTTTTTATTTTTTTTTAATGTTTGTTTAAAGCTGTTTATTTTTGTATAAAATGTGTTACTAACTGTACTAACAATGTGTTAGCTTACTGTTTAATTGTAATAATGTTTTTACTTTTTACTGTATTTTTTTTTCCTTTCCCTTATTTTTATTTTATCTTTAGAAGTGACAGGCATATATACATGCCTGTTACTTGTAAAAATGGAATAAAAATAGGGGGGGGGGGGGGGGTAGGTAGTAGTTTGTTCATCCAGGGTGGGGTCGGTCACGGTCAGGCGCCCAACGGTCGCCCATAGGCCACGACCAGGGGTGGCACAGGCCTCATGGGGGTGAACATCCACCCCCATGTGGCCTGGTCAACCCCGCTCACTGCCCGAATACCCGGGGTAGCATAGGCCGCATCGGGGTGGTGCCGGGGGCCCGGTGGTGATCGGGCCTCGGGGGTGGCATAGGGCGGCAACATAGAGGTCATCAGGTGTGGCACAGGCCTCATCAAGGGGGTGATCCGATCACCCCCATGTGGGCCTGTGCCACCCCGCTCACCACCCGACTACCCCGATCCCGTGATCGGTGTAATCCGGTGGTGGCATGATGGCATAGCTAGGCTAGCATAGGGCAGGCCTGATCGGGGGTGGCACAGGCCACATGGGAGTGATGGCTGGGGTCGTCGGTGGTAGTTGGTGGGTGGCTGGGTAGGTGGCACTGGCAGGCTAGGCAGGCATAGTGGGGGACTGGGGGTAACTGGTCACCCCTAACTTTTATTAGGGGCTACTAGGGGTTTTGGTTTGGCCAGGGGCAGGGCAGGTGCCAGGCAGAGGCAGGTGTAGACTTACTGTGTTAGGCAGGCAGAGCAGATGAGTAGATTCAGCCAGGGAGGTCTCTCAGTCTCAGCGTGACCAGGGTCAGGAAACAGAAAGGGGGAAGGGACAGGGAACTGGTGGTTTTATTGACTGTATCAGTCAATCAAAATGTAAACTCGAGGCCCTATTTGCTGGCGGGCGCTCAGGGCTAACGGTCTGGGTGGGTTTAGATTGATCACTTAGTAACTGGACAGCCTTCCATCATTGATTGGTCAATGATGGAAGACTGTCATTTATTAATTGATACATTTATGACCGCCCATGCATATCGTCACTGTGATGGTGGGCGGCATGCATTAACGGTCAGGGGGGCCAGGCCAGGACTCATTGAAGAGAGAGAAGAGTCTAAAGGTTAGTGTACACAGTGTATAACTATTGTAATTTGATCACACAGGGTGCAGGCAGGGGGCGATAGATACACAGCATTAGTTAATGTAGCGCAAGGGTTATTTTAAAGTGACAGTGTCCCTTTTCTAACTTTACTTCATTTTTAATACTATTTAGACTTGAAATGATGATGTACACCTTATATTTATTTGTTTTTGGGTTATACTAATACATTGTTGTGTTTTTTTTATTGCAGGGTGAAGAAAATATTTGGGGGGGGCGTTTGCCCTGACGCCCAATGGACGGGCCGCCCCTGCCTGTCCGTTTCCAAATGAGTGAATGTTGTGATCTGGATATGAGTTAGATCAAGCACGTTAATAACGGTGCTTTAAGTAACAATTAGCCTGCTGGCTGCCTTGGACTTTTCATCCACTGGCCTGTGCTATATTATGCTAATCA
This sequence comes from Discoglossus pictus, assembly GCA_027410445.1. Lineage (NCBI taxonomy): Eukaryota > Metazoa > Chordata > Amphibia > Anura > Alytidae > Discoglossus > Discoglossus pictus. The sequence continues at coordinate 174,594,472 of CM050163.1, read as the reverse complement.
TTAGAATATAATATGGGCAAGATAGAAGTTTAACTTCTCTATGAAGAGTAACTTTAGGTAATCATTACTTGTATATAATAGCCCCAGAATTTTATTGTTACTTTCAAAAAACTTCTGCCCTGACTTAAAAGCAGGAAAATATGGCACAATTGTATCCTGGTATACCATCAAGAATATATATATATATTTACATATAATAGCCAGATTATTCCCAGCAATTCATTTGGGGAATCCTTTAGGATGAGAGTCACTGTTATCCAGAACCTCTACACTTGTATATATGTATTATAGATCTATGATTTACTATCAAGACAGGATTATTCAAATTGGATCAGCAATCACTTTTCTCCTCTGCAATACTGTTAGGTGTGGACTTATGTACCCCTCTATTAAGAGTGTATTCAACATTTAGTGGTTATTTGTCCACACACCCATTAGCCTATTTTTATCTTCTTGTTTCAATCCGGGATTTTTTAACCCATTGTTTTTAAGTTATCGCCGTTGTTACCCCTTATTAATAAAGACTTTAGTTGCACTTTTTCCACTTTGTATATATATGTGTAGTTCATACATACAATATATTTTAAATATATGATTGTGGTATAAACACAAGTGTAGGAAGTAAGGGGCGGACTGCTCCGGGCGCAACCTCCTTGGGGGCGGCACGAGCTGTGGCGAGAACTCTGGTCAGCAGCTGCTGATGCCGCCCCTGCGTGCGCTTGTGTGTGCGTGTGTGTGTGTCTGTGTTAGTGTGTGTGTGATTGTGTGTCTGAATGTGTCTGTGAGGGAGTGTCGGTGAGTGTGAGTGAGTGTGTGTAAGTTAGTGTGTGTCAGTAAGTGTGTGAATGAATGAGTGTGATTTAGTGTGTGTGTCTGTCTGCAAGTGAGTGAGTGTGTGTCTGTTATTGTGTGTCTGAGAGTGTGAGTGCGTGTCTGTGAGTGTGTGTGTGCATCTGTGAGAGTGTGTGTCTGTGAGTGTGAGTGAGTGTGTGTCTATGAGTGTGTCTGTGTGAGTGTCTCTGAGTGTCTGTGAGTGAGTGTGTTAGTCTGTGAGTGTGTGTATGTGAGTGTGTGTCAGTGAGTGAGTGTGTGTGAGTGCGTGTGTGTCTGTGAAAGTGCATGTCTGTGTGTGTCTGTGAGTGTGTGTCTATGAGTGTGTCTGTGTGAGTGTCTCTGAGTGTGTCTGTGAGTGAGTGTATGTTAGTCTGTGAGTGTGTGTCTGTGAGTGTGTGTCTGTGAGTGTGTGTATGTGAGTTTCAGTGAGTGAGTGTGTGTCTGTGAGTGTGGGTGTCTGTGTATGTGTGCCTGAGTGTGTGTCTGTGAGTGAGTGTGTGTCTGTGAGTGAGTGTAAGTCTGTATGTGTCTGTGAGTGAGTGTGTGTTTGTGAGTGTAAGTCTGTATGTGTCTGTGCGAGCTCTAGCTACGCCACTGGGTATAAATGTATGACTGTCATATTTATATCATGCTCTTTTGAACAATTTGAATTGATAACAGAAAAATGTTTCTGACTAGAAAAATAACTAAATGTACCCATCAATGTTTTCATTGTTATAGGCATTTCTTTAGTGTACATAACTTTATTTGTTTTTCATCATTTCCACTCAGGAATAGGGACTTATTGAGTTGCACTTTTATCTAATCCTCTTGCTGGCTCCATTGCAGAACTCAGATTTCATTTGCATGCTTAATCCCTCTGAAGTGACTACTCGCTTTAAGAAAAATGTCTGCCACTGTAAACCAAATTTGAGCACAAACTTAAAATCAATATTTTTCTACTTAAAAAAATACATTATTATTATTTTAGCAGGACATGTTGCATCATAAACAGACTGCTCTTGGGGACTTGCCCTCTTTTAGCCAACGAGATCTACAGATTAAAGTATGCTCTCTGTATTTCCTGTTAGCTTCAATGACTTTTAGAAAGATTTAATTTAATAATTTTCATGCAAAAGCTACTTTTGTAATGTTGAAAGCATGTTCTTTTAAATGCATTAAAAAGTGATTGTGGTCCATGTCCCTTTAAGTCAAGTTTTACAAAAGAGCATATTATAAATATTGCTCTTCAGTGGTAATTTGATTACCTTATATAAAGATATCCAGTGCCAATACAAGGATTTATCAAGTGAACGTTTTCAACTAACAAGAGGACATCCTTTGTGGTTAGAAGTAAAAAGCTTCCACCTTAAAGAAAGAAAAGGGTTCTTCACAGTAAGGGTGGTTAATCTGTGGAATTATCTACCAAAGGAGGTGGTGACAAGGTATTTTATAGATAACTTTAAAAAGGGTTTGGATATATTTTTGAGTAAAAAGGGCATTCAGGATTATCCTGGATAATTAGAGAGGGAGTATTGATCCAGGGAGAAATCCAATCATCAATTTTTTCCTGTTTTGAGACGATTGGCAATATTTCACTGTTTTTTTTATCTGTTTGCCTTCCTCTGGATCAATTAACAACTAATCTGCATACTGCAGATCAGAGGAGATCTAAAAAGGTTGAACTTGATGGACTAAAGTCTTTTTTCAACCTTGATTACTATGTAACTATTTAAAATCTCCGCATACATGTGTGTATGGCAATACAGGCAAAGCAGATATGAAACAAAAGCTTACAGAAAATGCACTAAGTACAGTACTAATGAGGAACATATTGGAGTAATTTGTTCTGTAATTGTACATTACTATTCTGTATTTGAATCATTTGGATCTGGAGTGATATTATGTTTCATCACTTGGGAAATATCTTGTTAATATGAATATGTAACAAAGAAAGATTTCCTGTCATTTTGAGATCTATTCATATAATTCATGGCCTAATTAAAATGCAAACCTGCTCAAAATAACTAAAAAATGTATTATTTGCAAGCACTTCCCCCCTATGCTTTGGAGAGCTGGTGAGAGTTGCCTATGCAGACAACCAAACCCCTGTCAGAAAAAAAATTGCAAGGGTTCCTCCTGGCTGATAGTAACACAAAGAGAAGGAAATAAAATTATCTGGTTTATGAGGGGCTGTGAAGTGGTGAGGTGTAATAGTGGGGTAAGAGCTGAAATGGGGAGTAAATTACTTCATTCATTTAGTCTGATTTTTTTTTTTTTTTAGAATGATGTGTAATATTTGCATTTAACAGAGACATTCAGATAAGTTCTGAATCAACAAAACCTTTTTATATGAATATATCTTCTATCACTAAAATAATCCTGAGATTTAATTAGATAGTCTCTCATTTTCAGTTTTTTGTAAGTCATTCATATGTAGAGCCATGTGATTCTGACAGCTTTTCATTAAATATTTTTTAGTAAGAATTTGCTGTATTTACATTAATCTAACAAATACTAATAATAATATTACACAACTGGCATGTATTCTGTTCTAGATGATGCGGTATGGTAATAGTACGGAGCGGAAAACCTTTATTTTTGAGTAACAAACAAACAATAAAATAAGCAAATTACAAAAAATATTCAAATATACAAATACTGTAAGAGGTCTGATCACAGACAGTTTTTGAATATAGGTATTACAGTTATCTCTGTGTTGTAAGGACTTTAAGATATCCCACAGTATCAACCAAAATATTCCAAAAATATATTGTTTAGTGACCAAGGGACTCATTCACTTCGGGGCCGTTACTTGAGAGTAAAAACCTGCAGCCTTATTAAATTGCGATTCAGTAAATTTAGAAGGGCTCTATTTAAGCACACAACATATTTTTTTTACAGAAGTTTTTAGTTAGTGATCTTCTATCCAAAAGCAAGGTCTTCACTAACTAAAAACTTCTGTAAAAAAGATATGCTATGTGCTTATATAGAGCCCTTCTAAATTTACCGAATCACAATTTAATAAGGCTGCTGATTTGCTACTACTGAGATGCGTGCTTGAGTAGCTCTACTTTTAGTTTGCTATTCAATTGGCCGGGCCTGCAAGTTAGTCCCCCTTCGCGAGAATCGGAAACCGTGCTCTCAGCAGTAGCATTTGCGGGCTTGGACATGATGGCAGATGCAAGCCTGTAACTTGTGGTTCAAGCCCGTAAGATCAGAGCACTATAAATGCAAATATAAATTCAATCCAGCACTGTAAATGATGGGGAACACTAGAATGACATTAGAATTAAAAGCACAACATTATAAAGCTTGCACATCGCCAAAATAAAATACTTTATTTCAAGTTCAATTTCCATCCAAAGTCCCACTGGCTTGAATGACCTCCAATTCCATAATTCGTTATTCAAGCCCGTAGGAAAAGAAATGGAGGTTGCATTCCAAAGTCCTACGGGCTTGGAGGTTGAAACCAGTAGGACTTTGGACGGAAAATAAACATGAAATAAAGTATTTTGGGGATGTGCGAGCTTGAGAATGATGTGCTTTTAATTCTGATATCATCCATTGTGTTCCCCATCATTTACAGTACTGGATTGATTTAATATTTGATTTTAAAGTGCTCCGATTTGTAAGTAAGCCCTTTGCGAGAGCTCCTTGGTACCAGTAACCGGTGGTTCTAGTTTAGCCATTTACGGGCTTGACGAGAGGGTAAAGACGAGCAATTGATTAGCAATTTGTGATTTTTGCGGCCACAACTCTTGCGGCCGTGAAAGATCAAACACTTGGAGGCAAGTAACTTGTGATTTTAAGAATAGTAGTGGATAGTAGCAATCAGCAAGTAATCCAATCGGGGCCCACAAGTAGGAGGCAATTAAATATCTAAGTAACTTGCTCTCTTCACTTGCGAGCCGGGACCTCAGACAAGTAGCAATTGAATGAGGCCCCAAGTATGGTGTAGTTAGCACCTTCTGTATTTGTTCCATCAGTACCTCACTTAGGGCTAAACAGTCAGTGTTGTTCTCCACTGAGTAAAAGTTGAACACTTCCTATGCTGTTCTGGGGTGCATCATATTCAGGATGGAGAGATCTCTTCATATTTTTGTGGACAGGTTCCATAGAATATGGAGATGGAGATGAAAAACTATCATTTTGGTGAATGTAGCGCAGAGGACTTTCCAGTCTAACATAAATGCTTTTTAAAAATGATAAAAGACTGTCTTAGATATTGACATTTAGTTACTGCTTGTTTAGCTATAAAACTATTCTCACAAGAAACCGAATAGATAATGAAGACAGAGGCTGTGACTTTATAACTGTTTTCAGTCATGTGGACCAACAGCTCAGAGGAGGCATTACTTCTGATATAAGAAGTTGTGAGCTCAAATTGAAGTTGCTCCCTCATTACTATTTATATTTTTTTATTTACTACAAAAGATAAAACAAACAGAGAATAGATATAAACTATAAAACATCTGTAGGCTCTGTAGTGCAGTGGCAGTCCTTCCCCTGGTACACTAATTTAGAATTGTTACTTAGAGAGAGGCTCCTAATTTGCATTACATTGTATGTAAATGTCAGTGTATTTATATTTAACACATAGCTCTGCTTTCTCTAGCTATGGGCTGAGAGCATGTTCTTTGTGTGGAATAGGTGGGTGTGAAGTGGTTTGCACTATAGTAAAACAAACAGGGCATGAGAGCTCACGGGCAAGTTCAATGTGTCTGCACCTACCTGCTCCTCTATGCACAATCGCCTGCAGTATGTATTAGTTAATTATACTACCTCTGCCTCCCACTGCCTGCATACAAGCTCTCCTCCTCCCTCAGATCCTGAAAGCACCATAATCAGCTTACTAGCTGGTTTCCCTCAACAACACAGAATGTTCCTACTCCTATTATTTATGAGTCCCCAGAATAGATAACCAGGATTCTGCCTCCTCATCTCTAATTTGTAAGTAGAAAATAGTGATTCTTGCTCTTGCCTAAAGAGAAATTATGCTTTATATTGTGTTTTCAATAAGCAAGTCAGACATTATATCATAAGTTATGATGTTTTATTTGTTCTGTATGTATATGAATATGCACATTCCCCTTTTTCCAGACCACTGTTTCATATTCCATCAGAGACAGGATACTTTTAGAGATTTCTTAACAAATGTTTTTTACATATGTACCTGTACTAAACCTTACTTAGTACGCTACTTCCCTTAAAATCAATAAAAAATATATTTAGAAGAAAAATATATTTTAAGTAGTTGATAAAGCTCTTAAAATGGATTAATGTAATCCTTAGAAGAGAGTTCAAAATATCCTTATCCAACAGCATGCTAATTGGTATTACAGAAACCATAATCAGGTAATTACATTAGCATATTATTTAATAAAGTTTCTTGTGTGTGGAGAATGGTAGATAGTTACATGGTATTTAAGGTTGAAAAAAGACTTTCAGTCCATCAAGTTCAACCTTTTAAGATCTCCTCTGATCTGCAATATGCGGATTAACTATCAATACTGCCCCTCCAATTATCCATGATAACCCTGAATTCCCTTTTTAATTAGAAATAAATCCAGTCCCCTTTTAAAGTTATCTATCGAATATCTATTTTTATTTTCACTTTTGTTTCTTTTACTTTTTATAAGTATTGTTTTCATGGCTCACTTCACATTGTGTGATTTTTTTTTCATAAAAAGTAGTGCCAATCTGGATTGTCGTATAGAACAATACAAGAAAATAGGATATTCGTTCTTTGATACATTTCTTTATAGAACACCACCTTTTTGCTATATAGTAATATCATGTTTCCCCTTCAGATCGCTACCTTATTGTGGTGAAGGGGCTTGTGTACCTCAATGAAGCTATGAGCTATACCATGTAGGGTCACACAGGATGGGCAGGTCATTGCAAAGATGCCAGACAAATTATGGTCCAGTGGAGAAGGAACTGGCAACCCACTCCAGTATCTTTGCCATGAAAACAATATGAATAAGCACAACCAGAAACACAGAGAGATATACCTGGCGTGCTGCGTCCATATGGTCGTTGGACAGGATTGAAGGACAGAAAAACTATGATAATATCATGTCAACGGACAATGCTAGAAACATTGCAAAGGCAAATTTGCCTGAAAAGATTCAAAATATGACATTATTAAAATCTCTTGTTATCCTACATAAACATTCAATTATATAATGAGCCTTGTGAAATAAAATTTGCCAGATGCTTATATCCAGAACAATATAATATAACATGACCACTTCTTTATTGTAAAATTCTCTTTGAATATGCCTTTTTTATTTTTAAGAATTAATATTTATTTTCTAGCTGTGCACCACTCCTTTAAATGGACTGAAAAGAAAAAAAGCAAATGTGCACTGTACTATCTATTCAGAAAATGTAATTTATATTTACTTAATTGCAGGTAACCAGGTAATAAGATTAAAACCATTGCCAGTTATATGTGTCTCTGCGTCCTTAAACTGGGAGTCACAAGGGACAATATGTTTTACAGACTGAACACTGATACCTTTATGGTGTAGAATAGCTTCCAGTATTCTGAACAGTGGGAGTTGTGTTGGGAGGTGGGCACCTCTCCTCTGTAGAAAGAAAATTAATAGGGAAACCATTCAAAGCCTACACTGTTTGAAACTACTGTTTATGTAGCAAATCTCTCTTTCTCCCCAAGTGCCTAGTTTCATTGCACAAGAAGGTTGTTATAGTGTATATTTCTGCTTGAACCATAGAGATGAGAATACGTTCTATATATCTATCCAAATGGTAAGACTATCCACATTTGAAGATGTTATTGCTTATTCCAGGTTTAGCTCTTGGAAGCATTATTCTTGGAAACATTATTTTCTTTAGGAAATATAATCATTCATGCCATGTTAAAAATATTTAAACATTTGCTTTTTCTATAATGTATATCATTTCAAGATGGGATATAGCCCTAATTAAAAAAATAACCCATGAGAACACTTATGTGTGAGATAAACATGCTGGGAATAAATGTGTCTGATAATTTTAATTATTAGGAATGATGACCATTTAGACACCTCCAAACCACATCAGTCAAGATAAGTCGGAGGCCTAAAAAAGGTATCTTTATTTTTCAAGCCAGAGTAAGCTTAGTCAAAGCATACTTATGTAATAGAGAACAATACATTAAGATGTCTCTTTTATTTGTCACTCCACAGTAAACTTCCTCTTAGTCAGGGATAGGCGATTGACTTAAAGCAAGGCTAGTCCTGATTTCTATTCAGGACCACATATGCCTAAAATCCAATAAAGTTGCTATATATCCATTCACTAAGATTGTCTGTGATGACCTATGACAGATCACAGTCTATAGCAGCTCATCACACCACCCCCTTCACAACATTCACCAAGAAATATGTATTCATATAATCTCCATGATGTGCTCTCTAAATCTCCAATCATGTTTGTACTTTCCAGACATTGCAAAAAGAAGAATTATGTAAAGAGCAGTCTAGCCTAAAGTAATTTCTAAAGGAGCACTTAAGCCACCTTATGTACTCTCCACCACCAGAATGTGGCTGGAAAACAAATCAAAAACTTTATTGAATTGATGAATAATGAACTTATAAGATATTGCTATTTGTAGTTAATGCTTATATAGCTTCTGAGCTGCCCCCCCCCCCCCGCAAAAAAATCCTGCATAGCTAATTAGGTTCAGACTTTGATTATCCTACTAACCATTGTTTGACATTATTGCCATTCACATTCCATTGAGTGAAGCTCTTGGCCGTGTATCTACATTCTATGTAAAAAGATCTAATGTACTAAATATATATGTATTATATATTAACACACTAAAGTGAATAAATCCTAGAAAATTCCACATTGTGTTTAAATGCAAATGAGCAGGTCACATATATTAAATAGCTCTTTTGATATGCTAATTAAGATTATAGTTTGCTTTTCTGTCTCTGATTTTTGTAGATAAAGTGGCTATATAGACATTTTTTAATGTTCTTTAAATTTAAATCAACTTCCGATTGGGTGACTGGGTCCTTTTAGTATTTTCCAGGATATTCCATTATAAGCTCCTTTTTCATTGGTTTATAACCTTGTGTAGGTTTGATGTCTTGGTCTAAGTTAAATTTTAGTGTAACAACATGATGTTTTTCCCATATGAATTTTTGTTCACTTGTATCAAAACATGGGCTAAATGCATTTGTTTGAAAGTAGGCAATTTTCTTGATAGCTTAAGCTTTTTTTGAGATATATTAGATTAAAAAAAAAAAAATCTTAATGAGCACGCTCAGTAGAGACAGGCACATGGGCAACATCATTCTCTTACCAATCCCAGTATAACCTTTTTAAAGTTAACATTTTATAATACAAAATGACATTAACTCACTGTCATTGGCAAACATTCTCTATTACCTGAGAGAGAATCCATTAAAAAAATCAACTTCAAAATTTCCAAATTAAAATCTTATACTAAAAAGTAACATTCACTTGCGCAATCATGTATAATTCAATATTTGCTCATCACCACTGGCAAACATTTTTACATGTAAAATTAAATATTCACTTGCAAAACCTTTTTCTTTATTAGGGAAAATCATCAAAAGGAAAATACTTCATGGCCTCAATTTGTGTAGTGACAGAGAGGAGAGAGTTCATACTCTGGAAAACATCAAATATAGAAAACAGTTTCTGAAAGTTGAAAAGTAGGGTGTCGTCCAGAAAAAGAGGTATACAAGAACTAGAGGGCTTCATTTCCAGTTTTGAAGCTGAAACATATGGTGCTAATGTGAGAATAGTACTCCTTTATAAAATAGTAGTACATAACCGGCACAGCATTCCAATGAAAATGGTATGATAAAACACATTTAAGGAATGGGGCAGAGGTATTGATATCAGAAGAGCGACATAAAAAAACTGGGGATGGGACCAGAAATTAGCAACTCAGCTGCTTGATGCGACTGCAAGGACGATGGGGAGGAACGCCCACATAGACTTTCAGCATGGTGCAGAGACTTAACGTCTCTCCTAAGCGATACAGGGGATAAACTTCCTCCATTGTGAGGAGATAACAGACCGGAAACGCTGTAGCGGCTGGAGTCATTCCAAAATATGCAGTAAGCATACTACCAGAAGAGAAACGGAAATTTATTTTCCCCTAAGAATAAAGAGGATTCCTCAGCTACCTCTCATGCTGGGTCCTTTTTTGTGTGACCAAAGCTCTCTAAATGTATTTGAGCAGGGCATTTTAAATGAAACAATTATACAATATGAAGAGCTATTATATCTTTCTAAAATGAAAGATCTCCAAGCCGAATTTCAAGTAAACTTGACAGAGGTTTTAAAACAACAAAAGCCCTATTCAATTTGAAGCCTGTAGCGGCATCGGCAAGCACGCAAAGGCTACGGGCTTGAAATTCGGCCGAGTCACAGAGCTATTAAATTAGACCATGTCGCAAGTTACAGACTTGAGACGCAAGCAAAATGCTTTCCGCGCACGCAAGCTGTAAAGGGACAGACGAGCCGCAATCGGCCGTAACTATCTAATTGCGGTATAACGTAGTGCGACACAGACCTCTCAGCTAATAAAAAGTGGTCTAGGTTAAATTGGAGAGAGAGTTGAAGAGTTTTGAGAAAGTAGTTTGTGATTTTATTCATTTATATTCTATTTCATACAAATTTACACTTAATACTTGCTTACACATATTTACAGATTAAACATATTTTCAATACACATAATTTAAAGAGCACACATAGAGACATGCAGTATCTCACAAAAGTGTACACCCCTCACATTTTTGTAAATATTTTATTATATCTTTCCATGTGACAACACTGAAGAAATGACACTCTGCTACAATGTAAAGTAGTAAGTGCACAGCCTGTATAACAGTGTAAATTTGCTGTCCCTTCAAAATAACTCAATACACAGCCTTAAATGTCTAAACCATTGGCAACAAAAGTGAGTACGTTTGCAACAAAAGTACCTCCCAGGGGGCTGCAACCCCCTTCTGGGCTACGGTTTTACACGCTGAGGGAATTTAATAGTGCTACACACCATGAAAAATTCAAAAGCGATAAAAGAAATACAGGATGGAAATTAAAATTAAGTTTTACAAACTGACTAGTGACCATACCACTTTATTGTCCTACACAAATGTCTTAGAAGAAAAATTGTCTGACCTAAACAACAAATTAACAATGCTAAAAAAAGGTTCCAGAAGAAAGAACCCCAGAATAAGATGGATCCCAGAAACTATTTCTAATCCAGATTTGGGCAAATATCTAGTTTATTGACTCTTTGGTTTATTTGACTCTTTAGATGTCTTTCACAGATTACCTTTACCTCCTAATGTAGAAAATTCTAGACCAAGAGATACTATTGTAAGACTTTGTCTTCTCTCTTATAAGGATGTCATTGTTAATGCTAGTTATAAGCAAAAAAAACATTTGAATCACCCTTTGTAAATATAAAAATGTTTACTGATATCTCCCCTGCTACCCTGACAAGACGAAAAGAATACTTGGGGATTACACAAGCTGTGAGACAGAATGACTTTATATAAAAATGGAGACTCCCAGCCAGCTTGGCTGTTTCAAGACATTCTAAATGGCACAGAATAAACTCAGTAAAGAAAGGGGACGATTTGCTGCTAAAATGGAATATTATTATAGAGAATTCTCAGAGTTTAAAACCGAAAATGGACCTTATGGTGAAACAATCAAAATGGTTACTAGTGAAACATTAATCCTTTTCTACTGGTTTTAAATAGTCACAATTTATTAAGGATCAATAACATGGTATATGTAAAGTCGTATGCGATCTGATGTTTTGCCACATTATATATATATATTATTTTTCGTACAAATTCACCCCTTATCCACTATAAAAGAATATCTCCTTAGGAATATTTTAGCAAGGAGACTGATACAAATAGATGCACTTAGCTGGAGAGCATATATATCTCCTAAATATAATTCACTAGCATATGCTACTTAATGGGTCTATTTCCCATAATTTACTCGCTAGAGATGTTAGATATGTAATAAAACAAATTTTGAGTTCACTTTCTCCTTTTTTTTTTCTTTCTTTCTCTTTCCTTTTCTATTTTTCACAGAATTCAAATGTGTATAGATATTTTTTCTTCATAGTTACTCACTAGAGATTTTAGTTTTCTGGTTTAATATGTTTTTTTTATACATATAAAAATTATTTGAAAAAAATGGATTATCTAGATCCCAAGAGTTTTTCACTCTAATAATGGTATTACCATGATTTACATATAGTACAATTGGGAATAAAATTACATACATATATTTAATTTTTTTATTTTTTTATTAGGTACTTGTACCTCACAACGACGATTAAAAAGTTAAAAACAAGGGTAGGAGGGGTGTAGTAAAAACAGAGCCTTCCATGAGGCCAAAAAAGGCCCAAATTTTGTAGGATAATCAATATCTCAAGAGCTTAAATAGCTAGTGTTGGTTGTATTTAAATATGAAGTTGAGGCTTGCTTTTGTTCTTGTTTTAATCATTCTTATATTATGCTAATAATCATCATATAATTATCAGAAGCAACGTAAGAATCTAGAAATTACAATTATTTAATTAATTCATTAGTTCATAAAATGGTCTCAAATTATTGAGTTGCTCTGTGAATCATTATGAAGGCATTATTTGTTACACCCATGTTGTAGGTGAACCAAACTACAATGGGCACAGAAGGTCTTTCTTCTCTCAGCCATAAAGTCAATTCACTTTTAAAGTCCTAGCAATGAGACATGACAATCTAACTTACTTATGGTGGGCGTAAGAGATATAACAAGCATATGCCTAAAAGGAGCCATGTATAAAGCAATTTTGCATTAAACAATGAAAATACATTGTGGACTCATTTGCATATCCCTGCCCAGTTTCCCAGAGTGCAATGCAATAACTGTATATCTGGGACATCTAAGCAAAAAATAACTTTTTTTTAACTTATTTTTAGAAATTCAGATGTGAACACAATTGTTCTATTTATTTTGTGAAAACCTAAATAAGGTTGTCAGTGTATTCATAGAAATATAGAAAGACAGACTGAAAGGATTTCAGGAAGTTGTGATTATAAGACACAGATATACACAGTACTTCCTTCAATCTGCTGTATTGTTATTGTGAAGTTTGGAAAACTGAAACTTTCAAACACTGTTGGGGATTAATTACTATAAACACAAATCAGGCAGACACAAATTGACGCAAGAGGGTATGGGGGAAATTTACAATCTAGAGTATGGCTAACAGGAATAATTAGGTTTGAAATTACAAGGATACTGGAACTATGGTGTTCATGCTGCCATGCATTTAAAGAAAGCATAACAGAAGCTGGAAGAGGCACAGTAGTCCATAAATAGTTGCAAAGCTCACCCAAATCATCTGAGATTTATTTAACTTACTCCTTTTAGGTATATAAATAATATTATTTCTATCTTTGCCACAGTGATCTCCCACCATTGTTTAGTCAAGCCCTTCCTACGTACATTAGAGATACAGGCAGAAGTATTAACTTTTATAGATTATTCCTACATTCATTTCAACAGAATTGTTTTATACAGGGTTTCCCACATTAAATGCATTTCTGTTTCTTTTTTCTAAAGGTTCTCAAAATAAAATTCAGAGCCTTTGTCTAGTTAATCATCATTTTTGAAAAAAATGTCACTTACTGAAAGTGGCTTATTGACTTTTTTCGGCGAACATAGCATGTTCGCGTTCGCAGCGAACTGCGAACATATGCGAGATTCGACTCGCCCCCAATACTTATCATTGAGCAAACTTTGACCCTGCATGTCACAGTCAGCAGCCACATTCCAGCCAATCAGCAGCATACACTCCCTTCTACACCCTTCTACCTCATGGACAGCAGCCATTTTGGAATCATAAGTAACTTGCAGTCTTACTGAGAGGAGGGACAGTGTAGGTGATACTAATTCAATAGGGAAAAACATAGCTAGGCAAGTTTATTCAGTGTCCAGTGCAGTGCTGAAGGACTCTTGTGCATTATTATTATTACTAGCGTATTGCAATGAGATGTGTATGTTTGGAAAGTTGTATAGTTATTAATATACATATGGAGCAGTTTGCTCCATAAAAAAGTGGTCCGTATTAACGGCTCGCCTCGCTATGCGAGGCTCGCCTGCAATGAGGGCCTGTGTGTACTGTCAGTGTGCTTGGTGCTGTGAGTCTGTGTGTACTGTCAGTGTGCTTGATGCTGTAGGTCTGTGTGCACTGCCAGTGTACTTGGTGCTATGGGTCTGTGTGTACTGTCAGTGTGCTTGGTGCTGTAGGTCTGTGTGCACTGTCAGTGTACTTGGTGCTATGGGTCTGTGTGTACTGTCAGTGTACTTGGTGCTGTAGTTCTGTGTGCACTGCCAGTGTACTTGGTGCTATGGGTCTGTGTGCACTGCCAGTGTGCTTAGTGCTTTAGGTCTGTGTGTACTGTCAGTGTACTTGGTGCTGTAGGTCTGTGTGTACTGTCAGTGTGCTTGGTGCTATAGGTCTGTGTGCACTGCCAGTGTACTTGGTGCTATGGGTCTGTGTGTACTGTCAGTGTTCTTGGTGCTGTAGCTCTGTGTGCACTGACAGTGTACTTGGTGCTATGGGTCTGTGTGCACTGCCAGTGTGCTTGGTGCTTTAGGTCTGTGTGTACTGTCAGTGTGCTTGGTGCTGTAGGTCTGTGTGTACTGTCAGTGTGCTTGGTGCTGTAGGTCTGTGTGTACTGTCAGTGTGCTTGGTGCTGTAGGTTTGTGTGTACTGTCAGTGTGCTTGGTGCTGTGAGTCTGTGTGTACTGTCAGTGTATTGGTGCTGTAGGTCTGTGTGTACTGTCAGTGTACTTGGTGCTGTATATATGTGTGTACTATCAGTGTACTTGGTGCTGTGGGTCAATGTGTACTGTCAGTGTACTTGGTGCTGTAGGTCTGTTTGCACTGCCAGTGTACTTGGTGCTATGGGTCTGTGTGTACTGTCAGTGTGCTTGGTGCTGTAGGTCTGTGTGCACTGTCAGTGTTCTTGGTGCTGTAGTTCTGTGTGCACTGCCAGTGTACTTGGTGCTATGGGTCTGTGTGCACTGTCAGTGTAATTGGTGCTGTGAGTCTGTGTGTACTGCCAGTGTACTTGGTGCTATGGGTCTGTGTGTACTTGGCAGTGTACTTGGTGCTGTAGGTCTGTGTGTACTGTCAGTGTGCTTGGTGCTATAGGTCTGTGTGCACTGCCAGTGTACTTGGTACTCTCAGTCTGTGTGTACTGTCAGTGTGCTTGGTGCTATATGTCTAGGTGTACTGTCAGTGTACTTGGTGCTGTAGGTCTGTGTGTACTGTCAGTGAGCTTAGTGCTGTAGTTCTGTGTGCACTGCCAGTGTACTTGGTGCTATGGGTCTGTGTGCACTGCCAGTGTGCTTGGTGCTCTATGTCTGTGTGTACTGTCAGTGTGCTTGGTGCTCTAGGTTTGTGTGTACTGTCAGTGTGCTTGGTGCTGTGAGTCTGTGTGTACTGTCAGTGTACTTGGTGCTGTAGGTCTGTGTGTACTGTCAGTGTACTTGGTGCTGTATATATGTGTGTACTATCAGTGTACTTGGTGCTGTAGGTCTGTGTGTACTGTCAGTGTGCTTGGTGCTATAGGTCTGTGTGCACTGCCAGTGTACTTGGTGCTATGGGTCTGTGTGTACTGTCAGTGTGCTTGGTGCTGTAGGTTTGTGTGTACTGTCAGTGTGCTTGGTGCTGTGAGTCTGTGTGTACTGTCAGTGTACTTGGTGCTGTAGGTCTGTGTGTACTGTCAGTGTACTTGGTGCTGTATATATGTGTGTACTATCAGTGTACTTGGTGCTGTGGGTCAATGTGTACTGTCAGTGTACTTGGTGCTCTATGTCTGTGTGTACTGTCAGTGTGCTTGGTGCTCTAGGTTTGTGTGTACTGTCAGTGTGCTTGGTGCTGTGAGTCTGTGTGTACTGTCAGTGTACTTGGTGCTGTAGGTCTGTGTGTACTGTCAGTGTGCTTGGTGCTGTAGGTCTGTGTGTACTGTCAGTGTGCTTGGTGCTGTAGGTCTGTGTGTACTGTCAGTGTGCTTGGTGCTGTAGGTTTGTGTGTACTGTCAGTGTGCTTGGTGCTGTGAGTCTGTGTGTACTGTCAGTGTATTGGTGCTGTAGGTCTGTGTGTACTGTCAGTGTACTTGGTGCTGTATATATGTGTGTACTATCAGTGTACTTGGTGCTGTGGGTCAATGTGTACTGTCAGTGTACTTGGTGCTGTAGGTCTGTTTGCACTGCCAGTGTACTTGGTGCTATGGGTCTGTGTGTACTGTCAGTGTGCTTGGTGCTGTAGGTCTGTGTGCACTGTCAGTGTTCTTGGTGCTGTAGTTCTGTGTGCACTGCCAGTGTACTTGGTGCTATGGGTCTGTGTGCACTGTCAGTGTAATTGGTGCTGTGAGTCTGTGTGTACTGCCAGTGTACTTGGTGCTATGGGTCTGTGTGTACTTGGCAGTGTACTTGGTGCTGTAGGTCTGTGTGTACTGTCAGTGTGCTTGGTGCTATAGGTCTGTGTGCACTGCCAGTGTACTTGGTACTCTCAGTCTGTGTGTACTGTCAGTGTGCTTGGTGCTATATGTCTAGGTGTACTGTCAGTGTACTTGGTGCTGTAGGTCTGTGTGTACTGTCAGTGAGCTTAGTGCTGTAGTTCTGTGTGCACTGCCAGTGTACTTGGTGCTATGGGTCTGTGTGCACTGCCAGTGTGCTTGGTGCTCTATGTCTGTGTGTACTGTCAGTGTGCTTGGTGCTCTAGGTTTGTGTGTACTGTCAGTGTGCTTGGTGCTGTGAGTCTGTGTGTACTGTCAGTGTACTTGGTGCTGTAGGTCTGTGTGTACTGTCAGTGTACTTGGTGCTGTATATATGTGTGTACTATCAGTGTACTTGGTGCTGTAGGTCTGTGTGTACTGTCAGTGTGCTTGGTGCTATAGGTCTGTGTGCACTGCCAGTGTACTTGGTGCTATGGGTCTGTGTGTACTGTCAGTGTGCTTGGTGCTGTAGGTTTGTGTGTACTGTCAGTGTGCTTGGTGCTGTGAGTCTGTGTGTACTGTCAGTGTACTTGGTGCTGTAGGTCTGTGTGTACTGTCAGTGTACTTGGTGCTGTATATATGTGTGTACTATCAGTGTACTTGGTGCTGTGGGTCAATGTGTACTGTCAGTGTACTTGGTGCTGTAGGTCTGTTTGCACTGCCAGTGTACTTGGTTCTGTATATCTGTGTGTACTGTCAGTGTACTTGGTGCTGTGAGTCTGTGTGCACTGCCAGTGTGCTTGGTGCTGTAGGTCTGTGTGTAATGTCAGTGTACTTGGTGCTATATGTCTATGTGTACTGTCAGTGTGCTTGGTGCTGTAGGTCTGTGTGTACTGTCAGTGAGCTTGGTGCTATATGTCTATGTGTACTGTCAGTGTGCTTGGTGCTGTAGGTCTGTGTGTACTGTCAGTGTACTTGGGGCTGTTAATCTGTGTGTACTGTCAGTGTGCTTGGTGCTTTAGGTCTGTGTGCACTGCCAGTGTACTTGGTGCTATGGGTCTGTGTGTACTGTCAGTGTGCTTGGTGCTGTAGGTCTGTGTGCAAACAAGGTTCACAGCTCTTCAACACAATGCTTCCAAATAGGTAAAGTCTATTCATTTATTAATGTATTACATGTTTACTATTACACACAAAACAACATTAGCTCAGTTACAATAACATTGCCGTCATTTTTTGACGGGCAAGTCGCTAGTGTCATAATAAACACCACATGAACATGGCGACCACTCTCTTGTGGGATTCAGGTACGTCCAAGGATTCATCCTCCATATATCTGAATAAGCCAGGAATGATATATAGAGGCCTATGGCGCTCATTGCCAAAGTGGTCCGTATTAACGTCTCGCCTCGCTATGCGAGGCGAGCCTGCAATGAGCGCCTGCGGCGCTCATTGCCAAAGTGGTCCATATTATACATTATATAGTAATAATAATAATAATAATAATAAAGCAGAAGACCTCCCCTGTGTCTCCCCCCCACTCCCTCCCATGTGTCTCTCTCCCCCCCTCTCCCCTGTGTCTCCCCCCCCACTCCCTCCCATGTGTCTCTCTCCCCCCCTCTCCCCTGTGTCTCCCCCCCACTCCCTCCCATGTGTCTCTCTCCCCCCCCTCCCCTGTGTCTCTCCCACCCTTGCCTGTGTCTCTACCCCATCTCCCTTCCCCAGTGTTTCTTTCCTTCCTCTCCTGTGTCTTTTCCCCCTTCCCTCTTCCCTGTGTCACTCCCCCTCCCCTGTGTCTCTACCCCCCTCTCCCTTCCCATGTTTCTTTCCCCCCTCCCCTGTGTCTTTCCCCCCTTCCCTCTCCCCTGTGTCTCTCCCCCCTCATCTGTGTCTCTTCCCCCTTCTCCCCTGTGTCTCTACCCCCTCTCCCCTGTGTCTCTACCCCCTCTCCCTTCCCCTGTGTTTCTTCCCCCCTCCTCTGTGTCTTTACCCCCTTTTCTCTCCCCGGTGTCTCCTCACCACTCCCTCCCATTAGTCTCTTCCCCCTCTCCCCTGTGTCTCTACCCCCCACTCTCTCCTGTGTCTCTCCCCCCTCCCATGTGTCTCTTCCCCTCACCTCTCCCTTACCCTGTTTCTCTTCCCCCCTCTGCCCTGTGTCTTCCTCCCCCTCTCCACTGTGTCTTCCTCCCCCTCTCCCCTCTCCTGTGTCTTCCTCTCCCTCTCCCCTGTGTTTCCTCCCCCTCTCTCCTCCCCTGTTAGCTTCTATACGCATACATACATACGATAAGAAATCTGGGGGGGTTACCCCTTACCCCCCCCCCCCAGTTCCAACACCCATGTGTACTGTATAATATTGTATTGTATTATGTTATATTATATCACTAGCGACTTGCCTGGCACAAATGATGGGGCAATAAAGTTTGAAGCCATGGCAATGCTGTTTGCCACACAATGTGATGCTTTTTGTACTCTGAGGACCTTCGGCGCTCATTGTGAGTCTCTTCCCTCGTGTCCTTCATGTTTCGTGCTTTGCAACGATCAATCTTCGGCGCTCATCGCAAAGACAGATATATAAGTACAGTGTTAAATATATAATTTTTTTTGTGCAGTGTAAATTAAAAAATGTATTCAGGTTTCAGAGCATAATAAAGTAATTTAGATTTGTAACTGCTTTGAGAGTGCTATCGCTGGCAGCCAATGAGCAGTAATCCAGATATATAACTGCAGAGTAAAAAGTAAAACATTTTAGTTTAGTGTAAAGTCTACATTTTTATTTTCCATTACTAATTAATACTTATTAAATGAATGCACGATAATAACTATTGTGAATGAACAAATGTATTAGGAAGTGCGAAGCGTTAATGTATGTAAAGTAACCGCAGTGTAAAATATGCTATTAAGCGTATTTTTTTTATATATTTTTTTTAAAATAATAATGAATTAATTAATTACTAAAATACTTTACCTATTTGTAATTAATATATCCAGTGATCAATAACCTGAAGAGCTAACAATCAGTTTTGATTTTCCTGCAGCTTACAGTGTAGATTTGGACTGTTGGTGACCCGAGGTGTAAGTGTCAGCAATGTGCGCAGTGCACGAGGGGAAACCGCTTGTATAGTCGTGTAACGCTCCATTTTAGATTTGTAATGTTATTAGTTGCAAGTTAGTGTTGTAAAATGGCGGCGATTATGTATGTGTTACGCGGCTCGCCAGCAGTTTCCATTATTTATAATAGTGTATTTTGTACCTCGTCTGTTCCTAAGTAAAAGTCGTAAAAAATTTTTGTCGCTTAGCCAATTTACAAGTGCCAACTGGGGAAGACGTTACAGATATCACATATATAGTTGTGAGCAGGCGGGTTGTTGCTAACGCTGCGGGCTAGCGAAGCGAGGGCCAGAGTTGCTGGCAAGGACCGCCGAAGGCTCCCACGTCGGCTGCAATGAGCCGCAGGCGGGACTTACACCATCAAATTTATGGACTTACCATCCAAAAATACGGGACTTAGAAAAAAAACCATTACGAGCTCACAAAAATACGACCTTAACGCCTGAACCACACGCACTTAAAAACATTAAAAACCCAATAAATACACACAACAAACACATAAAAAGCTTACCCACAGCAAGGCGGGCACCGAGGACCTCTGCAAGTGAAGTTACACCTCCATTTAAGTCCAAATTCATGAGTTTAGACACCCGAAAATCACCTAAGTAAGAGAAAAAATGGCCCTTGAAAAGAAGAAAACGAGGCTACAGGACCCTAAACATGCAAAACACATACGGATTTTCCTAAAAAGCCGTACAAGGTAAAGATACACTATTAACAAGGACGCTAAATCATCCACACCCGCGTACCACATACACATTCCCCGCCATTTTACAACACTAACTTACACAATGCGGAAGTACCCAGCTACCCTAACGGCTTCCCCTCGCGCACGCAGCCTATTTACACTACACACTGCACACATTGCTGACACTTACACAGCAGCTCCACAGCACTGAAAACCTACATTGTATGCTGCAGGAACATGGAAACAGATTGTCAGCTCTTCAGCACAATGCTTCCTGCATATATTACTTACAAATAGGTAAAGTTTATTCATTTAGTAATTATTTTATTAGCATACAAAAATACATATACACAAAAAAAACATTATCACATTAAACATAAAAGCCATTCATTGCGCGCCTCACAACGAGCGCCAACGCTGCTCATAGCATACAAAGCCTTGCAATAAGCGCAAAAAACACATCACCGCCGACCAAAGAATAACAGCAAAAGCGCCTATCAGAAAAAAAATACAACCAACAGCCTCGCAATGAGCGCCGAAGGATCACCGACCGCCAACAAAATGAATGTCTCGTCCAAACCATTACCTGCCTTACAATCTTATTGCCGCCATTTTTTGATGGGCAAGTCGCTAGTAAATATATAAAGATCAAGATAATAAAAGTATCAGGAAATGTAACACAAAGATGCACGCGCGTCTGAATAATACGACAAATACGGATTTTTGTCATAAGTGATATGATCGCAGTATTGGGTCATAAACCCTAAACACTGGAATCTGTTACATACAATTTACTGATGATGTCATTAATGGGCTTCAAGGGGGGGGGGATCTCTTTTCATAATTTTTGAGCGGTGCAAATCCAACATACGCAGAGCGGAAACGCCACATCTGTGGGACACACACAAAGGGGTTCACTTTGGGAGAAAAAAACAAACAAATATGAAATATTTAATAATCATATTTTGATGTTACCAACAGATAAGGAAACGAAACTGAGGTTATTATATCTAATAGTAGCAAGCCTGGGAGTACTGGGAGTAATAATACTGCAGCAGGAGGTCAGGACTAATGTCACCTATAGACCCCCAGACAGATAAAGGTCAGTACTAATGTCCCTCTATAGACCCCCAGTCATATAAAGGTCATTACTAATGTCCCTCTATAGACACCCAGTCAGATAAAGGTCAGTACTAATGTTACCTATAGACCCCCAGTCATATAAAGGTCAGTACTAATGTCACTCTATAGACACTCAGTCAGATAAAGGTCAGTACTAATGTCCCTCTATAGACCCCCAGTCAGATAAAGGTCATTACTAATGTCCCTCTATAGACACCCAGTTAGCTAAAGGTCAGTACTAATGTCCCTCTATAGACACCCAGTCAGATAAAGGTCATTACTAATGACCCTCTATAGACACCCTGTCAGATAAAGGTCAATACTAATGTCCCTCTATAGACCCCCAGTCATATAAAGGTCATTACTAATGTCCCTCTATAGACACCCAGTCAGATAAAGGTCAGTACTAATGTCACCTATAGACCCCCAGTCATATAAAGGTCAGTACTAATGTCACTCTATAGACACCCAGTCAGATAAAGGTCAGTACTAATGTGACCTATAGACCCCCAGTCATGTAAGGTGTAACCCTTACACTACCTGATCGATACAACATCATACCTGATGTTTTAAAGCACGTTATTCCAAACAATTTAGGAATGTTAGGTAATTTATGCCCTTTATGGCTTAAAACCAGACTCTGTATCAACTATGTAATTTTCCGTGGGAGTTTTGCCATGGATCCCCCTCCGGCATGCCACAGTCCAGTTGTTAGACCCCTTGAAACAACTTTCCCATCACTATTGTGGCCAGAAAGAGTCCCTGTGGGTTTTAAAATTCGCCTGCCCATTGAAGTCTATGGCGGTTCGCCGATGTTTGCCGGTTCGCGAACATTTGCGGAGGTTCGCGTTCGCGGTTCGCGAACCGAAAATTTTAGGTTCGCGACATCACTATTCAGAATGCTACACCCGTAGCAGTTTGAAAAAAATTGCATTAAAAAATTACGGCTTTTAACACTTGCAACAAGGAAAGCGAGACTTACACAAAAAAAAATACGACCCGAGGTCAAAAAAATACGAACTTAACGGCCGAACCGCGCACATAGAAAAACAACAATAACACCACCAAAATTAACAAGAATACAAAAAAAAAAATCATCACTCACAGCACGGGGGGACAGCCACGACGTTTGGGAGACAGGTTGGAGTTTACACACACGAAAACCGCCTAAGCGACAAAAATAATGGCAGACGAAAAAAATGAAAACGAGTTTACGCGACCAATAAACACACAAAAACCCGCCACACACATAAGACTTCTACACAACACCGTACGGGGTAGTAAACACACTATTAGGTAAGGACGCGACATGCTCCACAACCGCCTAACACATTGATAATCGCCGTCATATTACAACACTAACTTGCAACTAATAACATTACCAATACAAAATGCAGAATTACAAACCTAAACAAACGCTTTGCGCTCGTGCACGCAGCCTTCTTGTCCTACACAACCTACACGACCAATACACACGCAAAAAACGCCACACACATAAGACTTTTATACAAGTCAGTATGAGGTATAAAATACACTATTAGGGAGGAAGCAAAAAGGTCCATACCCGCGTAACACATACACAATCGACACCATTTTACAACACTAACTTGCAACTAATAACATTACCATTACAAAATGCAGAATTACACAGCTAAACAAACGGTTTGCCCTTGCACAAGCAGCCTACTTACACTACACGCTTCACACATTACTGACACTTACACCTCAGCTCACCAACAGTGCAAATATATATTTTATGCTGCAGTAACATCAAAAAAGAGTGTTAGCTCTTCAGGATATTGCTTGCTGCATATATTAATTACAAATAGGTAAAGTATATTCATTTATGATTTTATTAATTCATTAATTAACATTAAAAAAAACATTTCGAGAAAAAAAAAGGAACAGAAAACAGGATTGCAATAAACAATGAACGCCGAAGGTAATCACACGACCAAAAGACTTACTTTGTCACTCATGGGGGTCAATACAGACCCACATAAGCACTCAATTAACCCCCTCACTCATGGGGGTCAAAATAGACCCCCATAAGCCCTTAATTAACTCTGTTACTCATGGTGGTCAACACAG
This sequence comes from Discoglossus pictus, assembly GCA_027410445.1. Classification (NCBI taxonomy): domain Eukaryota; kingdom Metazoa; phylum Chordata; class Amphibia; order Anura; family Alytidae; genus Discoglossus; species Discoglossus pictus. The sequence goes on along the minus strand of CM050163.1, from coordinate 174,571,138 downwards.
ACCCCTATAAGCCCTTCATTAACCCTGTCACTCATGGTGGTCGATACAGACCCCCATAAGCCCTTCATTAACCCCGTCACTCATGAGGGTCAATATAGTTCCCCATAAGCCCTTAATTAACCCCCTCACTCATGGGGGTCGATACAGACCCCCATAAGCCCTTCATTAACCCTGTCACTCATGGGTGTCAATACACACCCACATAAGCCCTTCATTAACCCTGTCACTCATGGGGGTCAATAAAGACCCCCATAAGCACTTAATTAACCGCCTCACTCATGGGGGTCAATACAGACCCCCATAAGCCCTTCATTAACCCCATCACTCAGGGGGGTCAATACAGACCCCCATAAGCCCTTCATTAACCCTCTCACTCATGGGGGTCAATACAGACCCCCATAAATACACAATTAACACCCTCACTCATGGGGGTCAATACAGACCCACATAAACCCCTAATTAACCCTGTCACTCATGGTGGTCAATACAGACCCCCATAATACATATAATAAACACTGTCACTCATGGGAGTCAATAGACCCACATAAGCCCATAAATAACCCTGGCACTCATGGGGGTCAATACAGACCCCCATAAACCCTTAATTAACCCCGTCACTCATGAGGGTCAATACAGCCCCCCATAAGCACTTAATTAACCCTTTCACTCATGGGGGTCAATATAGACCCCCATAAGCCCTTAATTAACCCTGTCACTCATGGGGTTCAATTCAGACCCCCATAAGCCCTTTATTAACCCTGTCACTCATGAGGGGTCAATACAGACCCCTATAAGCACTTAATTAACCCCCTCACTACAGAACATAAAAACATTACACACCTGAAAAGGAAATACATATAAAACATTCAATACAATACAAATACATACAATACAAATAAAATGAAATACAATACAATACACCCCTATCTAATAAACAATACATCCTATCTATCTAATATACATCACCCAATCTATCTAATATACATCCTATCTATCTAATATACGTCCACCAATCTATCTAAATAAATACCACAATCTAATATACAATACATGCTATCTATATAAAACACATACCCCTAGCTAACATACAATACATTGTATCTATATATAAAATAATCTAATTCTAAGCTAAAATAAAATAATTAAGACCACTTACCTTTACAGATGTCCCTTCAGATCAGCCACCTAGGGGAAAAACATTACAAAAATTAGTGCAACACATTTACAGTAAATAAATAAACATTATAAGCATTCTAAATATTCTACTCACCTTTCCAGCATGTCCCTGTCCTTCTTCTTTTCTTCTTCTCCGGTGCGGCCCCTGTTAAAAAAAACATAACATTAATACAACATACATAAACATAAAAACAAAATAAAATAAACATAATCTACATTGTACTTACCTCCCCGCGATGTCTCCAGCCTCCTCCTCTTCTGCCCCGCCCTGGAACCACGCTCTATAAAAAAAATATAACGGACATCCACACTCGCGGACATCCCCAACGTTAATGAGCCTTTTCCTGAAGAAAATAGGCAATGGCGCCTTCTGATTGGTTGAAAACGCTGTTTCACCCAATCAGGAGGCGCCAATGTGTGAGACAATCAGAAAGGGATACACCCTAAAATCCCACTCTGATTGTATAATGCACCTGTCAATCTTTATTCAAACCAATCACAAGGCGCAGATGCCTTCAGCCAATCACAATAAAATACACCCCCACAGGGTGATTGGCTGGAGGCATCTGCGCATTCTGATTGGTTGCACTGACAATAGGCAATCACAATGGGATACAACCCCACGTACTGATTGGCTGTTGTCAATATCAATCAGTATTACGATGGGAAGGCGCAGATGTCTTCAGCCAATCACCCCGTGGGGGTGTATCCCATTGTGATTCGCTGATGGCAATAAAGGATTTTGAGGTGTATCCCTTTCTCATTGGCTCACAATTGGCGTCTTCTGATTGGCTGAATTTGATAGACAGCGTTTTCAGCCAATCAGAAGCCGCCATTGCCAATTTTTTTCTGGAACACTCCGTAGGAGGCTCATTAGCGCCGGGGACATCCGCAAGAGCGGATATCTGTTATTTTTTTCACAATTTTTTTTAGAGCGCGGATTGTTCCAGGTCAAATCCGGGGCAGAAGACGAGGAGGCCGGGGACATCGCGGGGAGGTAAGTACATTGTAGATTATGTTTATTTTACTTTGTTTTATGTTTATGCATGTGTACTAATGTAATGTTTTTTTTTAACAGGGGCCGCACCGGTGAAGAAGAAAAGAAGAAGGATGGGACATGCTGGAAAGGTGAGTAGAATATTTAGAATGTGTACTATGTTTATTTATTTTATGTAAACGTGTTGTAGTAATTTTTTTAAATCTTTTTTCCCCTAGGTTGCTGATCTGAAGAAACATCTCAAAGGTAAGTGGTCTTAATTATTTTATTTTAGCTTAGAATTAGGGTTGCTATATAGAGATAGCATGTATTGTATATTAGATAGATTGGGGCATGTATAGTACATAGATAGTATTTATTGTATATTAGATAGATAGAGGGATTTATATTAGATAGATAGGATGTATTGTATACCGTATTGGTCCGAATATAAGCCGCACCCGCAAATAAGCCGCACCCGTAAAGTTCAAGGGGAAAAAATAGAAAAAAGATAGTACTCAAATATAAGCCGCACCCGTAAAATTGGAGAGAAAAAGACTCTAAAAGTGATCAGCCATTGCAAGAAACAGGCTTTCTAATTAGTACTGTAGCTTTTTTTGCAGGTTACAGGCTTTAGAGGATGTTAGAATCACTAAAACCGTAAATCGCTATTCAATACCGCAGTCTCAAGCACGAAAATCGGCACCCTTAACTCGCAATTGCGCAAAACGGCAGTCATTTTGTGATCGCGAATAGAAGCCGCACAACTAACAAGCAAAGTTCGCAAATCGCCAATGATTTTTTTACAGTCGCGAATATAAGCCGCACCCGTAACTCGCAAGCTCAAAATCGGAAAAAAGGTGCGGCTTATATTTGGACCAATACGGTATGTATTTCCTTTTCAGGTGTGTAATTTTATTTTTATTTTTTCTGTAGTGGAGGTGGGTTGTAATGTATGTTTTTATTTTCTGTACTGTTCCTTTTTTATTTTTTGTGACTTAGGTTTTTTTATTTTCTGTAATGTACATTTTTTATTTTTTGTGATTTTTTATTTTTTATTTTATGTAATGTACAATTTTTATTTTTGATGACTTTAGTTCCCCCCCCTGTAATTAGAGTGGTGGGGGGGTTATTAGGGGGTAGGTAGGCAGGTAGTGTAGGTGTTAATAGGTTAGTGTAGAGGGTGTTTAGTTGATATTTAATGTTTTATTGGGGGGGTATAGTGCAGTGTAGTGTTTATACTTAATGTCATGATGGTCCTTGAGGACCGTCATGGCACTTATGTGGTTAATTTTGGGTTGTAACAGGCCCATAATGGTCATACTATACCCCTATGGGACTGATGGGGTTAAATAGAGGCTTATGAGGGTCTGGATAGACCCCCATAAGTGACCGGGTTAAAATGGTGTAGTGCTTACACTTTGGGTCATGAGGGTCCTGGATGACCCTCATGGCACTTATAGTGTTATTACATGCGTTCATTACTGTGTTAGAGGGGTTTATATAGTTGAGGCACCAAGTACACTTACATTGTGTGTCAAACAGCATTTCAACACTTTCTTTTATTGACCTCCATTTTTTGACGGGCAAGTCGCTAGTACTATATAAGAGCAAAGAAAAGCAAAGTGACTGTGAGCATATTAGATAATTATTTACGCCTTATCTGATGTGTTTAAAAACTTAATTATGAACCAACATCTAAGTAGGTTGTTCTATCTGCCTGGTCACCTTCTCGAAGAACAGCACTCTTTTAGCTCACTGGTTCCCTTCATACTTCCCTACTTAGATGTTGTTTTTTCTCAGAATGAGCATCTCTCACTCTGCTGTTGTTTAGTTTTTCTCACCTTAAGGGTGATAGGGGTCTCCAGAGGTGGACTCCTTGCTCACTGTGCCTTAGGGAGTGTAGTTACACCTCACTAACGAGAGGAATAAACGTATGTCTGGTGTTTGCAGTTTCTCCAGTTCAAGGTAGAATTGACTGCTATTTTGGGCCTGGGTCACTCTTACTAGTGGGTCCAGACATATACTACACTATATTTATCCCTACTGACTCTGTTTTTGTTCTTTTCCTCTTTAATATACCTGCCACTGCAATAGAGTACCAGCTGGCTTTTCGTTTTTTACTTAGGAACATGCCTAAGGTAGCCTGCAGTTGCAACCAATATTACTTATTTCAGATGTTTCCACTGTTTGGCAGTAGTATCTTGTTCTGCATCTTGATTTAATGGAAATTTAATAAGGTAGTGATGAAAAAATATGTTCTTTATTTTTCTTTGTTGGTCACTTGAGGCAGTTTTGTGTGAGGCACCTGGGGAATATGAAAGCTGAGGAATGACCTCTTTGTCATCCTTAAAATATGCCTGGTATGATAGGTGGTCATATTTTCTTTTTTAAACTTTAATCTACATGTCATTGATCACCCTCAGGGTCACAATGTTTCACAATCTGATGACTTGATCAATATTTTTATTTTAATTTTTTGTGACCATGACATCCTGACCCATAGAATATCAATACAAAACTGTATTTTATCCGAAAAAAAAGTATTTATTAGCTATTTATGTCTTTTGTATCTACACTATTTGTATTTCTATTCTGACTTTGCAATAATGCAATTATAGAATGAGACAATATGTGACAAATTGGAGACATTGTATATATTCTCCTTGGACATGCACTCTATGAACTTGTTTCATTTAAATATTAAGTAAACAAAAGAGTACATGTGAACATACCTAGCTTTGATACACATTACTGATTATAACTAAATTACAAAATAATTATAACCCTTTATAGTCTTAAATATGTTTCACATTTATGATTAGATGCCATATACTTTCTGCCAAATCTCCTTTATGGTGACAGACACTTCTTTGAAAAGACCATGGAGATAAAACATCCTAGCATATGACCTGTGTGTGACTAAGAAGCCAGCATGGAAGTTTCATTGTAAATAAGAAAATGTACAGGTTTGAGGAAATACAAGAACCTGACCTCTTTGTTGGGTACCTTTAGCTTCAAAGTGTTGAAAACAATTATTTTTGCTGTAGGATACTCATTCCTATAATTTATTAGAAGCTTTTGCTGCTTTCATTGCCCAAGTATTATAGGCTCTCCTTAAATTAAGTGGTATTCTGATTAAAAGAAAGGTCTTTTTCAATTTAAATGTTTATGCATTAGAATATGTAATACTATGGAAATGTTGGCTCTTCTCATATTCAGTACAATATTATGTATATGTTTTTGCCAAACTGTGTATAATTATAATGAAACTCTTTGAGAAGAAATCAAATCAGCATGTAAATGAGTCATTTTCCCAAATTACTCATTCAAAAGGCATGCCATTTACTGTGAAGTCCAGTGGTAGCAGATTTGTTTTCTTTTGCATAATTTCTGCCAGTAATGTAAAGTTAGTCTTAAAATATTTCAAAGATTTGTTCAGGAAACACATGGATTAAAGTTGATATATTTTAATGGTTAAAATGTAAACTACCAAGACAACTTGGATCTCTTTTTGAAATAACTACTATAGGTACAGATCATTAGAATCCAACATTATATAGATGAAACCGTAGACAATATTGATGTGGTTGTATCATTGGAGAATGGTTGGTCGCAGAGGCAGCCCCAGGCACGCTGGGTCTGACACAGCGCTGCCTAACGCGGCGGAGCCTGGGCGCTTCTGATTGGCTGGAGGAGGACGAGGGACTTCTGCCCGTTTTGCGGGCTTCCTCCTCACTCCGTGCTTGCCATTGAGCTGATCAGAAGCTGCATGCTGTGCTCCACTGCAATATAAGCAGGTTAGCAGGTTTAACCCATAAGTGCCCAATCAAGCACCCATTAATTAAGCACATTCCATCCCCTGCATTGTGGGTCCCTGTGTGCGTGTGGCCCGTGTGTCTAAAGTGTGGGGGCAGCATAAAATGGACCCTGGGGAGTTAGAGGCCTTACTGACAATGGTCAGAACTAGGGCATTAAGCCATGGGGTTAGATGGGTCCAAGACAGAATGGACTCAGGCCAATTAAAGGGGGAGGTTGTTGCCACTGAGGCACATGCCCAGCCTGCCGTGACCGGTAGCCTAGGCCAGGTGGACAGGGCTCATAGCCTAGATAGGATGGCAGAGCAGCGTGCTAGCTCTGATTGGAGCAATAGGGCTAGGAGGAGCGTGGAGGGCATGGATAGGGTTCTTGAGAGCCAGGAGCTTATCTCCCCACTGCAGAGAGTGTGGTACCAGCGGGAAGTGCGGGCAAGGGCCTAGCCATCCGGTCACCAACCAGGGACTTGTCCCATGGCCCACAGCAGAACCCAGGTTCTGGCAACACCCCGAATCAGCCTCGAGGCTCCAGGGGCAACAGCAAAAGCACTAGGAGCTCTAAAAAAGCTCCTACAGGTTCTCACCAGTCGTCCCCTGCGGTCCCCACTGCCGCACCCACTGCCAGCAATGCAGGTGTTTCGCAGGGACAACGCAATGCTGACGGAGAGGCCGAGAAGAAAAAAGAGACCACCAGAGGAAGAAGAGATCAGGTGATCGCCGAGATGGCTGCAGCGAGATGGCTGAAGAGGTTCCAGTGACAGCCAAGGCGGCACGGCAGACGCACCCCACCAGTGTGCGGAAGTCAACAAACAGGTACAGTCCCTTGATTTTCACCTCAACACCAGCCAAGAGACAAAAATCCCCTGACAAGAGAGCTAGGCCAAAGCGCACTTCACCCATCCCCAATTGCCGATGGAGAAGCTTGCCGATGGAGAAGGTGTTGGATCTGTCTGCAGAATTGGCAGCCCTAGCAGGCGCAAGAAGAGTATCGCTGCGGCGGCTGCAATCCATTTTGGGAAAACTGAATTTCGCGTGTAGGATCATTCAAATGGGCCAAATATTCATCAGAAAAATGTCGTTGGCTACGGCCGGAATATCACAGCCGCATCATTTTATAAAAGTTGGGTGGCGAACGGGCAGCTCGACCTTTATGCGGGATCAAGTGCGGTAAGAGTGGGAGCCTATTTTAGAGGCGCGTGGTGCGCAGCACTATGGCCGGCATCATGGGTTCGAGGAGGGCTTATAGACGATGCTACGGTTCTGGAGCTGTTTGCCATCACCGCGGCGGTTCATCTGAGGGGCAGGGGCTTCAGTTAACCGTCATGTCCTTTTTCAATCAGGCAACCCGAACACGGTCCGGGTAGTCAATAGCTTGATGGCGGCATCGGGGTCATTTATACGGCTCATAAAGCATTTGGTTCTTTGTTGCTTACGAGCAAACATCTGGGTGAGGGCTGATAGTGTTCCCGGCCTTAACGTTGGGGTGGTTGACGACCTTTCTCTGTTGCAGGTAACCCGGTTCCGAACACTAGCGCCGGCGGCGAAGGATCACGGAGAAGACATACCTTCAGAACTCTGGTAACTTGGAGTGGTAAGATAGCTGGTTACGTCAGACAGTGAATAGCACCGAAGACGTGGGTGGCCTACAGGAAGGTATGGAACAGGTGGAGCGACATGGTTGAAGAAGCCGGTGGCGAAGGTTCGGAAGAGAAGGCCACAAGAATTCTGCTGTGCTTCTTGCTCCGGAGTGCAGAGAGAGGTGATTCCAGGGCGACCGTGGCCTGGCAGTTGGTGGCCCTGACATTTATGTTCAGGTTGGCAGGGCAGAAGGACTTAGCAAAGGAGTTTGTGGTTTGCCGGGTGGTCAAAGGCATGTTCAAAGGGGAGCACCAGATGAACAGGATGCGCCCGATCACTTTCTCTCTGCTGCTACGCCTGGGGGAGGTGTTTCTGTATGCTATGCAGGGACTCCTTCGAATCCCTGCTTTTCTGGATGGCCTTTTCCCTAGCGTTTTTCTGGGCTTTCAGGATTGGGGAACTGGTCTCGGAAAACAGGCACGGTTCAGGGGGGCTGCTGGCAGAGGACATCTGTCTGGAAGGTGACAGATTGTTGGTATGGCTAAGGAGGTTAAAAACAGACCAGGCCAGAAAAGGAAAGGAAGTGGTCATGTACAAAACTGGTACGGAGTGTTGCCCCCAGGCAAGTGTGAGGTTGTACTTGGAGAAAAGGCCGCCAGGGCCAGGCCCACTGCTATTGCATGCCAACGGCCAGGACTTGTCACGGTTTCAATTCGAAAGGATGTTGAAGAAGTCCTTACAGCAGTTAGGCCTGGACCCGGAGGACTTCGACACACATTCGTTTCGGACTGGGGCCGCTACGGAGGCAGCAAGGCTAGGTCTGCCTGAGAGCATGGTTAAAAAGATTGGGAGATGGGAGTCGCAATATTTTAGGTCCTACATACGGCCAGAAAGGGTGATCTAATTGGATTTTGTTTTGTGTGTTGCAGAAACTAAACAGCTGTGGATCGACGGCCATTCCTACATGTATTGGGCTCACCGGTTAGCCGCAATCACTGGAGACAATGTCCAACTGGGCTTCCTGGAGACGAGCATGCAAGTTCGATGGCTTGGGTTCCGCGGCTTGAGATGGACACAGGGGAATGGTCTGTTGGAGAGCAACGCTCAGCATCACGGTAGCCTACACTTTTTTATTATACATGCTGGGGGCAATGATTTGGGTGTGATACCTATGAGGAAAATTCTGAAAGATATGAAGAGGGATGTGAAGTTTTGTCTAGAACAGTTTGCAGGCTTGTTCACAGTGTGGTCCGAAATGATCAAAAGGAGATCATGGCGGAATGCAAGGGATCTGGTTTCGGTGGATAGAGCAACACAAAAGATTAACAAGCAGATGGCTAGTTTTGTAAGGAACTTGGGTTTCATTACCATTAGGCATCAAGAATTCGAAGGCGCAGCCGCTGATGAATTATTTTGCCCCGATTAGGTTCATCTAACAGAGATAGGATTAGAACTGTTTACTCTGGAGCTTAGTGATGGGACTAGGCGGGCCTTAGCTTTATTGAGAGAGCAAGAGGGGGGATCACAGCCTCAGGAGGCATCCATCACCTGCTCTGTGGCGGGAGGTGAGTCACCGGCCCACAGGCTTAAGTGGGCGTTGCCCTGCATCATGGGCGTGCTTAGTAAAGCACTTGGAGGCTCTGGGCGCGGGCCCAGGGCGTGAGGTTACTGGCCGGGCTCCTCCTCCGGGATGTTTAATTGAGCTGTGATGTAACAATGTTAATTATGTTAACTGGTTATTGGATTATGGTTGCTTTAATAAAGCTGAGGCCCGTAATTTTCCCAAGAAACACTTGGTCAGTGTGTTTATTTATCTAAACTCCTAATGGATCTTGCTGGGGTCATGGAAAGTATTTAATTATTGTATGTATGTGTGTGATGAAAATTAAGAGATATGTTGATATCAACCCAAAGGAAAATATTTTTCCTCTTGGTCAGCAGCCTCTTGATTGCCCTTCAGAGAAACAATAAATATATTTACATACCAAAGGTTGCTTCTGGTTAATTATAATCTGCAGATATAGCCTTCTTAGCTCTACAGCTGAGAACAGCTATTCTTCAGGGCTGCTAAAGAAGTCAATGATTTTTGTTCTGACTGTTGCCATCAGCTTCTGTCAGCCTTGACGTGTCTTCTTTTTCATGTCACACTTACACTGATGCATCAGCAAGCTGACTTACACATACAAACTCTTCTTTGCTATAAGTTTTTAAATTAAAATCAACGCTGATCCTTTAAAATCCATCATATCTAAAGGCTTAGCTCAGATTTTCCACCAAAGTAATAGGGTTTGGGTTCCCTGGTGGTCCAGTGGTTACGATTTGGTGCTTTCACCACTGCAACCAGGGTTCAGTTCTAGTCAGGGAACCAAGAGGTCACCCCACCATGAAGCCAAGCAGGGTTGGGCCTGGTCAGTACGATGGGAGACTACCTAGGAATGCCACTATGCTGTGACCTACTAGAGACGGATCTGGCAACCCACTCCAGTATTTCTGCCATGAAAACCAAGTGGATCAATATGACCATGGACATAAAGATGTGCCTGGTGTGTTATGGTCCATGAGGTCACGGAGAGTCAGACGCAATAACAAGAATGGAGTTCAGGCCCAGTAACAGCTCACATATCCTTGTTGTACAATGTAGTGATATTTTTATGAGACTAATATCACTAAAGCCTACTCTTAGTTGCAGTGCACATGGCATGTTCCCACAGCTGTTCACAGCCTTTTTGCCAGAATTTTCCATAAAAATGCACTTTATTATTTAAACATGAAAATACTTTTGGTTGACAAAATGGCTAAAGTATGCGTTATTAATCATTAAACTTTGTAAAAAGTCTTGCAATGTTTGTTTAGGTCTATTGCAATATCTTTGTTATGCTTTAAAGAAAGCACTATGTTTGTTAAATTCTAAGCTCAATAACAGGGCCCTACATTCTTTTGTAATGTGTTAATACTGTTTTTGATTTATACTTAAAGGACCACAAAAGTTGCCATATTTGCTCTGCACCATCAGTTAGAGGGCGAAAAATGGTGTTGAAAATCTGTTTACATTTTTAAAATTGATCAAGAATTGACTTAGATATTGTCATTTTAGTTTAGCCCTTAAAGCCATCCCACAAGAACCTGCATAAAAGATGAGGCTGGAGTCTGCAACTGTTGCACATTATATTAGCGATTTACACAACATTTCTGAGAGAAGTATGGTGGTACACTGTTAAGCATAAAACATGTTTTAAAGAATGTTTTCATTGCTAAGTCATGAGTTCGATTTCCTGCCTTTCACTTGTTTTTTTTTTAATTAAAAAATGTATTTATTTATTTATGTATTTATTTATGTCGTATGCGTGTTAAAAAATATATTATTTAATTTAAAAAAAAGTGGAAGGCATTGATTTAGAACCAATGAATTACAAATACAAATATTTTATGAAGCTCACTTTCCACTAGATCACACTCTGCTTTAACAACTATGTGTAAAAGCTGAACTAAAATAATTTTTTTAACTATATCTATTTGTATTGAATTATTAACAGAACTGTGAGCTAGTTATTTTTGCGTGTGTACAGAATTTTTCACATCATTATTATTATTCACATACACAAAAAACACAAGACAACAGTACCTCATACTTACATATACTTTAATATATAGCATAAAAAATTATATGTTTGATTTTTAAAACAGTAAAGAAATATCTGTCTGTTGCTGGAATCAATCTCATGACCTTTAGCTCCACAAGCAGCTGCACTACTGACTGACTTTTTTCACTAGGTATTGCCTTTGTTGCTAGACTATGTAATTACAGTGAGTCAGTCACAGTCTGATTCAAACACTAAAAGCTTGTGCATCTGAACCTAATTAATTATTTATTGTTCCACGTGGTACAAAGCTCATTACTCTTTGAGGCACAGTTAACTCACTGAAATAGCAACACTACAACTGATCATAACTCCACCAATTCAGCATCAATTTTCACTTGATTTTTTCACCCTTTATCTAATGGTGCAGAGCAGATATAGCTGACTTTTGTGGTTCTTTAACCCCTTTATAGCACTGTGGAATATGTTGGCGTGTTACAAATAAAGGATAATAATAATAATTATGACACTACAACAAGTTTTAATAATAATTATGGCACTACAAATAAATACATATTAAGATAGATTCATTATTCATGAAAAACATTGAACAATATACCTTCTCTCTGTACAGAAAACCTCAGTACAACTTATCCGAAATTAATTATCCTGCTCCAACTTTATCACAACTGATTTCCTACAAGGTATATTTCTTCAAGCAACATGTATCTACTGCTTTATCATTTCTGTAATCTACTTAAGTTATATGCAATCTATCTGCTTACCATGCTTAATTCTAAACTGATCCCCCTCCTCTCTCCTATACAATCACCTGACTTTCCCATTCGCAGGATATATTATCTGACCATATTATTATATATATACAGTATCTCACAAAATTGAGTACACCCTCACATTTTTGTAAATATTTTATAATATTTTTTCATGTGACAACACTGAAGAAATGACACTCTGCTACAATGTAAAGTAGTAAGTGTACAGCCTGTATAACAGTGTAAATTTGCTGTCCCCTCAAAATAACTCAATACACAGCTATTAATGTCTAAATCATTGGCAACAAAAGTGAGTACACCCCTAAGTGGAAATGTCCAAATTGGACCAAAAGTGTTAATATTTTGTGTGGCCACAATTATTTTCCAGCACTGCCTTAACCCTCATGGGCATGGAGTTGACCAGAGCTTCACAGGTTGCCACTGGAGTCCTCCGCCACTCTTCCATGATGACATTACAGAGCTGGTGGATGTTAGAGACCATGCACTCCCCCACCTTCCGTTTGAGGATGCCCCACAGATGCTCAATAGGATGTACGTCTGGAGACATGCTTGTCCAGTCCATCAGATTTACCTTCACCTTCTTTAGCAAGGCAGTGGTCATCTTGGAGGTGTGTTTGGGGTCGTTATCATGTTGGAATAGGGGCCTGCAGCCCCGAAGGGAGGGGATCATGCTCTGCTTCAGTACATCACAGTACATGTTTGCATTCATGGTTCCCTCAATGAACTGTAGCTCCCCAGTGCCGGTAGCAGAAAGAGTCCAATTTAATAGCCGTAAGTCTTGCGGGCTCCATTAGTGCTACGCATTTTACATTTGGAGGAATTTAATAGGGCCGTGAGTCCTTTATTTGAAAAAAAGAAAACACACTATGGTACATTATCAAATACCCTCTTTCTGATGCAACAAATAAAAACATTATTTCTGTGTCCCTTTAAGCACCATATACAATATCAGGATACAATTTTGGCATCACTAGTGTTTTTCTTTTTTTTTTAAATGTTTTAATTATGAGTACTTGGTTTTGAATTGTGGCTCATAGTAGCGTTCAATTTAATATTTTTCCATAATGTTTTCTTGTGAAAATACTTAAATGGACATAGAAACCATTTTTTTATTTGTTGCATCTGAAAGAGGGTATTTGATAATGTACCATAGGGTTTTTTTCTTCTTTTCAAATGATACTTTCAATTCAGAAACAAAACTGATTAAAATGTTAACTGATCTGGGGGCTTAACCCCTTTCAACCACCAAACAATAATATATCACATATATAATTGTGAGCAGGCGAGCTTGCTTAAGCCGTTGCTCACGCTAGCGGGCTCGCATAGCGAGCCCGCGGCCCTCGCGAAGCGAGGGTCGCAGTTGCTGGCAAGGAGCGCCGCAGGCGCTCCTTGCCAGCAACTGCAGCCCTCGCGAAGAGGGCTGCAGCCCTCGCAGCAACTGCAGCCCTCGCGCTCCTTGACAGCATTTGCGGCCTTTGCGAAGAGAGGGAGCTGTGCGTGCACGCCCCTGGAGAGAGGGAACTGTGCGTGCACGCCCCTGGAGAGAGGGAACTGTGCGTGCACGCCCCTGGAGAGAGGGAGCTGTGCATGCACGCTGCTGGAGAGAGGAATCAGAACTCCATGCCCCATTAGACTACTTACATTCATTGGAGCATTTCAATTTACCTCCGCCATGTCTCCCCTGCCTGCACATTTTCTGCAGAGGCAGGGAGTTTCAGAATTACGTCACATGCATGCAAAGTCATTCAGGAAGTCCCTGCCTCTGCAGAAAAACGTACAGGCAGGAGATGCATAGTGGTGGATAATTGAACAGCTTCGATGAATGTAAGTAGTCTGATGGGTCTGACTGATAGTGACAGATCTGACTGATCGGGACCATGAAGGCCTGGCCTGGGGGGACATGAAGGCTTAGCCTGGGGGGACATGAAGGCTTAGCCTGGGGGGACATGGCATCATGGGCTGGAGGCCATAAACTAATAACAAAAAATACATATATACAACAAAATGTGCACTGGGACATTATTTATATATATATATATATATATATATATATATATAGATATAGATATAGATAGATATATTTATATATATATATATATATATATATATATATACTGTATATATTATAAATATATTATAGATTTTATACACACTTATATTATACAGATTATAAGTATATAATATATTATATGTATTGTGTGTGTGTGTGTGAGGTGTGTGTGTAATGTGCAGTGTGTATATATATATATAATGATGTATTGTGTGTGTGTGAGGTGTGTGTGTGTGTAATGTGCAGAGTGTATACATATATATATATATATATAATGATGTATTGTGTGTGTGTGTGTGAGGTGTGTGTGTAATGTGCAGTGTGTATACATATATATATATAATGATGTATTGTGTAATGTGCAGTGTGTATACATATATATATATATAATGATGTATTGTGTGTGTGTGTGTGAGGTGTGTGTGTAATGTGCAGTGTGTATACATATATATATATAATGATGTATTGTGTGTGTGTGTGAGGTGTGTGTGTAATGTGCAGTGTGTATACATATATATATATATAATGATGTATTGTGTGTGTGTGTGTGTGTAATGTGCAGTGTGTATACATATATATATATAATGATGTATTGTGTGTGTGTGTGAGGTGTGTGTGTAATGTGCAGTGTGTATACATATATATATAATGATGTATTGTGTGTGTGTGTGTGAGGTGTGTGTGTAATGTGCAGTGTGTATACATATATATATATAATGATGTATTGTGTGTGTGTGTGTGAGGTGTGTGTGTAATGTGCAGTGTGTATACATATATATATATAATGATGTATTGTGTGTGTGTGTGAGGTGTGTGTGTAATGTGCAGTGTGTATACATATATATATATATATAATGATGTATTGTGTGTGTGTGTGTGAGGTGTGTGTGTAATGTGCAGTGTGTATACATATATATATATATAATGATGTATTGTGTGTGTGTGTGAGGTGTGTGTGTAATGTGCAGTGTGTATACATATATATATATATATATATAATGATGTGTTGTGTGTGTGTGAGGTGTGTGTGTGTAATGTGCAGTGTGTATACATATATATATATATAATGATGTATTGTGTGTGTGTGTAATGTGCAGAGTGTATACATATATATATAATGATGTATTGTGTGTGTGTGAGGTGTGTGTGTAATGTGCAGTGTGTATACATATATATATATATATATATATATAATGATGTGTTGTGTGTGTGTAATGTGCAGTGTGTATACATATATATATATATATATCACATATATAGTTGTGAGCGTACGAGTTGTTGCTAACGCTGCGGGCTCGCGTAGCGAGCCCGCGGCCCTCGCGAAGCGAGGGCACTGCCCGAGGGTCTCAGTTGCTGCAAGGAGCGCCGAATTCGCGAGGGCACTGCCCGAGGGTCTCAGTTGCTGGCATGGAGCGCCGTAGGCGCTCCATGCCAGCACCTGAGGACCTCGCAAAGCGAGGGCCGCAGTTGCTGGCATGGAGCGCCGAAGGCGCTCCTTGCCAGCAACTGCGACCCTCGCAAACTTCACGTCGCAACCCAAACAGTACGACACACACATTACGACACTCGCAAACAACATACGACACACGTTCACACACATTACGGACTCGCAACACTCGGACATTACAAAATGTAAAACACAATACATACACACACCACATACATAAAAAACTTACCTACACCAAGAGGGAGCACCCAGCACCTCAAAAATACAACTTACACCTCGATTTTACTTCAAATAAAACAGTTTAGAGACTAAAAAAAAAAACGAAGCGAGAGAAAAAATGGCCGCCGAACAAAACGAAAACGAGGCTACAGCACTCTAAACTCGCAAAACACCACAAGAAACTCGCAAAACACCACAAAACACCTACGGATATTCCGATACAAACGTATAACACACATTACTCGCCATTTGACGCCAATGCGGAAGTACACGACAACGGTTTGGGCTCGCGCACGCACAGTGTTACACTGCACACATTCAGCACGCTTACACAGCAGATCCACACCACTAATGCTGCAGCAACATCAAAACACATTCACAGCTCTTCCACACAATGCTTTAAAATAGGTAAAGTATATTCATTTATTAATGTATTATATATTTCATTATTACACACTAAACAGCATTAGCTACCTTACAATTTCATTGCCGTCATTTTTTGACGGGCAATTCGCTAGTATGTATATACTTATCATACTTGTCTGCCAATGAAATCTACAGATGTATGTATTCTCTGTGCACTCTGTTAGTTTCAATGAAGCTTCAACATTAATGCTCTCAGATGCATAAAAAAAATATTTTGTAGAACCACAATATACAATACTGTTTGCCTGAAGGAATCTTTAATGTATTTTTCTGTACACAAGGCAAATACAGTAACAATTTACTACTATTTTAGTTATATAAAGAATGTTATTACTTCTTACTTGGAATGCTTTCAATTAAAAGTATTAGAAAATGTAATATAGTTTTTATTGTCAGAATAAACCAATATGCAATCTATTAACTTCAGGTAATGAGGGTGGGTCAAAAAGGGTCCAGATCTTTTCATTTCAGAAAGTTAATACTTTTTACTATATATGACAGTTCAAAAAGGGCTTACCGACATGTGTTAGTATGTGATGTATACAATACACATATGAATGTCATTAGCAACTACCATATGGTAGGAGGGTACAGACAGGGTGAGAAAGACTTGTTTCCGATTCTTACTTAGAACCAGATTGTTACGGCTAAAATAAGAAATGTGTAAAACCACCATTTTCTTGTACTGAAGCTAAAGAGTAAGAGTTTTTTATCTTTACAATTTTCGATCTAACAGATTAATCCAAAGGGTTTAGTAAATGTCAAGCAAGACAATGGAATCAAACAAACAATGCAAGAAGTGTACACAGATGGTATCAGAGCTGAGACTAATTCATTACAAGCACAGAAAGAAAGAAAAACATGTCAGTAACCTTTGAGAATCTTTCCAGTGTATTCTGAGGTAATACTTAGTGGCAGAGCATAGTTATATGAACATCTGAATCCCAATGCAGTACTGACAAGGCTACAGAATGCACAGAAAGTGTGAATAGATACTGTGAAGATACCATGGGCCATATTAAATTCCAAGCCCGTAGCGGCACTGGTACACCCACAAAGCCTAAGGACTTACAAAGCGATAAAATTAGCCAAGCCTGCAACAGACGTGGCCGACATCAAAACCCGTAAACCATTCTTGCGCACATTGCATGTGCGGCTGTGAACATGATCAGTTAGTCAAACCCATAGTTACGGGTTTAGACGGAGCCAATGGTAAAAGAGATTGTACCTAATTTATGTGCAGCTCTACGGAATATGTCGGCGCGTAATAAATAAACTATAATAATAATAATCATTACATCACTGAAAAATGGAAGTTAGATTTCAATCCCTCACAGGTTTGAAATACAAGTTATGATTGGACCCGCATTACAGAAATAATGCAATATTAATAAATCAGTAAATGAAATTCTATCCCATCATTTCCCCTTTAATTCAAAACACAGTATTGTTGATTTTTGCATTTACAGTGCTACAGATATGACTTTAACCTCCTTGCGGGTCCTCTCTAGTACCCATTGGCTTTTCGGCTCCATTTGCTTTTTACGGGTTTGAATGCCAGTGGATTCGTAGCAATTTAATAGCGATTCGAGAATGTAAAATTTACGGGCTTGATAGTTTAAAGGCTTAGTGGCAATGGAGTTCCGATTTTGACAGCAGTTTTTCCGCCTATAACCCACATATCCTTTCGGGTAGCTGTAACAGGCAAATTTAATAGCCGTAAGTCTAGCGGGCTCTTTTACGGGCTAGGGGTTTTTACCGTTGGGGGAATTTAATAGGGCTGCTAGAGTTTATTTAAAGATTTTGTCTTCATTATTGGGCAGAGTCAAAAAAATACAATAACTGCAGGGGCTCAGTGACATTCGCTTCTATGACATGATGATAGCTAATTGAAACAATTCTGAAATCTAAACTATAAAAGATTTTCGTCAGAATCATGCTCAGTATGGTGCACTGGTCATTAGAAAGAACATTGAGCCCTATTCTATTAGAGCAATGTAACTTACTTTAAAACTTAAATTTGGCTGTGGGGATAATTTTTCTCTAAACTTCTAGACATATTCTATTATCTCTAACCCTCAACGTATGTCTCTCAGCCTCCATACCTAAACCATGTCTTCATAAGAAAGATTTTTGGGGGCATGATTATATGAGCTTGCAATATTAAACCAAGAACGCAATCATCATGATGTCTGTAAATACTAGAATGTAGACATAAACTGCAATTGGAGACTAAGAATTAATGAGAGTCAATAAGTAATGTTTGCCAATTGGGCTAGCACTCTATTACTCCAGACAATGCATTGGAGTATCTGGTTTAGTCCATGTAGGTTTTGTGATACTGTATATATTAACCCCCTGAGTACCAGGATCGATATTACACATTATTAACTGTTACAAATATTTTTAATTGCATGTTTTTAAGTTTGAGACTGTTCTGCATTTATTTCTAATGTTTTTCCATGCTTTCAAATGTTTTTAAAGTACAGTAGTGTGTATTTAATTACTGCTACAGCTATCAGAAATGGCGATAAAACCATTTGGGAGTTCTATTTACTACTCGTAATATTTGATACTTTTTCTAGGTGTGTGTCTGACTTAATTTGCGAGCTAGATGTAAAGTTTCAATAGATTATGGATTTGGTGTAACTTTAAGTATGTTCCGCTCGTAATGTCTGAGATGTCCAAAAAGCAATGCATATGTAAGCCCTAACTTGCATCTTTGGTTTATCTGTAGTGATTATGGGTGGGTTACTCACAATGAGGATGCAAGTAGCTAATAGAATATGTGGCAACTTTATTACCAAACTTTAAGTGTGTGTAACTTTATGGTCTGGGCAATGGAATAGGGCCCATTGTTATCAATTCTAACCATACAGTAACATCAGTGGGTCTCTGGAGTTTTAAAATACCACTCGTCCCATTTCTGTTGAAATCCATTGCAATCTGCAGCATAATCATATAAATAGATTTTTGTTTAATATCATTTATTTATTTATGGCAATTGAGTAAAATTAGGCCCCTTGGTGGAAAGTGTGATTTCAGTATTTATACTGCAGTTCTCATTTATAAAAAATATTTTAAATACCCTTGTATTCAAGGGTGTCTAAGGGTGGTAAATCTCTGACCCAAGGATTGAATGGGGCCGTTTGCCTGATTCAAGGTGGCCATCAAGCATGTTTTGTAGAAGCATGCACACAATGTTCTACGCAATATGTTGGAGCATTACAAATTAATGATAATTATAATAAACTTAGGGGATCTTTTACTATATCTCATATTGGAAGTTATACCAGTGAAAAAATCCAGCAAGGGACTGCATCACGTTTGTTGTCGAAACAATATTGCAAAAGGTCTATGTATACATAAAAAAGTATATAGCTTCAGATAATTTTTTTGGTTTAGGGTTATGTTATAAAAACATACTACAAAATATGAATTATTAATAATTAATAATAATAATTATAATAATCATTCCAATCTCATTCACTCTGAGATTCTAGTGTAAATCAATTACTCACACTCTTGTTTTCTATGAGAACAATATATATTTATTTATTACAATGTAAGAGGCTTCATATAATACAGCATATTAATATGCATAAAAATTGCTAAATACTAGGAACATCATATCTTATAAACATAGCAGAAAGTCATTCTATCCGTTACAGTATGTAGTGTCTTATAATGCTAATGTTAATGACCACCTGTGTGTGTGTGTATAGTTACCAAACCAGCCTAGCTGGTACACCAGAGGAAGGATTCCAAGAGAGGTGGAGCGGAAAGAGAGGAGGCTTCTCTGGTATGTTTCCCTTTTTAAAGCCTGTACTTCTGTCCCACCCTTACACACTTCTCTTACTTACTACTGGTCAGATAAATCACATGTCTCAAACAAGACAACTCACTGGTCCGATATTCTCACAAAGGAATTCCTTAAACACATGCTTTCACTGGTGGAATCCATTTTGACTCCCTGTGAATCCTGGGAGAGTAATTCGACACTCCTTGTCACTTCCTTAGGGCTTTAGGTCAGACTGTGTTTGACCAAAGGTAATCGCCATCATGTGGTCATTCCACAAAACTGCACCCAGGTATATCAACCTGATACCTATAAGGCTCTTGCGTATATTAACGCAGGTAATTCTGTAATATTGCTCTTCCATCATTTCTGATATCACGTAGTTTCAACATTCCCCCTTTGGCAATGAAATACACCTGTGACTTTTCATTCCAGTAATTAGCTGAAAGAAGAGTGAGTATATGATTATTTAAAAAAGTTCCTATATCCCGCTATGTGTGTGCGTTTCTGCTATTTTACTAGAGCTGTTTCCATACGTATACCATAATACAAATGATATATACGTGCTATCATGGATTTTAGATAGCAACACATGCATATTTGAACAACAATACATAATATAGACATTATCAAGACAATTATGAATGGGTGTAGAAATGTGTTCCCCAAAGCAAAACCCCATGATGAGTGTTTTGAAAATGAATTGATTAATTTCTGCCACCAGGATGTACTTGACAGATCAGAAAATGTATGTTCAATTCTTTCAAGTTCTTTCTGTTCATGGTGAAATTTTATGTGTACCCTTTCTCCAAATTTTTGTAAGTGTTTGAGCAGTATCTGATCATCTTTAAGTTGCATGACCCATTTCTGCCAAGGTGTGCTGTCTGATACAATTGGTAAAATCAGAGGAGACCCCAGGGTTTTATTGTAGGTGAATACCTGTGGCACTGTGAGATTAAACTGCTGTGAACTTATTCTCACCGGATAATCTGTGACACAGTAAATTCCCTGAGTAATCTGTTCCCTAGATATACAATGTTTGCACCATATGTGTACCTCATCCCTTGGTTTCAATGACACAAAACACACCTTTCCCTGTCCCAAGGGGAATATCATATCTTGGGGTTTAACCTTTTCTACAACCCTTGGCAGTAGGAATGGTTATGCCAGCATGAATCAAATACTGTTCTAACCTGATTGGGTAGACATAAGATTTTGGTTAGGAATCTCCTACAACCTTCCACATCTACTTGTTCTATGGTGGTACCCTTTACTATGAAGTTGGGAAACTCTAGCTCATGATGTAAAACATGTGATTCTGTTACCGGAGTTCCCAGTGATGTCATATGGTAGATATTCTGGTAGGTTCCCCTGGTTGGTACTAGTGAAGTAGCTCTGCATAAATTTCCCTTACAACCCAGCCAACTGTTCACCCATAATTCTTTGTGGTCAAGAGCAAACCTGTCAATGTCAGTTTTCTCCCAACCTCCCAAAGGAGTATGATTATTATCCATAGCTTGCGCCCTGATCTTAAAATCAGTTGATAGCTTAATTTGCATGGAAAGACATATAAAATCCCAAGACACTTCCCTTAACCTCCCAATTACCCCTACCACTATTTCCGGAATATGCTGTATAGCAGGACCCTCTATATATATCACTGATTTTGTCAGTCCCTCTACAAGTGTGTTAATGGTTTGTTTTGTGCGTGTAACCCTTTGGAATTTAATAAACCCTCAGACTGCAATGTTGTAGTCAGACTGGAAATATCAATAGTATTTACAACCCCTAGACCAGTTCCTACACCATCCAAAACCGTATCCACAATATCCCTCTTACTTCTTTTGGTACCCAATACCCATCTAATTAAGGACCTTTCCATAGTTGCTGTAATTGTGGAACAATTTTGAAAGTGTCTAGAAACTAGCCAATCTGTCAACCCTATCTTCCATGAAATCAGCCGGAATGTAGCATACCTCAATAATGGTGTGGGGTTCATAGCACTAATTTGAAATGGGCCACTAGAAAGTATTTTCTTACCCTCCCACATGGGATTGTCCACATAGTTATCTACCCTTGGTGGAGCAAGGGTAGTAGAATAGGTCAGAGGAGAGGCTACTGTTGTAGGTTCCCTCCCCTCATCTATTTTTAACGATACCTTAACTTGTCCACCCCGGTTGGATCCCACTACTTCCAATTTTACACCTTCTTTAGTCATGTTCTCCGTGATTACTTTTGTAATGCTATACCCTTGCTGATTCATGGACTAATAGGGTTTTGTAAACTAAGGGAAAGCCTAATGCCTTCACCTGTCAGACCTATTGTCCATTTTCCCCAGTTTGTCTATTCACATTCCCAATTCCTTTTATTACCCAAATTGTCCCTCCAAAATCCACTAATGTTATTATGGCTTTTAGTCGCAAAAATTTCCACAATGCCACCCCCACTTAAAGTCAGTTCATCAAAGGATGGTTCTTCTAAATTGTCACTGCTCCATATCTTTGTCCATGCCTTGATCATCTGTGTATTACTTGATCTTCTTTGCCTTGTGGAAGAGGTGGTTTGTGGTCCATCAATGTCCTGATTATTACACATGAATAACATTGTCCATAAAATCCCAAAAAAAACAAATGCATCTCTATTTACCTTATTGACTTCTCGTTGGCAAATCTGGAAAAGATCAAACAAGTATCAATTCTTAGCAGTAACATCTCCATCTGGGACTTCTGTCCCTTTTCAAACAAAGTTTGAATTTTAGATGACATTTTACAATCGTTTGGGGCCATATTAGAGGCAGCAAAATGTAGCAGTAATCTTAACTGCTCCTAAATTTGGGAGAGATATTGGTCTCTTGACACGGCTTCTCTCAGAAGAGTGGACAATTGAGGATCACCCGGGTGGCCTAATGCAATCTGTCTCCCTGTCATGAGCTCATAGAGAGAACATTTAGTAGCTGTAGCAGGTGTAGCTCTAATAGCCATTAGAACTGCTGGTTGGTGTGTAACCCAAGAATTACCATATTGTGTAAGCATTTGGCTAACCTAGACTTAATGGTAAGATTCAACACATTTTGAAAAGATATCCACAATGGCTAGGGCATATCTGAGACCCCCCTTTGATAGTGGAAGTGGGCCTATAAAATCAATCTGAATAAATTTCCAGGGGCCATCAGCTACTGGTACCCTCTGGAGAAAGAGTGAGTTTACTGTGTAATCTGCCTCTGTAAATGCTTGGGACTCCAAAAACAAGTTTGGTGGCTCTGTAGTACTAGTATAAAAAACAAAAATCAACCCATCCTGAATAGAGTACCCACTAGGGAGAGCTTGCTGGTTCTGTAACAAAACAGAAAGATTAGTCTACTCTCTCAGTATTCCACAGTCATTGTATGTTGGGCCCACATGTCAGGGAAATCCATTACCAATTTCCTCAAAACAGAGTGGCTACCAGTATCCGGCCACACCTTTCTGAAGGAACTGATACAATGGATGCCAATGGACCCAGGGAAGACTCATCTAACCTAATAGTTACTTCCCTCTAGTGTCCCTCCACAGTACATTGTTACAAAGATCCACTATCATCCCTTCTGCTCTAATAATAACATCACACAATAAAGTACATTCTGCATTCCTACTTCTGCCAAATTGGAATCTCCTCTGTCCACTCATGTAATAATGTCAGTTACTGTTGGGATGGGAAAAGCATGGGACTGGAATCCCCCAAGTCCCACAAAAGAAATGTGTGTTTTGCCCCATATGGGGGACTTAATGGCAAATTTGTTAAAGTCACTGAATCACCTGTGTCAATGAGTAATCTTGTGTGATGGCCCGCAATCACACCATTAACACAGGGGCATCAAGAATGATTCCTAAATGTACTACAAATAGGAACCATGTCTCCCAGGGCCGGTGTTAGTTAGTCAGATAAGGATATCAGAGAGGGATTATTTTCATACTGCCTCTCCTGATTCCTCACCATCCCCATTGTCATCATCCTTAAAGCTTCCTGTGCTAGCCCATACAAATTATTCTTAGGCCCAGTCTTGGGAGCATACTCCTGTCCTGTTGCATCTGGAGGTTTAGGCTCCCTCTGTCTGTAATAACCCTTTTGGTCAAACCTATCTTTTGGAGGGCTGATGTATGTTGGTGTGCCTGCCATCCCTCACTTTGCTTGTGCTCTCTCATCCATCCCCTGCAATGTCTGAATCTGTTTCCAGGCTTATTACAATAGTTACAATTACCTCTGAAGGAAGTTCCCAAGGGATTACGTTTTCCTTCATTAGTAGTTACAATTGCAATTTTGTGTGGCCCTGTGACTAATCTAGATAAAGCTCTCAGCCTATCTGTTTCTGTACCCCATTTATCCTCTTTAAACCAATCTATATTGATGTCATTTGGACCACTAACCGGGGCCTCTAATCTAGATGCTAAACCACCAGGTAACCACAATTTCAACATAACACATGCCTCTTTAGGAGAAAGCATGTACTGTTTCACAGATGACTCAAAATTAGACATATTAGATAACAAATCTACCTTTGCATCATATTGTGGAAACTGTTGTTTAAACTTTATCAATTGCTTTACTAGTTTATCTCTGTTTTGGTGTCTAATTACTGCTGAGGCTCTACTCCTCTCACATGGTATTGAATGTGAAGTATCTGTTATGTGTCATACACTTTGTGGGTGACTTCTAACTATGTGAGGGGTTAAGTCCGGTATATTTCTACTAACGTCAGACCTGTCCCATACATAATTTATTTCTGTTCCTTGTTGCTGTTCATCCACAAGATGTAATCTATCCTCTTCCTCTGGTGTACCAGCTGACTCATTATCAATCACTGCAACTGGTTGGTGCTGATCAGATAAATATTTTCTAAGGGAATCTACCAACTGGCCTCTGGCTTCATAATCATCTTGCAAAATATTTACATATTCTGGATTTATGTCACATTTTGAACAAGTATCTGTTTCTTGACTATCTTCTGTAACAATTGCAACTGGAATATTTCCCATTGTAGCCATATTCATCTGGTTCTTACTACACATTAAAAGTTTCATACAATTCTGCAACTTATTCTTCTCTTTTGTTAAACACCATTGCTTCTTATCAATTTGCCTATTATATTTCTCACATTGTATCCAAATATTCTGTATTCTGCTAAGTAAACTTTCGTTGTCAACAATTACAGGTTCAAAATCACTACATTCTGCATATTTAGCAATTATCTCCATTACTTACACGTTTCTGTGTCTTCAACACGATACCTAATCAAAAAGGTCTGCGCAAACACAATTTGATGTCTTCGGCTGGAAAAACATTGGATCCCCAGAAATAAAGCCTGGCTTACTCCAATTGCGTCTTATTCTGTTGCCTCTGGATCCCAAAAACCATAGTCGTGGCCAACGACTCTTCATAGAAAACGATCACAATAGATTTGTTTATTTTTCGTCCGCTTACTTCACTTGTAACTTGAAAAAGATACTGGTTATATCCCCCCCAAGTGCAAGTAAATGTACGGTAAGAAAAATTAGGTAGGCTCGCCAGTTATGTTATAAAAACATACTACAAAATATGAATTATTAATAATTAATAATAATAATTATAATAATCATTCCAATCTCATTCACTCTGAGATTCTAGTGTAAATCAATTACTCACACTCTTGTTTTCTATGAGAACAATATATATTTATTTAATACAATGTAAGAGGCTTCATATAATACATCATATTAATATGCATAAATATTGCTAAATACTAGGAACATCATATCTTATAAACATAGCAGAAAGTCATTCTATCCGTTACAGTATGTAGTGTCTTATAATGCTAATGTTAATGTCCACCTGTGTGTGTGTGTGTATAGTTACCAAACCAGCCTAGCTGGTACACGAGAGGAAGGATTCCAAGAGAGGTGGAGTGGAAAGAGAGGAGGCTTCTCTGGTATGTTTCCCTTTTTAAAGCCTGTACTTCTGTCCCACCCTTACACACTTCTCTTACTTACTACTGGTCAGATAAATCACATGTCTCAAACAAGACAACTCACTGGTCCGATATTCTCACAAAGGAATTCCTTAAACACATGTTTTCACTGGTGGAATCCATTTTGACTCCCTGTGAATCCTGGGAGAGTAATTCGACACTCCTTGTCACTTCCTTAGGGCTTTAGGTCAGACTGTGTTTGACCAAAGGTAATCGCCATCATGTGGTCATTCCACAAAACTGCACCCAGGTATATCAACCTGATACCTATAAGGCTCTTGCGTATATTAACACTGGTAATTCTGTAATATTGCTCTTCCATCATTTCTGATATTAGGTAGTTTCAACAGGTTAGTAGCCCTTCGCACAAAAATGTCCCATGTCTATGTTGTAAGTCACACATAGGAATCCACTCTTCTAACATCTCTATACAAAATATTACTTACTTTGAACTTATTGTTTGAATACTCACTTATAAGACAGCCACCATTTAGGGCCTTATATTACAAAAATGTTAAATGTTATAAAAATGTTGATAAGCTTTAATATTCAACTTTCCTAGATTACTCCTCAAGACATATGCTAAAACAATAAACTGATCAAGGTAGTTGAAGCTTAACATGCCATGGGATTACTTTTTCTATAGTTACTTACTTATTCCTGTTAAAGACTTGAACACATATATATATATATAACCATAATCAATATTTATATAAAATAAATTGTTACAGTCGACTGCATGTAAGATGTCATTAAGTGTGTCAGTAAGGTCAAAGGAATTTATGCAACAATCTATCTATCTATCTATCTATCTATCTATCTATCTATCTATCTATCTATATATCTATTTATCTATGTTTTAAATGCATCTTGGTATATAAAACATGTTTATAGTGAACATATTCAGCAAAAAAAATCATGCCTGAAAAAGTACCGTATGTTATTTGGCTAGCATTTCAAAATCAAGTTTTTTTTTAAAATTACTTTGATGGACTCATTCTTCTGTTTTCTTGTTTGTTTTGTAGAATTTTGCCTGGGAAGGTACAGTCTTTGATATACCCAATAAAACACTCATTCAAAAATGTAGGTATGTCAAATAGAAGTTACATTTAATATATGTCCCAAATCACCCTTTTTTGTTTTTCATAAGTTTACATGTATATATATGATCAATTAACCAGTATTGCTTCTGACTTAAAGACTTAGGGCCTCATTCTATTACCGGCCGTAAATCGGCCGTAAGGCTGCGATTCCTTGCGGGGGTTCTGTTAACTCGCGATTCTATTATACGGCCCCGCAAGGATCTCCTCTTACGGCCGGCCGCATATCTTGAAACGGGCCGTAAGCTCAGAAATATAAAAACTTAAAAATAAATTCAAGCCTGCACTGTACAGCTCTGTAAATGCTAGGGATCAGATTGGGGGACATGAGGAATAAAAGAAACCCACTCTCAAGCTTGCACATCAGCCCAAACCCGAGTTCAAATTAACTGTTTATTTTCCGGCTGCGGCGTGGGCGGGTCTGAAGTGCTCCAAGCACTCTGGACTTTCTACATGGATATTTTACGGATATTAAAAATAAAATATTTTACGGATTTGAGTATAGGATAATTATGTGCTATTTTTTCTAACACCTAAAATCCCTTTATAGTCTTCTCAAAGTGCAGGATGGCTTTATTTGAGCTATTTTATGTGCTTAATTGGTGCTAGCGGGACCTCTTTCCTGCAAGTAAGCAGCGGCTCGTTTTTAACCTTGCAGAGAGGTTTCCCGGAGCAATTGAATTGCAAATAGGAATTTCTTACGGCCGAAACTCTTGCGGCCGTTTTAGATCAAAGGCTTTCCTCTGGCGCGAGCGGCCGCAAGAGATAGCAAGGCACCGGCCGCAAGCCTGCCGGAGCCTCCGGCCGTAAGGGAATAGAATAGCCGAATAGCTTGCGGCCGGTCCTTGCGGCCCCGCAACGGCTGCGGCCGATAATAGAATGAGGCCCTTAAAGAGGTGTCCCTCTTGAAAGCTTGTCACTCTAAAAAAAAAAAAAAATTCCAATCCAAAATGTATGACTTTATACT
The DNA here is from genome assembly GCA_027410445.1 of Discoglossus pictus. NCBI lineage: Eukaryota > Metazoa > Chordata > Amphibia > Anura > Alytidae > Discoglossus > Discoglossus pictus. Next base: position 174,543,233 of record CM050163.1, on the reverse strand, counting down.
GAAATATTCTGAATATTCATCTGGGACACTGGATTTTCATCGCTACTCCATTCTTCATTCATATAAATGCAAATGGGGAAATTGTACTTCATTATGTTAAATACGTTGTTAGTTTTCCATGTAGTCTCTTGACCCATATTTTGCTAACATTTAAATGCTACAATATAACAACCACTGAATTATTATATATTTACAGTCATCTATTCATGCTTTCTTTTAAATGAGGAAATAACTGGAGTATGTTTGGCAACATATTCATTTTTCTGCATTGACTGTATTTTCCCTTTGTGTGGTTTTTAGTTAAACGTGAGAATATACAGTGATGGCAAGCCTTGCCAACATCCTGCACATAATATTCATTCATCTATAACTTGTCTATGACTTTTTTAGTAGTTGAAATTTAATGTTTCATATTTCCCAATAGATGGAACAATTTATTGTATATATATATATATATGTCAAATGATTATCTCCAGTTGACATTTTCCATACACACCCAGTGCCCATTTTGCAAACAAACCAATTTCTAATAATGTATTTTCTCCTGTAAGTATAATGCTTTTTTGTGAATGTTATGTTTGGTATATTTATCAAATAGAGTAAAACATGTAGTTACTCCGGGTTAGGTGGGGATAAGTAAAGCAGAAGGAAGAGAAGTATTTAAAACATGAACTTTGTCCACTTCCTACACATTCTATGCAATTTATCAAGCAGGGGTAAAATGTAAAATATTTGATACATACATTTCATAGAAATCACAGGAAGTGAGGGTATTTAATTCCAATTTTAATCCCACTTATACCCACTTTGATAAATATAACCCTGTGTGTCTACAATTGTTAAACTTTTATTCTAATAATTGTGAACTTAGCAATGAATTCCAATCCCTGTCAATATTGAATTGGCCAATCTGTCCTAGATGGTTAGCCATAATAATGTCTTTGACTCTGTGACACCTAAACTAGAGTCAGGTTTGTAGACAGTCGAGTCACATTATTTTGACCACCAGCCATGTGCAGCACGGACAGCAGCTAGATATTGTGGTAGTGAGTCAATAAGATGTTTGAAAGTTGGCAAGGGTATTTGGAGTCATGCAGACTGCAGTGCATGCGACAGCTGCTAAAGAGTGTGTGATGGAGAATCCATAAAGAAAACATGGCGGCCAAGGTGGTCCCACAAATGCTCAATGGGGTTCAAGTCTGGGGAATTTTAACGCCAGCGAAGTATTTGGAAGTCTTCATCATTCTCCACCAACCACTCCCGGACAATTCTGTCTGTATGACATGTTGCATTGTCCTACTGGAAGATCCAATCCTCTCCAGGGAGGACAGTCAACATGTATGGGTGTACTTTATCTGCAAGGATGTATAGATGGTTGAGAGTGCTGTCCAGAGGTATGAGTGGACCCAGAATATGCCAAAAAAACATTCCCAGGCCATAATGCTGCCGCCATCAGCTTGTATTATTTGAACAATGGTTGCAGAGTGTTTGTACTTGGAGGTTTTGCATCTGACATTCCAACATCTGTCCAGCCAATGCAGCAGAAAACATGACCCATCAGAGAAGGCAACCTTTCACTAATCGAAGGAGATGTAATATGGGTACTGTCATATTAATTGAAGCTGTTTCTGACAATGAATCCTCATCATCATGGGTTCAGTGACCAGCCATTTCCTTCGGAGCCCCATATGCAACAGGGTTTGCTGTACTGTCACGTTAGACACAAGCCTGGTTGCTTCCTGGTTCATTTGGACAGTGAGTTGCTCAACTGTGGATTGTCGGTTGGCAATCCAACCTGTGTATGTGAATTTCATCTGCCTGAAAGATTCTATCTAGTTTTGGGAAAGATTTAGTTCTAGAATTGGTTCAGGGTAGTTTGGTGAGAGCAGTGCAGTTCAATGACAATCTAGGTTGTTGCCAAATTAAGGGCTGGGCAAGGCTGTCAAATATTAGCTACTAGCTACTTGCCCATCAAAAATGACGGAAATAAAATGTTAAGCCTGGCAATGCTGTTTGCCACCCAATGTGAACACCTTCGACGATCATCACGAGCCCCGCTCTGAGCGCTTTGGGCGCTCATTGCAAGTCTCTTCCCCTGTCTTTTTCCTCCCTTGTGTCTCATTTCCCCCCTACTCTCCCTCCCTTGTGTCTCCTTTCCCCCATCCTCTCCCTCCATGGTGTCTCCTTTCCAACCTCCTCTTCCTCCCTTGTGTCTCCTTTCCCCATCCTCTGTGTTTTTACCTCCCTCTCCCTCCCCTGTGTCTGTTCCCCACTCCCCTGTGTCTCTTCCCCCCTCTCCCTCCCCTATTTCTCTTTCTCCCCTCTTACCCCCTGTGTCTCCCCCTTTCCCTCCCCTGTGTCTGTTCTCCCTTCCCCTGTGTCTCTTCCCCCCTGTCCCTCATCTGTGTCTTTGACCCATCTCCCTCCCCTGTGTCTCTTCCCCCCTCCCCTGCGTCTCTTTCCCCCCTCTCCCTCCCCTGTGTCTCTACCACCTCTCTCTCCCCTGTGTCTATTTCACCCTCCCCTGGATTTCTTTCCCCCCTCTCCCCTGTTTTTCATCCTCCCCCTGTGTCTGTATTCCTCCCTTTTCCTCCCATGTCCTCCCATGTGTCTCTTTCCCCTCTCTCCCTTACCCCCTCTATGTCGCCTGTGCCTCCTTCCCCCCTTATCCTTCTTCCCATCCTCCTCCCTCCTTCCCCTCATCCTCCTCCTCCCTCCTTATCCTACTCCTTCCCTCCCTATTGTCCTCTTTCCTACCCATCCTCTTCCCCTCATCCTCCTCCTCCCTCCTGGGCTGCAATGAGTGCCGTAGTTGCTCATCACAAGGCCCACTGTGTCTCCATCACTCATATCCTCCTCTTTCCCCCCGTATAATCCTCCTCCTCTCTTTCCCCCTCTCCAATTAGCTCCCTATCCCCTGCGATGAGCTCCTGATGTTCTCTCTCCCCTGCAGCGCCGGCTTCTGCCTGTGTCAGAACCGATATATGCTAATGAAGTGATGTCAAGTCTGGGGGTGTTGCAATCCCTGGGGGCTGCCTGCAATGAGTTCCTTCGGCTCGCATGTGTGAAGGCGCAGCTGGCTCGCCTCGCTCTTTGTGTTAAACATTAGGCATATTTGTCTTCTTTGGATTAAATTGGAATATTTTGTCTTCAGGCATATACATTAATACAATGTTGGTACTGTATGCATTCATTTATCATGGCATAAATCTTGATATAGAACATTTGAAAAAATCACATTTATAGTTCTCAATAGTGTAGGCTTGCCAAAATCCGTTGGTAACGCAACGTGAAAACTGCTGCCTCGCGGTTGCAGCCAGGCAAGGAGCGCCAAAGGTGGTCCTTGCGTTGGGGGAGATGAGCGTCATAGGCGTTCATCCCTACGACCCTGTACGGCAGGGAGCACCGAAAAACACACAAAAGACATCACACGCAGCACGAGGGGAGTGCCGGGACGCCTGGAAGTGAGTTTGCACGTGAATTTAAGTAGAATTTGAAGCGTTTCGCCACTCCAAAATCGCCTAAGCGAGAAAAAAATGGAAGACAAAAAAAAACAGAAATGAGGCTACACGACCCCTAACCACAAAAAACAGCGCCAGGCACATACGACTTAGTGAGGTCCAAAATACACTATTAGGGAGGACGGAAAATGATCCTGACCCTCATAACACATAGACAATTGCCGCCATTTTACAACACTAACTTCAAACTAATAACATGACTATTATAAAATGCTGCTTTATACAGCTACACAAACGGTTTAGCCTTGCGCACGCAGCCTATTTACACTGCACACTTGATACATTGCTGACACTTTCTCCTAGGCTCACCAACAGTCTAAATGTACATTGTATGCTGCACCAACATAAAAAGGGATTGCTAGCTCTTCAGGATATTGATTGCTGGATATATTAATTACAAATAGGTAAAGTACATTAATTTATTAATTAATTATTTAATTAAATATTATTTAAAAAAAATATATATAAAAAATACAAATAGCAGAGGAAAGCCTAGCAATGAGCGCCGCCAAAGGTGCTCAGCGTGGGGCTCACAATGAATGCACAGGATGAGCGACGAAGGCACTCATTGCAAGCCTCGCGATGAGCGCAGAAGGCGCACAGTGCAGGGCTTGCAATGAGCGCCTAAGGTGCTCAGACCACTAAAACTATACCAGGGGAGAGGCTCGCAATCAGCGCCAAATGTACTCAGAGGACCAAAAGCCTTACATTGTGTGGCAAACAGCATTCCCTGGCTTACAAGTTTCTTGCCGTCATTTTTTGACGGGCAATTCGCTAGTATAAATATAACATGAGCAGAATGTGGATAAAAATAGTTGCTTTCCTGTAGAATCAGTAAGCGAGATAGAATTTCAGTGCCATACAGTAATTACTAGAAGTTTTCTACTATGATACACTTGAAAGCTTATGCTATGGCACATTTAACATACCCGTGAGTAATTCAATACAAGTGGTTATGATCATTACAGATATACATGTAAATTAAGCATGTTGTCTCACACTGAGTTTTAAAAAAAAAATGTTTTTTAGAGCAGACTTTAGAGAAAAGTTAATTAGATTTTTTTATTTTTATAGATATTTTGGAGTTTATTGTGGAAATACAATCCTAAAGTTGATGTTTTTAAACAGACTTATAGTAAAAAAAAACTTAAAGTACAAGTAGGTGCTTAGGCAGAAATTGGTAAAACAGTAGTAAGTGGCAAAACATTTATATGTCTAGATGCCAGTAAATCTGGGTCACAAGATAGTACTGGGCAAAATAGTCTTCTTAATTTTCAGAAATGGATGTTGGATCCAAATGCTTCAATCCTTTAGATCATAGGTTTCCAAACTTTTTCTTACCACATCCACTGCACAAGACAACATTTTTTTAACGCCCCCCATTATTTTTCCATTCAAGCCATCTGATATTTGCGACATAAATAGCAACTTGTGATACATTACTGCTTATGTCGTTAAATTATTGAAAAGTAATGGTTAATACATACTTCATCTTAGAAACTGTTATTGCTATACAGATTTTGATTAAATGTAGAACATATAAAAAGATTGTAAAGTGTATGCTTGAATAACATTATGCACATTTTCATCCAAATCCGTGCAGCGATGTAAGAAGGTTTAAGTATGAAATTTGGGAATACATAGTAAGGTATTGCATTACATTAGTAAGTACCTTATTGTAATAATTAAAACACCATCAAATGTACTAATAAATTATTTATATCGAACTTACAAAGTAAAAATACAAAGCAAAAATAACAAATGAATGTGAAGGATGAGACTGGTGCATTTTTAAAAGTTTATTAACATCAGGTTCAAATTTCGTTAAAAAAAAAAAAAAAAAAAAAAAAAAAAAAGGGGGGGGGGGGGTGGCTAAGCTGCTGGAGAGGAAAGACATGTCCTGCAAGAGCTCCAGCTAAGGCCTGGGTTAATCTGGGACAATCGACCCCTATAGATGCCCTGAGTGACCAACAAACAATATCACTAAACTCAGAAGACCTAGGGGAACAAATTGATCCCAAAATTACCTTAAAAAAAAAAACAATAAAATCGGAAGAGTCCCCTGCATGGAATCCCTACCCAGCTGAACTTTTCCCCTTGGAAGCCTGGAGGGAGAGAGTGTGGAGCTGCACTCCTGAGGACATATATAAGCAGGTACAGGGGAGAGGCTATAGAGCTGTGGGGGGAAAGGATAGCCCTGATCCAAGGAAGGGGTACCCAGGGGGGCATCAGAAGCAAATTAGCCCCAGAAAAATTAAGCAATCCGGGGCCCCTTACCCACATATCCCCATCAAAGCTCTCCCCATACCCTGGGTCCAAGCAACCCAGCCCAACCTGTCTACTTAGACTCAGAACATTAAAAGTACACTGCACAGGGCTCACTTACCAACCAAACAGGATTACAAAACCATTTGTTTTTCAAGGCTAGTTTCCAGGCCGAATCCCTGCTTGTGTAACAGACTGTACTAGTGGAACTCTACTGCCACCTAGTGGACAAAGTTCAAAAGGACCAAGCAAGTAAAAAGAGACAACCAAAGCTCAATTTTCAACTATAAGCATTTAAGCTATGACCACTTCGGTTCAAGAACTTTTAATAAATCCAAAAAGATGTAACTAGCAAAAAGCCCAGCAATATAGGGACGCTAACAATTGCTCTGGGACAAACCAAGTGAAACCAGGTCTCTGGCAACAACTTGATCTACAATACTCTCACTGAGATGGCAGGAGAAAGAACAATAAAGGGATCCAATCTTACTGCCTACCCAAATCTTCAGCAAGTTCTCCCACCAATAAAACACCCACAGCCGCAGTCCACGCAGCAACAAGCTCTGAAATGTCAGCGCCTAGCACTAAAAGTGACATCCAGGACCTTAAAGACCTAATATCCAACTTCAGAGAGGAGGTCAAATCAGACATCCGGAAGGTGACAACAGAACTAACCACAGAAATTAAAAAGGTGGACGATAAAACAACAAAACTGGAAACTAAAATTTCGGAAATAATGCAACATAACAACAAGCTAACAGAGGAGATCTTGGCTTTGAAGGAGGAACAATCTAGACAACAGTTGCAACAGGAAGATCTAGAAAACAGATCTAGACGACAGAACATAAGGCTGAGGAATGTGCCGGAGTCTGTCAAGGACCTACACGCATACCTAAACGATCTATGTGAATTTCTCCTCCCAAACATACATCCAGAAAACTTGAGAATGGATCGGTTTCACAGAGCCCTAGGATTCCGTTCATCTCCACAGGAGCGCCCAAGAGACATCATTGCCAGATTCCACTACTACTCCACCAAAGAACTGTTCATGAAGGCCTCAAGAAAAGGCATCCCTCCCATCGAGGGGCACACACCGCTGCTTTTTTCTGATCTAGCCCCGACTACCCTTGCCAAAAGGAGACAACTGAAACCGGTTCTGGACTGTATCCTGGCTCAAGGATGGAGGTATACATGGGGTTTCCCTTTTCGCCTCAATATATCCAAAGAGGGAAAATTCTTCACCATCAGAACACTGGAGGAAGGCATTAACTTGCTGGCGGAATGGAACATCAAGGTCACTGTCGGAGAGCAGTTACAACCAACAGAAAACCCGAGAGGAAGGAGTCCTCCCATGAACGGAGAAAAAGACTTACTACAATGAGTTGTCACTTATTTTGTTTCTCTGTTTTTTTTGTCTTTTTTTGCTTCATCTTCCTCTCTCTTCTTCTCTCTCTCTCCTTGTTTTCATGCTACTCTGACAACCAAAGCTAGTTGAATCTGAAAACGAGTAGATCCAATAAGGTAGCACCCACACCAGTGAAAGTTCTAATACACACTATAGACAGTTAACCCAGGCCGTAAAGGCAAAAGCAACACACACCTAGAAGGCGTCCCTACGGGCGCTAACACGTAGACTTCCAAAAACCCCTACAGTAGGGAAAGTTTAGGCGGACCAATTCAGTGTCAGTTTAGAGACACTAACTGGCCCACCAGTAAAATACGAAGAGGACAGCAAACGCTCTCCTCATAGTAGTTTAAATTACCACACTTTATTTAAGTAAGGAACACAATTAAGTTCAAACATACTAAGAGCCTTCCTGACCAACAGTAAGACACACAAACAGACTCAAGTACTTAGACTTCTTACCCAGGATTACCTTAGGGTTCCCCACTAGAGGAAAAGTAGGAACTTGCTTAATTACTGAGCCAGGTTTTTATAATTCCGAAAGTTTAAGTATAAGCAATTTGGCTCATACTCTGTTGTCTTTTTTCCTTTGAGTACAGATACTCTCCCACACAGCCAGCTGCTGAGCAGTCTTCGGGCGGAAACCAGCAGGAGGCACAGGATAACGAAGTAACAGGCTTCCAGAAAGGTGAGATAGCCATTTAGACACACCAAAGGGTCATACACCTCAATAAGAAATATGGACATTGTCATTGCGTCACACAACGCTCATGGTCTGAACGAACCAATCAAGAGGGGGGTAGCCTTGAGAAATTACCAAAAACTAAATCTTGATATCGTAATGATTCAGGAAACTCACTTTAGAAAACAAGCACTACCAAAATACTGGGGGGGGAGTCTTTACTCAGGCATTCCATTCGACCGCAGATACCAAACAAAAGGGAGTCACGATTTTGTTCCACAGAAGACTCAACTTTCAGTTAAGTAAAATTCAAACAGATAAAGATGGCAGGTTTTTAGCAGTACATGGGACAATACACGAACGTAAGGTTTCATTCTTGAACATTTACGCCCCGAACACAGATCAAACGCCATTCTTTCAAAAAATACAGAAACTCACAGATAGCTGGGAAGACGGACTTAAGATAATAGGAGGAGACATGAACGCGGTCTTAGACCCGCTCAAAGACAAGTCAAACGATTTAGGTTCACAAAAAATCCCCACAGCGACCAAAGCTCTCAAAAAACTCCTAAAATCAAACTGCATGATTGATACCTGGAGAAACATGAACCCCACAGAAAGGGAATACACATTTTTTTCCGCCAGACATGGTTCGCTCTCCAGAATAGACTATATCCTGATCCCACAGAACGTTACAGGGAACCTAACTGAGGCCTCTATCTGCCCCATAGCATGGTCGGACCACGATCTAGTCAAAATCTCCATGAATAATCTCCTACCGAAAGGAAATAACCCAAGGTGGTCATTAAATCCCAGTATACTGAACGACCCTATCACACGAGATAAGGTCAGAACTGCAATCGTAGATTATCTTGACCTCAATACAGTAGGGGAGATAGACATAGATGAAATTTGGGCAGCTCACAAGGCAGTGATCAGGGGAGTCTGTATACAAATTAGTTCAATCAAAAAGAAAAAAGACCAAGCACAAATCTTACTTCTAAACCAGAAAATTGCTGAAGCACAGAAACTATTTGTTAAAGATAAATCACGACATACCCATGAGAAGATACTAAGTTACAAACAAGAACTAAACACTATTTTAAGAGGGAAAATGGTCAATATCCTACAGCGAACTGAAGCTAAATTCTTCAGATACGCAAACAAGCCCGATAGAATGCTGGCCACGAGACTAAAAGAAAAAAGAGCAAACTCATTCATAGCCAAAATAATCACCAAAAATAGGCAGACAGTTTTTAAACCAGATCAAATAGTAAACGAATTCAGACAATTTTATGCGGACCTTTACAGCAAAACACCCGAATCAGGCACCCCAACCCACAAACTAGAAATTGAAAATACACTAAATAACTTAAATATACCCCAATTAGACTCTATCAAAGCTAAATCACTCTTAGAGCCCATCTCGGTCGAAGAAATACAGGATGCGATCAAATCCACAAAGGCACACGGGGCCCCAGGGCCAGATGGCTATTCCAACCTCTACTACAAACATATGAGCGATCTACTTAGCCCCACCTTACATAAGCTATTTAACAGCTTCTTAGCTGGTGAAAAAATTAAACCGGAATTCTTAGAAGCTAAAATAATACTGATTCCTAAACCGGGGAAAGACCCATCCCAATGTGCTAGCTATAGACCAATATCTCTGATCAACACAGATTTAAAAATATACACCAAAATCTTAGCGTCAAGACTAGCGAATCTGTTACCTGAAGTGGTACATCCAGACCAAGTAGGGTTCATTAAGGGGAGAGAAGCGCCAGACAATACCAGAAAAATTGTTGACCTTATTGACATAACCAAAAGTAATGAAGGCCGCGCTATGTTGTTGGCGCTTGATGCCGAGAAGGCATTTGATAGGTTAGATTGGACATTTATGAACGCCACACTGAACAAATTCGGAATTCCGGAAGGTTTTCTGCGAAGCATCGCGACATTATACTCGGAACCAACCGCACAAGTTACATACCAAGGACACAATTCACTAAAATTCAACATCACAAGGGGGACAAGACAGGGGTGCCCTCTATCACCATTGCTGTTCGCCCTCAGTATAGAGCCCCTAGCAATTGCCATTCGTCAGCACACTGACATATCGGGTATACGGGTCGGCCCGACAGATCATAAAATTAGCCTTTTTGCCGATGATATCCTACTAACAATATCAAACCCCCTGGTTAGTCTACCTAATCTATTCAAACTTTTGTCTCAATTTGGCCCACTGTCAGGATTCAAAATTAACACAAGTAAAAGCATAGCCCTTAATATATCACTTCCTCCCACCACGGAAAAACTACTTGCCAATAACTTCCCAATAAAATGGGCCCCGAATTCTATCAACTACCTAGGCGTACAAATTACAAAATCAACTAAGACCCTATATGAAGCAAACTACCCAACCCTCTTTAAACAATTAACTAGGGACCTGCACAGGTGGTCAGAACTAAAGATTTCGTGGTTAGGAAAGCTACATGCTGTCAAAATGAACGTACTCCCCAAACTGCTCTACCTTTTTCGGACCTTACCTATCTCGATTTTAGCGATAGACTTGAAAAAAATACAGAAATTACTAATGAGTTTTCTGTGGAACAATAAAAAACCTAGAATAAACAGAGAAACAACTACCGCGACTAAGAAGGATGGTGGGCTCGGATTTCCAGACATTTCCAGGTACTTTAAAGCTGCTAGATTAGCAACAACTAGTTAAGTGGTATGTCAGGGACTCCCCCCCGGTATGGGTTCAATTAGAAAAACACATACTAGGGTCCAATGATTTAATCATGCGTCAGTTACTATGGCTCTCAACCCAGCAGGGCTTCAAGTTACCCCAATCAATTCCATCAAGTGTGAGGCATTCAATTTCCCTATGGAAAGATATAAATAAGAGGAACAGACTGCTGGGCCAGGAGTCAGGGCTCAGCCCTCTATGGCCACTTTCAACTTTCAACTAACCCCAAAATAAACTCTAATGCTCAATACAGATGGTGGATTGATAATAATTGCTCAATTGCGGCAGATTTACCGGTTGTTAATCAAAAATGGTCCACCACCGCATTCCTAGAAGACAAACCCCTTCCTCCGGGGGAATGGCTTAACCTAATCGCTATAAACCAAAGATTAAATCACATCACTAAGAATAAAGGAGGGCAAAATATATCCTTATTCGAAAAATGTTGCATTAAATTCCCGGGAGGGAAAGGAAACATCTCCACAATATATAACCATTTAAGCGATTTAGTCACTCCCCCTAAATTACACTATGAATCAGCATGGGAAGCTGACCTCAACATAAATTTAGACAGAGACCAATGGAATAGTATTCGGAAACAAGCCAAAAACACATCACTTAACGTAATTATGAAAGAAAACTCCTATAAAGTTATTATGAGGTGGTACCTAACCCCAGTAAGAATGCACATAGGGAACCAGACAATTAGTGACATATGCGAAAGGGGCTGCAACCAAAAAGGGACTCTAATCCATAAATTATGGGAATGCCCTATGATTAGACACACATGGGTGGACACCTACAAAACCCTGGAGAAACTATGGGGTCAATGCTATCCCATGAGACCAGAAGAGGCCATCCTAGGATTACCGGTAGAAGGGATGTCCAACTCAGAACAATTCCTAACTAACCAAATTTTCCTAGCAGTTAGGATAGTAGTAGCCGCCCATTGGAAATCACCCACCCCAACATTTGAAGTAGTCTTAAACTAAATTGAGTTCGTTCGATCCATGAGCGTTTTGTCCGCAGAGGTTGACCATAACTACAAGCGCTGGGCCTCCTGCTGGGCCGCCTGGGAGACAAGACGCGGCAGATGAATAGGGTGAGTGACACTTCTCCCTACAAAGGAGCTATTAGGGGATCCATAGTAGTAGTGGTCTTAATTTACCCAACATCATTAGCCCACACAGTAACCTAAACACAGAATAATCTTTCTATTAGATGCTACCAACCAAGCTCAAAACAACAGTTGGTCAGGAATCCAAGTTCATCATATTTTTCCCATAGTTATGGGACTTCATTAAATATAGTTTTCTCGTTAGCCTTAAGTTATTTAAAAGCTAATATCAGCTATTATAATACCAGAAAAACGGAAAAGGGAGAGGAGTTTTGGACAGGCAGAGGACACACTGGAAATCAAATATGTGAAATACGTTTATTGTTAATTCCTATTTATCACTTCTAATGTTTTTGGTGTACTATGTTATATGTCTGACCTGTCTAATAAAAATCAATTAAAAAAAATAAATAAAATAGTTGTAAATCACCATGTTTAGTTATATGCAATAGATTACTTTTCTTAGAAAGTAAATTGGCTACAGAACTGAACCCACGCTCAGCCAAATAAGAAGACGGAAATGCAATTAACATTTTCTGTACCATTTTCATAATCCAGGGTACAGTGTTAATATTGGTTTCTGAAGTCAGAACTCTTGCTATCCATTTTTAAATGTTATTTTCAGTTCTTCATTTGTTGTCAGTTTTATGAGTTCCTCTTCTAAATGTGATGATCCTGCTGTGTTTACGTATGCGAAATGATCTAATACCCAATTTGATGGTGGCACGACTTCTGGGTGCACGATAGGTGCGTGCCGCCATATGCGTGCCCAGAATGCCTGACAAATGTGAGCACCAACACCAGCATGCCCGGATGATACAGCAGTTCTCTTCTCTATCTTCTCCCCATTTCTTTCTTTTCTCCATTCCCCTCCTGTCATTTCCTTCACCACTCATCTCTCTCTCCCCATTATCCTCTCTCTGCTCCTCCTCTTTCTCTCTATTTTCCTTCCCATATCTCTCTATCCCCAGTCTCCCCATTCCACTCTCTCTCTCTCTTTCTTCCCCTTTTTGCCCGTAACTGGAGTGCCATTTACCTCATCCACATCACTATGCCTTGCCAGTCCTCCTGCAAGCCATAGTGATGTCGATGAGGTAAATGGCACCAATCCTGATTCTGTCTCACCTCTGCTGGGTGACTATCCCCATGCCACTTCTCCCTATGCCCATTCCCGTTATGGAGCACGCTGGTGTTGGTGCGAGCATTCCTCATCACGCACATGGGGACGGGCACATCTCATGCTCTCTCAAATCGGGGTGCCAATTTGATATATTCATGCTTAGAATATCCTTGAATCGCTCATTGAAATCAGTATGGAGAACCTCCAAGTGTTGGCAGTAAGTTAAGTAAATCTTCCTTTTTGACAGACACTGCTGATAAATTTGGAAAGTGGCTATGTTCACCTCGGCCTAGGTTCCTCTTGAACAAGAGAAGTTTCCCCACAAAAGCGGCAATGACGTTTTTTGTTTTAATTAAATTCAACTCATCACCTTGCAATTGTAGATTGAAGTCATTAAATATTTTATACAGGTCTTTCAAATACGCAATATCATTTTTGAATGTAATCAGACTGGCCCGCCGTCGTCTCTGCCTTCTAAGAACTCTAGTACTGAGTCAAAAAGATTATAAATACCTTTTGAGAGCCAACGAACTTCTGTATGAGGCAACAAGCAATTCAAATCTTCATCATTTTCACTACAAAGTTGGCTAAAGAGTCTGTCACTCAATGAATTGTTTCTAATCTTGTTGACTGCTGTAATAACGTAATGACGATACGTATGCAGACATTCACTCAGATTCTTCGCAACCAAATGTTGACAATGAATAACACAATGTACAGTGAGTAAATTTCATACTGCTTGTTTCAAATGCGCTATGAAACCCTTGTGGCGCCCTATCATTGCTTGAGCACCATCAGTAGCAGCTGACAAAATATTATAAATAGGAATGTCTTTCTCTTGAAAAAATGTATGCATGGTATTACATGTAAATTCTCCCTTTGTATCCGATTCCAAAGGTTTAGTAAATAATAACTTTTGACAAACATTTCCTTCTTTTATGAATCGAACATATGATAAGAGTAGTGCTTCATTATTTGGTAGAGTTGATTCAACAAGTTGAATAAATAATTGAATAATTGGCATATCTTCAAATAATCGCACAATAATCTCCTACCCCCCCCCCCCCCCCCCCCCGATCTTGCACAGTACTAGTGGGATGGTGAGTATACACAAGCTTGCATGATATGACATAGCAGGGCAGTATCCACAGGCACTGATGACTTTTTAGAACAGGTCCCATGCAGCTGTCTGTCTCTAGTATGCACCCACACGTGTGGATGCCAGCACTGGCTGCATTTTGAGAGAGGAGCTGGGGGAGGAGAGAGGGATGGAGGCTTCACCCCTCTGCTCTCCTAAAGGCTGCATCTTCCCACCAGTGACAGAGATCTAGGCGATCTGGAAGAAACAAGGGCAGGAAAACTCCCCATGCAACTCTTTGATTGTGAGAGTTGGCAGGCTGAGTGGATTGGCAGCTCCAGTGTGCCCCTAGTAAGCATGGTGGGGGCTGGAGGACTGGGCATGGATGGGGTAAGGGGGATCCTCATTTGAACAGTAGACTTACACACAACTACATAGGTACATTTTAACCTCTGAATTGCCATGGCTTGTCCTGTATAGACACATCAATACATTGCTGACTCAGACACAATAGCAGGATCACCAAACAGGGAAAGGAGTAAAGCACCATTATATTGCATGATAAATATACATCGGTGTGTTTTGGTGATTCATTTGTGTATAATATCAAGTCTGAAAATAGGCTTTCCTTCAGAAAATAACTTTTAACAAAAGTAGCTTACAGTGCAGGTACTGTTTTACATGTCTGCATCAGCGCGCGTGCACAATCGCGGGAGTATAACAGATAGGTAGCTCGATCATCGCTACCATAAGACATGCATGCATGCACAAAAATGCACAATCACTCTAATGTAACAGGATAGGTCCAAAACACGCTGAACTGCGTGAATTGTGTAATAGTTGTCCAACATACTTACTTGTTGAGACTTTTCTGCTGTGCAGATGTTCTAAGATGAATTATAATGCAGAATTGAAATTTTCAATGATTTTCTGAGTGCAAAATCACAAAAATTATTGATTTTAAAGTATTTATTATTAATTTCTTCTCTAAGTAGCCACCGACCCCTAGACCGACTCAACCCCCAATTGCTTTTTAATCCGCTGCTGCCTCCTAGAAGGCTTCAGCGCCCACTTGTGGGTGGTACCGCCACTTTGGGAAACTATGCTCTAGATGGATATAAATGACTGTAAGTTATAGAGCAGAGGTGGTGTCATGCATCTTGCAATTAATGCAGGGATATTATTAATATAAATAAAATATATTAATATTAATTAAAAATTACATATTTTACATATTTGCCAATTTTTAATTATCTGAATTTTTACTACACTATATGTTTAAGTTTTAGCTTCATAGAATAGACAGAACTGTATTATATGAAAATATATTTATTATAATGAATAAAAATACCGAAATCAGTATCTTTCAATATGGCAATCAAGATGGTAGAAATAATTGTGACATATATAATATCAAGGTAAACCAAATGATGAAGAATATCATATTGTCCACATAATCATATAAAAGACATGCACAATATGCTTAAAATAATTGATAGGATAATTATGATATCAGAGATGGGTTGATTATTTTTGGTATGGTTTACACAAATATATTTATTAAGATACCATACCATTCTAAAATTATTTACATTTTGTATTCCAATTATAATATTATCTCAAATTCAAAAAGGAAATGTTTTTAATTACAATTAGTTACTAAATCAAAATATGTTGGATAAGTTTTATGTCGACTTACAAGTTACGGTGATATTGTTCTATTCAGATTAATATTGATATAGCAATCTACTTTATAATATATTAACAAAATATTTCAGTAATTGCAAAAAAAAAGAAACATGGATAAAATAGAAAACTGATACAATAAAAATATGATACAATAGCCAATGGTTCCCTTTGTATAGGTTTTGATGCAATATTAGAGGTGTAATATAAAGGAAAGAACACTAACAATAACTGGTGTTCCCACTCATAAGTTACTTTTCTGAGCAAAATGACTCAGACTGAGTATAACATTTAACATGTATTAGTGTACACTAAAATATCATTAAACAAAATAAAATAAACGACAAAAATAAAAAATAAAAACAGAACTGTCTTAGATGTGGGATATAAGTGATATACAGGTCCCTGTGGGAAATTACTGATAGCCTATTGTTTCACATACTAAATGGTGTGGTGTATTCATCTTTATTAGGGACATGTTTCAATTAGTCTCACTGAGAAAGGAAAGGAAACACTGAAATTCTAGTGAATTTCTCAGAGTGGTCCCAATAATAGGAGAGCTCTTTATACAAACTATGGGCCCTATTAAATTCTCCCTCGTAGTTCTCTCGGTGCTCGCAAAAGGCAGTTTTCCTGCTGTTTGCGAGAACCGAATCTCTCGCAGCCTGCTTTACGATATGACTGCGAGAAAATGGCCGAGAATAGGCTCCGAGAGAGCTACGTAGCCTTAAATCTATGCACGAGTCTCGCATATCGTAAGAATCCCTACGTGGACAAAAAGTCCACGCAAGGGATCCGAAAGCCTCTACGTGCTGCCTCGGAACAGCCCGAGACAGCAGCGTGAGGCTCCCCCCTGCACCCTATACACATCCCCATGCTGCTGGGGTCTCTATCAGGACCCCTGCAGCACCCCCACATTAACCCCTTGCAGCGGGGGTCCCCGATCTGCATAGATCAGGCCCCCCGCTGCATTTAAAACTTTTAAATTCCCCGCCGCGGCTCCTTAAAGGGACCGCGGCACACTATTAGCCAATCCCGGCCGCGGCACTTAAAATTAACCCCCCTCTATGCTGGGGGTCCCCATCGGGACCCCCGAAGTGTCCCCACATAAACCCATTGCAGGGGGGGTCCCCGATCTGCATAGATCAGGCCCCCCGCTGCATTTAAAACTTTTAAATTCCCCGCCGCGGCTCCTTAAAGGGACCGCGGCACACTATTAGCCAATCCCGGCCGCGGCACTTAAAATTAACCCCCCTCTATGCTGGGGGTCCCCATCGGGACCCCCGAAGTGTCCCCACATAAACCCATTGCAGGGGGGGTCCCCGATCTGCATAGATCAGGCCCCCCGCTGCATTTAAAACTTTTAAATTCCCCGCCGCGGCTCCTTAAAGGGACCGCGGCACACTATTAGCCAATCCCGGCCGCGGCACTTAAAATTAACCCCCCTCTATGCTGGGGGTCCCCATCGGGACCCCCGAAGTGTCCCCACATAAACCCATTGCAGGGGGGGTCCCCGATCTGCATAGATCAGGCCCCCCGCTGCATTTAAAACTTTTAAATTCCCCGCCGCGGCTCCTTAAAGGGACCGCGGCACACTATTAGCCAATCCCGGCCGCGGCACTTAAAATTAACCCCCCTCTATGCTGGGGGTCCCCATCGGGACCCCCGAAGTGTCCCCACATAAACCCATTGCAGGGGGGGTCCCCGATCTGCATAGATCAGGCCCCCCGCTGCATTTAAAACTTTTAAATTCCCCGCCGCGGCTCCTTAAAGGGACCGCGGCACACTATTAGCCAATCCCGGCCGCGGCACTTAAAATTAACCCCCCTCTATGCTGGGGGTCCCCATCGGGACCCCCGAAGTGTCCCCACATAAACCCATTGCAGGGGGGGTCCCCGATCTGCATAGATCAGGCCCCCCGCTGCATTTAAAACTTTTAAATTCCCCGCCGCGGCTCCTTAAAGGGACCGCGGCACACTATTAGCCAATCCCGGCCGCGGCACTTAAAATTAACCCCCCTCTATGCTGGGGGTCCCCATCGGGACCCCCGAAGTGTCCCCATATAAACCCCCTGCAGCGGGGGGCCCCGATCGGCACCGATCGTGACCCTGCTGCAATTCAATTTTAAATTTCCCGCCTCGCGGGTCCTCAAAGGACCGTAAAGGTCCTGAAAGGACTCGCACTAAAAATAATAAACCCAGGCAACTATAATTACCCCATTAACTCATGATGGTCAATCCAGACCACCATAAGGCCTAAATTAACCCATTAACTCATGGTGGTCAATCCAGACCACCATAAGACCTAAATTACCCCATTAACTCATGATGGTCAATCCAGACCACCATAAGGCCTAAATTAACCCATTAACTCATGGTGGTCAATCCAGACCACCATAAGACCTAAATTAACCCATTAACTCATGATGGTCAATCCAGACCACCATAAGGCCTAAATTAACCCATTAACTCATGGTGGTCAATCCAGACCACCATAAGACCTAAATTAACCCATTAACTCATGATGGTCAATCCAGACCACCATAAGGCCTAAATTAACCCATTAACTCATGGTGGTCAATCCAGACCACCATAAGACCTAAATTAACCCATTAACTCATGATGGTCAATCCAGACCACCATAAGGCCTAAATTAACCCATTAACTCATGGTGGTCAATCCAGACCACCATAAGACCTAAATTAACCCATTAACTCATGATGGTCAATACAGACCAGCATAAGGCTCTATTTAACCCCATCAGTCCCATAAGGGTATATTATTACCATTATGGGCCTGTTACAACCCAACATTAACCACATAAGTGCCATGATGGTCCTCAAGGACCATCATGACACTAACTACAAACACTACACTATAACCCCCAATAAACCATTTAATCTAAACTAACCCCCCTCTACACTAATCTATTAACACTTACACTACCTACCTACACTACCTACCCCCTAATAAACCTCCCCAACACTCTAATTACAAAAAACAAAAAACCTACAGTACAAAAAACAAAAAAAACCTACAGTACAGAAAACAAAAAAAAATTACAACCCCACCCCCCACTACAGAAAACAAAAAAATACATTACAACCCCACCCCCCACTACAGAAAATAAAAAAATTACACACCTGAAAAGGAAAGACAGATAAACACAATACAATAATACATATAATACATTACATACATTACATACAATACATGACATTACATATAATATATTAAATATAATATATTAAATATAATATATTACATATAATACATTACATACATTACATACAATACATGACATTACATATAATATATTAAATATAATATATTAAATATAATATATTACATATAATACATTACATACATTACATACAATACATGACATTACATATAATATATTAAATATAATATATTAAATATAATATATTACATATAATACATTACATACATTACATACAATACATGACATTACATATAATATATTAAATATAATATATTACATATAATATATTACATATAGTCCTAATCAAATACCCCCTATCTATCTAACATACAATCTATTTAATTTAAAATAAATCCTAACTATATCAAATACATCCCCCTATCTATCTAATATACAAAAAATCCTAACTACATACACAGACCCTTATTCTAAAATAAAATAAAATAATTACAGTCCTAACTACATACACAGACCCTAATTCTAAGCTAAAATCAATAAATTAAGACCACTTACCTTTAAGATGTTGCTTCAGATCACTAACCTATGGGTCAAACAAAAAAAAAAATTAGTACAAAACATTAACATCAAATAAATAAACATTATATACATTCTACATATTCAACTCACCTTTACAGCATGTCCAGTCACTGTTAAGCTCTTCCGGCGCGGCCCTGTTAAAAAAAAAAAACACAATACATGAATACATGAATACAATATATAAACAATAAATAAAATACACAAATAAACATCTAAATATACATTTAACTTACCTCCCCGCGATGTCCCCGGCCTTCTCTCCTTCAGCCCCGGCTGGGCCGCGGAACCATCCGCGCTCTAAAAAAAAAAAAGAAAAAAAACTAACGGAGGTCTGCACTGGCAGACCTCCCCGACGCTACTGAACCTCCCGGAGTCGTTTCCGGGAGGAAATTGGCATTGGCGGCTTGTGATTGGCTGAAAAAGCTGTCAGCCAATCAAAAGTCGTCAATGTAGGAGCCAATCAGGATGCGCAGATGTCTTCTACCAATCACTCCGTGGGGGTGTATCCCATAGTGATTGGCTGAAGGCATCTGAGCGTTGTGATTGGTTCCCATAAAGATAGACAAGTGTTTTAGCCAATCAGGGTGGGATATTGGGGTGTATCCCATCCTGATTGGCTCACACATTGACGACTTTTGATTGGCTGAAATTGATAGACAGCTTTTTCAGCCAATCACAAGCCGCCAATGCCAATTTCCTCCCGGAAACGACTCCGGGAGGTTCAGTAGCGTCGGGGAGGTCTGCCAGTGCAGACCTCCGTTAGTTTTTTTTCTTTTTTTTTTTTAGAGCGCGGATGGTTCCGCGGCCCAGCCGGGGCTGAAGGAGAGAAGGCCGGGGACATCGCGGGGAGGTAAGTTAAATGTATATTTAGATGTTTATTTGTGTATTTTATTTATTGTTTATATATTGTATTCATGTATTCATGTATTGTGTTTTTTTTTTTTTAACAGGGCCGCGCCGGAAGAGCTTAACAGTGACTGGACATGCTGTAAAGGTGAGTTGAATATGTAGAATGTATATAATGTTTATTTATTTGATGTTAATGTTTTGTACTAATTTTTTTTTTTGTTTGACCCATAGGTTAGTGATCTGAAGCAACATCTTAAAGGTAAGTGGTCTTAATTTATTGATTTTAGCTTAGAATTAGGGTCTGTGTATGTAGTTAGGACTGTAATTATTTTATTTTATTTTAGAATAAGGGTCTGTGTATGTAGTTAGGATTTTTTGTATATTAGATAGATAGGGGGATGTATTTGATATAGTTAGGATTTATTTTAAATTAAATAGATTGTATGTTAGATAGATAGGGGGTATTTGATTAGGACTATATGTAATATATTATATGTAATATATTATATTTAATATATTATATGTAATGTCATGTATTGTATGTAATGTATGTAATGTATTATATGTAATATATTATATTTAATATATTATATTTAATATATTATATGTAATGTCATGTATTGTATGTAATGTATGTAATGTATTATATGTAATATATTATATTTAATATATTATATTTAATATATTATATGTAATGTCATGTATTGTATGTAATGTATGTAATGTATTATATGTAATATATTATATTTAATATATTATATTTAATATATTATATGTAATGTCATGTATTGTATGTAATGTATGTAATGTATTATATGTATTATTGTATTGTGTTTATCTGTCTTTCCTTTTCAGGTGTGTAATTTTTTTATTTTCTGTAGTGGGGGGTGGGTTGTAATGTATTTTTTTGTTTTCTGTAGTGGGGGGTGGGGTTGTAATTTTTTTTTGTTTTCTGTACTGTAGGTTTTTTTTGTTTTTTGTACTGTAGGTTTTTTGTTTTTTGTAATTAGAGTGTTGGGGAGGTTTATTAGGGGGTAGGTAGTGTAGGTAGGTAGTGTAAGTGTTAATAGATTAGTGTAGAGGGGGGTTAGTTTAGATTAAATGGTTTATTGGGGGTTATAGTGTAGTGTTTGTAGTTAGTGTCATGATGGTCCTTGAGGACCATCATGGCACTTATGTGGTTAATGTTGGGTTGTAACAGGCCCATAATGGTAATAATATACCCTTATGGGACTGATGGGGTTAAATAGAGCCTTATGCTGGTCTGTATTGACCATCATGAGTTAATGGGTTAATTTAGGTCTTATGGTGGTCTGGATTGACCACCATGAGTTAATGGGTTAATTTAGGCCTTATGGTGGTCTGGATTGACCATCATGAGTTAATGGGTTAATTTAGGTCTTATGGTGGTCTGGATTGACCACCATGAGTTAATGGGTTAATTTAGGTCTTATGGTGGTCTGGATTGACCATCATGAGTTAATGGGGTAATTTAGGTCTTATGGTGGTCTGGATTGACCACCATGAGTTAATGGGTTAATTTAGGTCTTATGGTGGTCTGGATTGACCACCATGAGTTAATGGGTTAATTTAGGCCTTATGGTGGTCTGGATTGACCATCATGAGTTAATGGGTTAATTTAGGTCTTATGGTGGTCTGGATTGACCATCATGAGTTAATGGGTTAATTTAGGCCTTATGGTGGTCTGGATTGACCATCATGAGTTAATGGGGTAATTATAGTTGCCTGGGGTTATTATTTTTAGTGCGAGTCCTTTCAGGACCTTTACGGTCCTTTGAGGACCCGCGAGGCGGGAAATTTAAAATTGAATTGCAGCAGGGTCACGATCGGTGCCGATCGGGGCCCCCCGCTGCAGGGGGTTTATATGGGGACACTTCGGGGGTCCCGATGGGGACCCCCAGCATAGAGGGGGGTTAATTTTAAGTGCCGCGGCCGGGATTGGGTAATAGTGTGCCGCGGCCCCTTTAAGGAGCCGCGGCGGGGAATTTAAAAGTTTTAAATGCTGCGGGGGGCCTGATCTATGCAGATCGGGGACCCCCCCCTGCAATGGGTTTATGTGGGGACACTTCGGGGGTCCCGATGGGGACCCCCAGCATAGAGGGGGGTTAATTTTAAGTGCCGCGGCCGGGATTGGGTAATAGTGTGCCGCGGCCCCTTTAAGGAGCCGCGGCGGGGAATTTAAAAGTTTTAAATGCAGCGGGGGCCTGATCAGTGCCGATCGGGGACCCCCGCTGCAAGGGGTTAATGTGTGGGGGCTGCGGGGGTTCCTATGGACCCCTGCAGCAAGGTGTTCATGTGAGGACACTTCGGGGGTCCCGACAGGGACCCCCGCATTGAGGGGGGGTTCATTTTAGGTGCCTGGGGGGGGTTTGGAGTACCCCCCACGGCAATGCTTATGTGGGGGACTGCCGCGGAGGTCCCTTTTAGGACCCCCGCAGCACTTGATGAGGAGTGGGAGCCTGCGATATCATCTCGCAGGCTGTCACTCCTCATGTACATTTACGCAGTGTAGATACGTACGGGCCTGCTGCGTAGCTCATACGTTGCTCGCAGCAGGGCTAATTTAATAGCATTGTAAGTTAGAGAAACTTTGCAGTACGTAGGGCTTAAGTAGAAGCCTCTTATTTACGAGGCTGGAATTTAATGAGGCCCTATGTTTATTGTTTACACTTATGAGCTAATAGGCTATTAGTAATTTTCCATAGTGACCTGTATATCACTTATATCCAACATCTTAGACAGTTTTGTTCTTATTTTTTATTTCCCTCATTGTTTATTTACATTTTTTATGATATTTTAGTGCACAATAATAAAGGTTAC
The DNA here is from genome assembly GCA_027410445.1 of Discoglossus pictus. Classification (NCBI taxonomy): domain Eukaryota; kingdom Metazoa; phylum Chordata; class Amphibia; order Anura; family Alytidae; genus Discoglossus; species Discoglossus pictus. Next base: position 174,520,155 of record CM050163.1, on the reverse strand, counting down.
ATTTTATATTCAGTCTGAGTCGTTTTGCTTAGAATAGTAACTTATGAGAGGGAACACCAGTCATTGTTAGTGTTCTTTACTTTTCTTTATATTATGTGTTATTAACACTTGGCTTATCTCATCATTTCCAGCATTTGAAATACTTTGTGCAATTACAAGTATTTGAATATTAGTGGTGTGTTTTATTATTATTATTATTATTATTATCAATTATTTGTAATGCGCCAACATATTCTGTAGCGTTATACATGCATTGCAAAACAATATTAACACATTACAAAATGGACAGCCCTGTCTTTAAGCTTAGAATCCAGTGTCCATAGAGCTTCCCCCAAAGCACCATGCGAGATTGAAAACTTGTAGTAAGTATATAGATATTATTCTAAGTAGTTAGAGTGAGATTTAAAGACATTTTTATTTAAGTTTCCCAGCAGTAAGTGTATGTAGAGTACGTAATCAGAATTTAAGTAAAGTAGTAGAATAAAGATTAGTTAAGACTGAACTTAAAGTAAGTAAGTCTGAAAGAAGTTGGAAAAGTCAGCCAGTAAGTAAGTCTAGAGTCTATGTTCTCTTCCTTTTTATAGAAAAAATAACTATTTTCCTATTTATTCTCATCTATTCTCCCCCAATGGGTGTGTCTATGGGTGTAGATATTTTAATTACCTTACAATGTTTTCCATACTTCTTCATTCAATCAGTAGGGGGCACTATAAGATTATAACATTTTGTACAGAATTCACTTAATATCTATGTTTATTTTTAGTATGTCGAACTGTAAAGATTGATGTCACAAAGGTATCATGGAATGTCTTATACATCCCGATTACATGTCTCTCTCTCCCTGTTATCTTGGTCATAAATCTGATTATTTACTCATAAATATGCCTGTTCAACAGAAAGCCAGTATAAACGTTTTTGTTTAACATTCCACCCTGTTAACGTCATGTGCAACAAAGATTTCACATGGAATAGCGATAGAATAGTCAACATGAAAATATTTCAAATTATTGCATTGAAATTATCAATTTTATCCCCCTAACATGCATGACAGGGGAGGATAGCAAAAGGACCAACTAATGTAGTATGAAAACACTATTTATTATTTGCTTAACAAATATACTCACAGAACAATGGTAAAATAGTGTATGCTACGCATTTAATCCAGACAGAACTTCTTCAGTGACATTGCAGGTTTGTATTGTTAAATTATATTTTCCTTTTGTGGTTCTTTTTTTGTCTTTCTAGACATATTTTTATAATTTAATGTATTGTAGAGGATTCTTGCCTCATACATTTGCATGTACAAGTCTATTTTCTTTCAGAACTTTATTTTATTCTTTCACTTTTGTACTTTAATGTCCATTTCAATTGAATTGAAATTAAAATATATATATATATATATATATATATATATATATATATATATATATATATATATATATATATAACTGAAATCCATGGTCTGAACTAGTTAGACCTGTTTATTTTGCTCTGTAAAACATTTGTAGTTTTGGATAGCCGAGTGCATTGTGAGCCAAATGGACACATGGCACTTGGACGTACTTTCAGTGAGATCATAAAATCCAACAGCTTTAAAATATTCATGTTTTTTTAACAGAATCTCATGTGTCTTCACTCTGCTGTTTATGTGAATGCCAAGTAGTGTGTAAGTCATTCAAAGAAAAATAAAACATTTCTGTTGAACTTTTAAAGGGACATTTTCACCAGGATTAAAAATATGTATCAGTTTGGGATAAGGTATAGTGTATAAGAAAAAATAACATTCCATTATGTTTTGAACTTATTTTATTTGTTCTGAGAACTGTAGTGTTATTTTCCAGTAAGGCCCACTCCCTTCACTTACTGGTGCTGCCAGCATGTCTGCTCTTCTTTCCCAAATTGAATGGCTCACGATCTAGTAAAATATAAATATTCCTAACTGTTGCTTACATACCTTGCCTCACTAATTTCACCCCACATTCTGTAATGCATAATATGCATCTCTAGTCTTACAGGCTTACAATCTCACTTCCAATTCTTCACCCTTTTACCCACTTCACTGATCATAGAAACATCAATTTCACAGCAGATAAGATCAAAAAAAAATTCTGCACATTCTATTTTCCTAAAACAAATTAGAAAATCCTCAGGATATCTTTATGCATATTCCAATCATGCTTGAATTCCATTGCTGTGTTTTTCACCCTTTCTGTCAAGTTTTTTACTGATACCCGTTTTATAAAGTAGTAATTCAACTCACCATCTTCAAACCATAATCTCCTGCTTGCAATTCTCTTTTTCAGGAACATGCTTCTGAACTTCATTAAATAATTAGATTTGTTTGCTTTTTTACCTCTCTCTCTTCTGTCCTCTAACCTATATATTAAGGTAATTGTTTCTTACCTATTAATATTATTTCAGAGATATGGCATCCAGAACTAGACACAGTATCCTAATTAACGTCTGAGTGGCACAAGAACCTATTTTTTTTCTGCTGCTTCCAACTTCCAAAAACAAATAATCATATTGTCTTTTTCTTCTGCATTTCCCATACCTCTTTACTGTATTCCTTTTTTGTTGCATTGTTTGCCTGATTTTAAATCATCCAATATAATAAATCCTAACTCCTTGCCTTATTCTGTTGTGGGTATCAAAATAATAGTAAGTATTTATTCTCATTGGTATCTTTGTGTGCTTAATGCATATTTTTCCATTTTTTTTTATCATTATGCATTTGCATTTGAGTTAAAGTTAAATAGGCTCCATAAAAACCTTAAGAGGTGGGGAGATCCAGAGTTTCCAAGCTGCTTATCTCCATTTAACCCTGCTTATCCCAGCTTATGCCTTTCTCATCATCCATAAGACATATAACTCTTTAACATTTACCCAAGTATGGTTATTCAGATGCCACAACTTCACTCCAGTTTATGACCTGTTGAACATTTCAGGAATACACCAAGTTTCCTCCTATGTCTTGCCTTTATGTCTGTTCTGCAAACTATCTGTTACTTTTCACTTGAACAATATGATTTTACCATTCTCTCTCTGTGGTGGCCACCCCAGAGTGCACCAATAAGCATGATTCACAAATTAGAAAGTGGATGATTAAAAGTAAGAAAGTAATTTGTGTGTTTGTTTTTTGGCAGCATGTTTGATTGGAATATCTATTGTTGCTTGTTATTGTTTAGTCTTTCAGTCATGTTCAACTGTCTGTGACCCTATGGACACAGCAAGCCAGGCACATCTTGTGTTAGGTTGTGCCTTCCCATAAGGTTCTCTTGGCAAATATACTGGAGTGGATAAACAATTCCTTCTCCACTAAACAGTTATTTGTCTGACCTCTCTACAATGACCTGCCCATCTTGGGTGACTCTACGTGGTTTAGCTTGCAGCTTCATTGAATAACACAAGCCACTTCACCTTGATAAGGTAGCAATCCAGAAGGAGGAAAATGTAAACTACGTACTAAAATCCTTCTTGTGAAACTGGTTGTCCAAGCTTATTGTAATGCAATAATATTATCTTAGTCTACACAAACCTTATAAATTATAACTGAAAACCTAATTTTGTTAAAAATTTTTTTTATAAATAGTTGTAAGAAAAAGACTTTTAATATGATATGGTTTACAATAATGCATTTGAAACGTAAGGGAGCAAATATGCAGTTTATTAAAATATACTGAAAAATAATTTTCACTTACAATTAATTGAAAACAGAAGAATTCAATGCAAATCATTTCATACCAATATCATAATCCAATTCAATTTCCTTGTTTGTGAGCTAAACTTACACAATCAGTTGTGCCTTCCAAAACGAATGACAATATTTTTGTGTCCGCCTTAAAACTTTTCTACCTCTCTTTATGAATTTCAAATACCAAAGAACAAACTGTGCTATATTACATTGAAGGATGTTACGTGATCATTTCCTGGACATTTTAATTGACATTACATTTAAAATTTCAATTAGCTCTAATTATTAAGGTTCTCATTATGAGATATATACACTGCTCAAAAAAATAAAGGGAACACTTAAACAACACAATGTAACTCCAAGTCAATCACACTTCTGTAAAATCAAACTGTCCACTTAGGAAGAAACACTGAGTGACAATCAATTTCACATGCTGTTGTGCAAATGGGATAGACAACAGGTGGAAATTATGGGCAATTAACAAGACACCCCCAATAAAGGAATGATTCTGCAGGTGGTGACCACAGACCACTTCTCAGTTACTATGCTTTCTGGCTGATGTTTTGGTCACTTTTTAATGTTGGTGGTGCTTTCACTCTAGTGGTAGCATGAGACAGAGTCTACAACCCACAAAAGTGCCTCAGGTAGTGCAGCTCATCCAGTATAGCACATCAATGCGAGCTGTAGCAAGAAGGTTTGCTGTGTCTGTCAGCTTAGTGTCCAGAGCATGGAGGCGCTACCAGGAGACAGGCCAGTACATCAGGAGATGTGGAGGAGGCCGTATGAGGGCAACAACCCAGCATCAGGACCGCTACCTCCGCCTTTGTGCAAGGAGGAACAGGAAGAGCACTGCCAGAGCCCTGCAAAATGACCTCCAGCAGGTCACAAATGTGCATGTGTCTGCTCAAACGGTCAGAAACAGACTCCATGAGGGTGGTATGAGGGCTCGACATCCACCGGTGGGGGTTGTGCTTACAGCCCAACACTGTGCAGTATGTTTGGCATTTGCCAGAGAACACCAAGATTGGCAAATTTGCTGCTGGCGCCCTGTGCGCTTCACAGATGAAAGCAGGTTCACACTGAGCACATGTGACAGATGTGACAGGGTCTGTAGACGCTGTGGAGAACGTTCTGCTGCCTGCAACATCATCCAGCATGACCGGTTTTGCAGTGGATCAATAATGGTGTGAGGTGGCATTTCTTTGGGGGCCAACACAATCGGAATGTTATTAATGTGGTACGCGTCTCGTGAGCTTTTTCCGGCTTTTTTCTTTTTTTTGGCTGACATTTTTTTCCTCGCTTAGCCGATTTTCAAGTGGTGAAAATCGTCTAAATCAAGTTAAATTCAAGTTCCACCTCACTCCCAGACGTCCTGGCTGTTGCCCCGTGCTGTCTGTGACATATTTTTATTTTTTGGGGGTGTATTTAGTGTGTTTTTATTGTTTTTTTCTTTTTGTCGTTCTGCCGTTAATCTCGTAATTTTTTGTGTCTTGTGTCTTTTTTTTTCTAAGTCCCGCGTTTGTCAACCGCTTGCACGCCAAGGAGATCCCGCGTTTAGGAACGAGTGTTTCATTGCCTCTTTGTATTTGTGCTAATAGTTGTAGTGCGTTGTAGTGGCTTAACGGCTCGCCTCGCTACGCGAGGTTCACATGCAATAAATGCGTTCAGTGTTCATCGCCCAAGTGCTACGTGTTAACGGCTTGCCTCGCTTTGCGAGCCTCGCAAGCGATGAGCGCCTGTGGCACTCATCGCCTAAGTCGTACGCACCACGCAAAGCGTGACGACGTCTCATAGTTAGACAATTATAATATGTGACTAGCGACTTGCCCGTCAAAAAATGACGGTCAATAAAAGAAAGTGTTGAAATGCTGTTTGTCACACAATGTGAGTGTACTGTGTGCCTCAAGTAACTAAATTCCTCAAAAAGCAGAAATCTACATGACATAAAATAATAAAAACTAAAATCATCAAAAATAAAAAATGTACATTACAGAACCAAAAAAAGAAACCTAAGTGACCAAAAATAAAAAAAGTAACATTACAGAAACTAAAAAAAATACATTACAACCTCCCGTCACTACAATTTTTAAAAAAAAATTACACACCTGGAAAAGAAATACATCTAATACATACATATAACACAATATAACACAATTAAATAAACTAAAATACAACACAATTAAATAAAATAAAATACAATACAATTAAATAAACTACAATACAACCCTATGTAATATACATGCCACTATCTAATATAAATGCCACTATCTAATATAAATGCCACTATGTAATATAAATGCCACTATGTAATATACTGTATATGCCACGATATAATGTAATAAACATCCCACTATGTAATATATATAATTAAGGCCACTTACCTTTGAGATGTTTCTTCAGATCAGCAACCTACAGTAAAAAAGATTCCAAAAATTAATACAACACATTTACATGAAATACCTAAACATTGTAAACATTGTAAACATTCTAAATATTCTAAATATTGTAAATATTATACTCACCTTTCCAGCATGTCCCGTTTTTTAGCATGTCACGTCCTCCATGTTCCGTCCACCATGTTCCGTCGGCCATCTTTACTGCTGTCAAAAAAAAAACATTACATTAGTAAACATAAAGCAAAGTAAAATAAACACAATCTACATTATACTTACCTTTCCGCGATGTCTCCGGCCTCCTCATCTTCTACAGAAGCATCCGCGCCTTTAAAAAAAATAAAAAATAAAAAAAAAACGACACTCATCCGCCCTTGCAGATGTCTCAGATGCTAATGACCTTCCTATGGAGTGTTCCAGAGTAAAATTGGCGATGGCGGCTTCTGATTGGCTGAAAAGGCTGTCTATCAAATTCAGCCAATGAGAAGACCCCATTTGTGAACCAATGAAAAAAGTATACACCCCAAAATACAATCCTTAGGCTTTTTTGCCATCAGCCAATCACAATGGAATATACCCCCACTTACTGATTGGTGAAGACATCTGCGCCTTCCCATTGGCTGTAATATTGATTGCTTTTAACAGTAGCCAATGAGAATGCCCAAATCCTTCACCAATCAGTATGTGAGGGTGTATTCCATTGTGATTGGCTATTGTCAGTGCAACCAATCAGAATGCGCAGAGGCTCCAACCAATCACCCTGTGGGGGTGTATTCCATTGTGATTGGCTGAAGGCATCTGCGCCTTGTGATTGGTTTAAATAAAGATTGATAGGTGCATTATCCAATCAGAGTGGGATTTTAGGGTGTATCCCTTTCTGATTGACTCACACATTGGCGCCTCCTGATTGGGTGAATTTGATAGACAGCGTTTTCAACCAATCAGAAGGCGCCATTGCTTATTTTTTTCCAGAAAATTCTCCTGGAGCCTCATTAAAGTATATATATATTTTTTTTACAGGGCGTGGCAGTAGAGGATCCTCCGGAGGCCTGAGACATAGTGGGTAGGTAAGTATAATGTAGATTATGTTTATTTTATTTTGATGTATGTGTATTAATGTTGTGTTTTTTTTAACAGGTGCCGTGCCGGAGAAGGATTGAAAAAATGCCAGACGTTACATGGCGGAAAGGTGAGTAGAATATTTAGAATATATAGAATGTATATAATGTATAAAATGTCTGGAATGTATAGAATGTCTATAATGTTTATTTTATTAGTGTAAACGTGTTGCACTAATTTTTTGTATTTTTTTTTACGTAGGGGGCTGATCGCAATGAACATCTGCAAAGGTAAGTGGTCTTAATTTTTTTATTTTAGCTTAGACTTAGATTAGTTAATATATAGATAGCATTTATTGTATGTTAGCTATGGGTTTTATATAGATAGCATAGGATGTATTGTATATTAAATTGTGTTATTTATTTAGTTAGATTGGGAATGTATTATTATTATATAGATAGGATGTATATTAGATTATGCTATTTATTTAGATAGATTGGGTATGTATTATTATATAGATATGATGTATATTAGATTATGGAATTTATTTAGATAGATTGGGACTGTATTATTATATAGATAGGATGTATATTAGATTATGCTATTTATCTAGATAGATTGTGTAATGTATATTAGATAGTGGTGTATTGTATTGTAATTTTATGTAATTGTATTGTAATTGTATGTATTTGTATTGTATGTATTTGTATTGTATGTATTTGTATTAAATGTATTTCCTTTTCAGGTGTGTATTTTTTTTTTCTGTAGTGAGGTGGGGGGTTGTAATTTTTTTTTTTCTCTAATGTTCCTTTTTTATTTTTTGTGACTTAGGTTTTATTATTTTTTGTAATGTAGTTTTTTTTTTGTGAGTTAGTTTTTTATTTCATGTAATGTAGATTTTTTTTGTATGACTTTAGGCTTTTTTATTTTCTGTAATTAGAGTGGTGAGGGTTAATAGGGGGTATGTAGTGTAGATGTTAATAGGTTAGTGTAGAGGGTGTTTAGTTGATATTTAATGTTTTATTGGGGGGTATAGTGCAGTGTAGTGTTTATACTTAGTGTCATGATGGTCCTTGAGGACCATCATGGCACTTATGTGGTTAATGTAGTGTTGTAACAGGCCCATAATGGTGTTAATATACCCTTATGGGACTGATGGGGTTAAATAGAGGCTTATGGGGGTCTGTATTGACCCCCATGAGTGACATGCTTAATGAAGGGCTTATGGGGGTCTCTATTGACCCCCATGAGTGACAGGGTTAATGATGGGTTTATGGGGGTCTGTATGTACCCCCTTGAGTGACAGGGTTAATGAAGGGCTTATGGGGGTCTATATTGACCCCCATGAGTGACAGGGTTAATGAGGGTTTTATGGGGGGTCTGTATTGACCCCCATGATTGACAGGGTGACAGTGTATATTTTTTTTCTTTTACAACAGGTTCTTTAAGGACCTTTACGGTCCTTTAAGGACCAGTAACGCGGGAATTTTGATTTTTGATTGCAGTGGGGGACCCCGATCGCGTGCAATCGGGACCCCCACTGCGATGGTTAATGTGGGGTTAATGCAGGGCTCCAAGCTTATCTCGGCTCCCCTGGGGTTAATGCGGGTTTCCGAACTTATCTCGGATCCCTTCTTGTCTAATTTGTACGTGGCTGGGCTGTGAGCCTCGTTTTCGTTTTTTTTGGCTGCCATTTTTTCTCTCGCTTAGCGGATTTTCGTGTGTCTGAACTCGGGAATTTGGACTTAAATGGAGGTGTAACTTCACTTTCAGAGGTCCTGGGTTCCCCCGCTAGCTATGGGTAAGCTTTTTATGTTGTTTGTGTGAGTATTTGGTGTGTTTTCACTGTTTTTAGTTGAGCGCGGGTCGGCCGTTATAGTCGGATTCTTATTGCGTGTTGGTGTTTGTTACGTTAAGGCTGGATCCGAGGTGTTTTGTTTTTTTCTAAGTCGTGCATGTGACGTGTTTAACGGCTCGCCTCGCTTCGCCTCATTGCCTAAGTGCTATGAGTTAACGGCTCGCCTGGGTACGCCAGGCTCGCCGGCAATGATCGCCTGCGGCGCTCATTGCCCAAGTGTTACGGTTTAACGTCTCGCCTCGCTAAGTCACTAAGTCGTACGCACCACGCAACACAGCGTGACGACGAATCGTAGTTGGACAATTATAATATGTGATAGCCAGCATTTTCTATAGCACAAAGTAGAATAGTGTACAGGGAGTACAATAAGCAAATTATTAAGTTATAGACAAACTCTAAGGTAAATAGAAATGTAAGTACAAATACAATACAAATGGATGAGCAGTTTGTGCAACAGAGTTATTCCTTATTTGTTAATACATGTCCCATTATATAGAAAAATATGAGGAAAGTGTTACATCTCTGCAATATTTGGTTAGTTTACTATAGCAACGCTGACATCCTGTGATATATAACAAACTTAATTTTATTTAGATACAGCATTGCACTACTAAGTATTACTTTGTTGTTGTTTTTTTGCCTGCAATCCATATGAAATGAAGAGTGAAGTAAAGTGAATGTAAATATATTTAAAATATAAACTCTCATCCCTTATATGTGGTCAGTATATTGCAAAAACACAATAGTTCATTGCATAACTAATTACTTTGAAATATGAAAAGGAAATGCAAAATCAGTTGTTATACAATTGTATGTGTCAGTTTTGAAAAACTGTAAACATCATCCAAAAATAAGACTTTGGAATATTGTTAGGAATGAAGAAAAAACATTCATGCAATATGAGTTTGTTGGTGTAATTCAACATCAATCTGTAAAGCTGTCAAAGTAGCATATTTTTGCCAAAGTACATGGAACCAGAAAATAACATATTATATATGGAGATTTAAAATGCCTGAGGTTATATTTTATAAAAGAAAAATTATGAGCAATATCTCAGAAAATAGTATGAAATATAGTCTAATAAATCAGCAAAATACTGTATATATTACTGCATAATTATGTAAAAATGCATATCACAGATCAGATTAGAATTAAATTAGACATCAATTACATGTAATGACAAAAACAAAGTCCATTTTAATAAAGTAAGTTTAGTGAAATATGCAGGCAAATTATTACATATTATGCAATTAAGCAATATAACAATGAAATCTAATTCATTAAATAAATTGCAAGTGAATTTATTTTCATGCATATATTAATAAAATGATAACAAATGTGTACCAGGCAAGGAAGGAGGAGCTTTTCAATCCACTCTTTCTACTCAATACTTGAAAACACTGTGTGGACAAGAGCTATGTCTGCTTAGGTCATTCAATAAGTCAGTAAATTCTGCCCAACTCTTGTATGAGCACTTTCATAAACGTTTTAGTCTACTAGACTGCTTGACTTAGTGGTGATCCACTGAACCAACCTCACACTGATGAGAGGCATCAACCTCGAAATAGAACTGTCAGGGAGTGGGTTCTTGGTTTTTGTAAAATCCAATCCTTTGATTTGCTTAAAAACTGTGTTATACAGCGAGCATATGCTTTAATGGAGCCATTAAGAGTAAGATGCATTGTTATCTTATTTGCATGTCCCCGCCCAGCTGCTTCAGGGTGCAGTGCAATGAATGTATTTCTGGGAAATTTGAGTGAGAAATAAGTTTCTTAACTTATTTTTAGACTTGCAAATGGGTTTACAAATGTAATATATATATTTAATTTTATATATATAAATATATATATATATATATATATATATAAATATATATTTACATTTACATATATATATATATATATATATATATATATATATATATACAGGGAGTGCAGAATTATTAGGCAAGTTGTATTTTTGAGGATTCATTTTATTATTGAACAACAAGCAAGTTCTCAATGAACCCAAAAAACTCATTAATATCAAAGCTGAATATTTTTGGAAGTAGTTTTTAGTTTGTTTTTAGTTTTAGCTATTTTAGGGGGATATCTGTGTGTGCAGGTGACTATTACTGTGCATAATTATTAGGCAACTTAACAAAAAACAAATATATACCCATTTCAATTATTTATTTTTACCAGTGAAACCAATATAACATCTCAACATACACAAATATACATTTCTGACATTCAAAAACAAAACAAAAACAAATCAGTGACCAATATAGCCACCTTTCTTTGCAAGGACACTCAAAAGCCTGCCATCCATGGATTCTGTCAGTGTTTTGATCTGTTCACTATCAACATTGCGTGCAGCAGCAACCACAGCCTCCCAGACACTGTTCAGAGAGGTGTACTGTTTTCCCTCCTTGTAAATCTCACATTTGATGATGGACCACAGGTTCTCAATGGGGTTCAGATCAGGTGAACAAGGAGGCCATGTCATTAGATTTTCCTTTCTTGCCAGCCACGCTGTGGAGTACTTGGACGCGTGTGATGGAGCATTGTCCTGCATGAAAATCATGTTTTTCTTGAAGGATGCAGACTTCTTCCTGTACCACTGCTTGAAGAAGGTGTCTTCCAGGAACTGTCCGTAGGACTGGGAGTTGAGCTTGACTCCATCCTCAACCCGAAAAGGCCCCACAAGCTCATCTTTGATGATACCAGCCCAAACCAGTAGTCCACCTCAACCTTGCTGGCGTCTGAGTCGGACTGGAGCTCTCTGCCCTTTACCAATCCAGCTACGGGCCCATCCATCTGGCCCATCAAGACTCACTCTCATTTCATCAGTCCATAAAACCTTAGAAAAATCAGTCTTGAGATATTTCTTGGCCCAGTCTTGACGTTTCAGCTTGTGTGTCTTGTTCAGTGGTGGTCGTCTTTCAGCCTTTCTTACCTTGGCCATGTCTCTGAGTATTGCACACCTTGTGCTTTTGGGCACTCCAGTGATGTTGCAGCTCTGAAATATGGCCAAACTGGTGGCAGGTGGCATCGTGGCAGCCGCACGCTTGACTTTTCTCAGTTCATGGGCAGTTATTTTGCGCCTTGGTTTTTCCACACGCTTCTTGCGACCCTGTTGACTATTTTGAATGAAACGCTTGATTGTTCGATGATCACGCTTCAGAAGCTTTGCAATTTTAAGAGTGCTGCATCCCTCTGCAAGATATCTCACTATTTTTGACTTTTCTGAGCCTGTCAAGTCCTTCTTTTGACCCATTTTGCCAAAGGAAAGGAAGTTGCCTAATAATTATGCACACCTGATATAAGGTGTTGATGTCATTAGACCACACCCCTTCTCATTACCGAGATGCACATCACCTAATATGCTTAATATGCTATACAGCTTGGAGTAAGACAACATGCATAAAGAGGATGATGTGGTCAAAATACTCATTTGCCTAATAATTCTGCACTCCCTGTATATATAATTATGTTTAATTGAATTATAAAAAAGTTAAATATATATATATATATATATATATATATATATATATATACACTGCTCAAAAAAATAAAGGGAACACTAAAATAACACATCCTAGATCTGAATGAATTAAATATTCTTATGAAATAATTTGATCTTTACATAGTTGAATGTGCTGACAACAAAATCACACAAAAAATAAAAAATGGAAATCACATGTTTCAACTCATGGAGGTCTGGATTTGGAGATATAAATATATCAATCACCAATAAACAGCCACTTAAATTATTTCCGCTGGTGTATGTGGATATTCTTTCCTCTCACTTCCATATTCCCCTTTTAATATTTATCCATATATTGCTCCCAGATAGTCCAATTAAGGATGTTTATTTTCTTAAGCGATTCATTAATATTTTCTTTCATCAGATCTTTATTGTAATTAATTTTATTAACCACTTCTTTCCAAGTAGGAATTTCAGATTTATTTCAATGTTTAACTACCATCGCTTTAATGATCAATAATATATGAGATATCAATAACTTATTTCTGTGAAAAATTTCATCTAACCCTATATGGAATAATATTAATTCCGGGGAACATGGACATCTTGTCCCAGTAATTTATGGTCAAATATCCACAACATTCTTCCCAAAACGTTCTAATCTTGTTTCATTCCCACCACATATGTTGTGCATTGCCTTCTTTACCACATCCTTTCCAGCATAATGATGGTTTTTGGGAATCTATCTTTTTCATGATCGCTATATACCACTTTTGTGTTAATTTCAAATACAGTTCTCTATATATAGTATTAAAAGAAGATTTCTTTATTAACCTTAAGGCCCTTAACCATTCTTGCTCATTGTAATCTATATTAAGATTGTGTTCTCAATCTTTTATACTCTTGGTTTTCCTAAATTTCATATGCTTTGTCCTACTTTTGCTAATCTTTGATACCAGATGATCCACTGGACCCTTTTTCAAGAATGCTTCTAAATCATACATTTTATCCATTTTATCATATGTAAATCCCTTTTGTTTCATTTTTTCTATCAATATACCATATTTCATCCATGAAAAAGATTTTAGGGCTCCTTTCTTCTGGAGTTCCCCTTGATTTATTAAACATCCTGCTGGATATAAATCAGCTATATAAAGTATTGATGCTTTCTTCAATAGATTCACTTCTATATTAAATGATTCATCTCTTAATATATCTATGAGTGTTGAAACGGAAGGTATATGAATTAACTCTGATCTAATTTTGCTTTTCCCCCAGAATTTTATTATAGATCTAATACCTTCTGGTAGTTTATCCCAAATTACTTATTTTCCATTACATTTCCCCAGCAAGGTTCTTACTGGAGTAACTCCCAAGAGATCTTCCTCAATGGTTTTCCATCCTATTATCCTATGTTGTATGTTCATATTAATTATATGTGATATTGCTATATTTTCACAAATCTCTTTCATATCCGGAGATCCCATACCTCCCAGATCAAACATTCTATTTGTTATTATTTTTTTAACTCTCACTTTTTTACCTGCATATATAAATGTATCTATTGTTTGCTGAATAAATTTAATAATGTATTCCGGAACTTTTTCCGGGACACATCTAAGTAAATATGTAATTTTGGGGACGATGCTCATATTAACTATAGCTATTCTAGCCGACCATGAGAATCTTATTGTATTCCAATCATACAGTAATATTCTAATCTGTTTTAATATTTCTGTTATATTTTCTACTATAATTTTATAATTCTGAAAACTGAATTTTATGCCTAAATGAGTAACATACTTAGTATTCCAATTAAATGTATATAGATTTTTTTATTTGTTTAGTGAATCTAACTCTATGTAGTTATGAATAATATCTGATTTCAGAGAATTTATTTTAAAGTAAGATACTCTACCAAAATCTGTTAACAAAAATTGTAGATTAGCACATGGATCTATTGGGTCTGTTAGTGTTAGCATGATATCGTCCACAAATAACATTATTTTATAATCATTATTGCCTATTTTTATGCCTTTGATGTTTTCAGCTTCCCTTATTAATGAGGCTAATGGTTCCATAAACAACAGAAATAACAATGGGGAGAGGGGACAACCCTGTCGTGTACCATTACTAATCACAAACTTCTCTGTTTCGAAGTTTGTGCCAGTAATGTATGCTGTTGTATCCTTATATATAGCTTTAATTGTTTTGGAGGAAAAGTTGATAAACCCAAACTTCTGTAACACTGCATCCAAGTAACACTGTAACCCAACTAACCCTGTCAAACGCTTTTTCTGCATCTAGTGACAGGATTAGTGTGGGGATCCTTCTTTTCCTTATGATAAACATTAAGTCAATTAAACATCTGGTATTGTCTGATGCCTGTCGTCCTTGAACAAAACCAGATTGATCTAAATGTATCAACTTTGGAATCATTCTATTCAATCTTATAGCCATGATTTTTGTATATAGTTTTAGATCAATATTAATAAGTGATATGGGACGATAGCTAGTTATTTCTTCTGGGTTTTTCTACTGTTTTAGAATATTAATTATTTTAGCTTCTGATAATTCTGATGGCATTTTTCCATGATTTTTAATCTCATTAAACATGTTTTGCAAATGTTCACTAATTTCTTTTTGGAAAATGTTATAATATAAATGATCGAAGCCGTCTGGACCTGGGGCTTTAATAGCTTTTGCATTATTTATTACTTCCTCTATTTCTTCCAAAGAGATACCTTGATCTAATAATCTTTGATCTTCCTCTTGTAATTTTGGTAAACTTACTTTACTCAAAAATGTATTTATCTCTTCTTTACTGGGTTTTTTAAATATAGGATTACTATTTACATTGTATAGTGAACTGTAAAACGTCTTCATAATCTCACCTATTTTATCAGGATGAGTATATAAAGAATTATCTGGTCCTCTTAGGCTATATATTTTATTTTGATTTTTTTGTCTTTTTAGTTTATTAGCCAAATATTTACCCATTTTATTACCCATTAAAAAATGGGATTGTTGGAATTTCCATATCAAAGAGTCAGCCTGATATTGTAGTATTTTATTTATTTGGGCTTTCTTTTTAGCAATCTGCGCTGATGTCTCCTCCGATGGATTCGCTCTGTTTTCTCTCATTTGTTTCTCTAAATCTATGTACAGTAATCTCAAGGGTTTCCCCCTTTCTCCATGTATCCTAGCCATCCGAGAAATCATTTGACCTCTTATAACTGTTTTATATGCACACCAGAGCATGGAGGATGACTCTACTGTGTTTTTATTTGTATTAAAAAATTCCTTAGTTTAATTTTTTAGGAATTCTAAGGTTTGTTCATTCTTAAATAGAATCAGGTCTATCTTCCATTTTTTTTTATTTTTACTAATCTTTTCTTCTTTTAAGTTCATATATATCATTGAGTGATCTGACCATGTAGCAGTACTTATTTCTATATCCTTAATTAATCTTAATGTATATATATATCTTTTAGAAAATAGTCTAATCTTGAGTAGGAATTAAAACGATTTGAGAAAAATGTATATTCTCTTTCATCAGGATGTAGTAATCTCCATGCATCCAAAAGGTCGTCATTAGATGTAATTTTTTTGAAATCTTTAGATGTCTTTTTGATCTGATTTTCTGAATTTTATTTTATTTTACCTATTCTATCTTTTACCAGATCCATCAGCATATTAAAATCCCCTCCAATTATTAATTGTCCCTTTCTAACTTTTTTTATTTCTTTAAGTATCTTTTTTAAGTATCTAATTTGTTTTACATTGGGGAGGTATATAGTAGCTATTGTCATATTTGCTCCATTTATTGTACCACACCATATTATATATCTTCCTAAGGGATCAATTATTTTAGCGTCCTCATGGACTTTTATGTTATGGCTAAAAAGAATTGATACTCCTCTGGATCTTTTATTATATGTTGAATCTATTTTAATATTATAGTTTTTGTTGTTTACATATCTTAAGGTAGCTTTACCCCAGTGAGTCTCTTGTAGTAGGAGGATATCTGCTTTATTTTTTATATAATTATTGTAAGCTATTCTCCTTTTTGATGGTGAATTTAGTCCATTAACATTATGGGTTAATATTTTAACGATTATTTACGTTTACTACAATTACCTTCTTCGTTTATATCTTATTGCCCTTGCTTTGTATTTTTGGTCTCTTTCTGGTATATCTGAGTTCTACCTTGTACCTCCCCATTATTTTACCCGTGTAATTTGCACCGTTGGGAAATTCATTCATTCATTGGACATGTTCTTCGTTGGGCTTAATCTAAGTCCATGTTGATTTTTTTGGGCTTTTATGCCAATTTTAGGAAATGTTAGGATTTTTTATAAACTTACTGCTTTATTAGTTGGGAGGTCATGTATTCTTATTTCCCTATTATTTTCCATTCTTATTTAAAGCATCTTTATATAATAGTGGTAATTAACACTTACTCTCATTCTCCCCACTTTTCTTTTCTTCCTTTGATCTTTTGCCAGGCATCAACAAGGGGGGAGAAAGAAAAAAGGAAAGAGAGAGAAATAAGTCCTCTGCCCCAAAAAACGTGGCTTGTTCCCCTATAGTATATTTTGTAAAATGTACCTATCTTCACTATATATACTAGATTATAGATATATTTTGTACTATATTAAACTAAAAATGAATTTATCCAAGTTTTATTTAATTTCCTGATTTATTTTATCCTTCATATACTATTTCCTCTCTCTTCCTCTTTCCCCTCTCCCTCTCTCCCATGGAACTGGACCCGATCATCATTACTTTTTTAGCATCATCCTTTTCATATCCCCCAAAAATATATACCTTTACATTTTTCTTTAGTTAATTACTGCCACTTCTTTAAACAATTGAAGTGGTTTAAAAAATTCTATAGAACAATACAATATAACAAATAAAGTGCTTAATTTTCCCCAATATATCAGTATCAAAAAGGAGGATTATATCATTTTCTCTAAATATTGTGAACATCTCTATCTGAGACGTTGTTGTTATCAGTAATCCAAATATTGGTATCTTCATTTCAATATTTTGATTTAGGTAGTAATGTCCACAATTACTCATTTTTTTCTATCTCCTTCTTTTCCACTTTTTAAGTCCCCCTCTTTCCTCTCCCTTTTCTCTTTTTTTTTGTCCCACAACAATGATATACTGTATTCCCCCTTATCTAAAGATAACTTCCAGTATAAAAGTGTAAATATATAAAAAGTGCTTATATTCCATAAAGTGCTAGTTATCCAATCTTCGGTTTTTACTCCTTTATGTGTTTAAAATGCTTCGTAAGCTATTTAAGAATTGTATATTTCTATAAAGTGCATACAAATAAAGTGCTTAAGTTTCCCCACTATAATATCAGTGTTCCATTATGAAAAATGTATATCCTTTTCTCTATATACTATAAACATCAAGACTAACATATTATATTTACAATAATCTTAATTTTACAGAACAATATTTCAATAATTCATTCCAAATTCTAAAATACATATTTTTATATTTTCTACAACCTTTTTATACACCACTAATCGGTATCCCTTTATCTAATCTTATTTAATTAGGTTTAATAATAAAGTGCTAGTGTGTTTAAAAAAAAAAAAAAAATTACTGTTCCATAGAAAATTGTTGTCTCATATTTCAATTATTTGATCTCCAATTCTAAATTCCGGTATATTCATAATCAGCTTAATGAACGTATGGTGAACTTATATAGTAACCTAATAGATAAACCGACCCAAGGGGGGATAGATTAAATAACAAAGATAAATACATCATTTTACACTCCATATTTCTTAATAGAGTCTTTCTTCTCTCTTCCTTAACCTCTATTTTCTTTGGACCCATTCTGGGTTCTTTAAATTTAATTCTTTTAAAGTTTTAGGAAGAGTGGGAGAGTCCACTTCTATATTCCATTTTTGTAACAGCAGCAGTCCTTCTTTGACAGAGTCTATCTTATTCCATATGGTATCTTTCATTATATAAAGTCCTGTAGGATATTTCCATCTGTATTTGATTTCTTCTTTCCTTAAACTTTGAGTTATTGCCATGTATTCTCTTCTTTTATTCAGAGTATATATAGATAAGTCCGGAAATTTTTTAATTTTATCGTATGGAGCATCCATAGGTCTTTTTTAAAAATTTGCTTTGATTATTGCATCTCTAAAAGGAAGGTATTGAAGATTGACTATAACATCTCTAGGTATATTTTTGTCCAATCCTCTAGGGAGGGGAATCCTATGGATATTTTCTATTTTAGTATCTTCTTTAGGAATTTGGGGTGTTAAATTATTAAATAGTTCTTTAATGTATCCTGGTAGATCTTTTTCCAGTATATTTTCATTTATTCCCCTTATTCTTATATATTTCCATAATATTAATCTTCTTGTTTAATTCTTGAATTTTTTATTCCAAATTATTTGTATGTTTTAGTAATGCATTATTATCCATGATTAATTTATCACATTTAATTTCGAGTTCATTGATTCTTTTGTTTGTTTCTTTAATTGAATTTATATTTTCTGTCATCTGTTTTGTTAGTTCCGAGGTAATCTTTACTTGAAAATCATACAAGAGGTCTTTCTTTTTTAAATATGTTAATGATTCCTCTTGTGATTTTTCAATACCCTCGAGGGGAGATTGTGCTGCCTTCCTCGGGGAGGGATTTGTTGATTATTCCAAAAAGGAGGATTCTGATTGTGTTATTTCTAGTGTGCTAACTTTTTGTTTTGGCAAAAAAAACTGATTTGTTTCTGGAACTACTGTCTTTTTCTCCTTGCTTTTTATTTTCATAGCATTTGGAGGTTTCTTATTAGCCATCTTGTTCCTTTTGGGTTATATTCCTATGGCCCCCTATTTTATTCTTCTTCTCTTTTCTTTTTATATACAGTTCTTTTTTAGCTTTACTTTACTTTATCTTGTGTAAGAGGCATTGGTTATGTCACCTATCTTAATATCTTGAATTGGTACTTTCTTTTTCTTCACCCTTGGCCTCTTGCAAGTTTTCGTATAGCTTATTATTTTACCTTTACCCTTTCTCCTCTGCTCCCTTTGTTTTGTCTTAGTTCCATATATAGATATTTATCTTCCTCTTTTCTGTACCCCAATTTAGCTCCCTAGCGGGTTTTATTTATTACATGTCTTTTGTTTCTTTTATCCCGATTTTGTAGTCCTGTGGCATAATATGCCTCTTACATTCGCTCACCTCCGTTTTTAAACCGTATATCTGGTTTGTTACTCGGTCTCTGTCTCCCGCGGTTCTTTCACGGGGATCTCTCTCCTTGGCGCGTCTTCTTGCGGGATCTTCGCGGAGACAGTCTCCGTCCTCCGGTTTTCAATACTCGGCTTTTTAACCCCGCTTTTTAACCCCGCTAGTAGCCTTGGGGATTTAGCTTTTAGCAATGTTCGTAACTTAAGGGGAGAAGGGAGAGGGAAAGGAAATACATCTATGTATATATATATATTTTTATGCTTTACTTAGCTGTGTTACGTTGCAAGACTTCTCGAGGCTTCTAGGGCATCTGAGGCATCTGAGGCATTGAATACGGGTTGGATCCAGGTTAGCTGCTGTGCATGACCTCCCAGCTCTCCTACCACCAGCTCATTTTCGGTCTGGTGTATATTCCACTTCCGGTACCGCCCTTATAGGTTCTTAAACAGTAAAGAAGAATATTATTTAACTTTTCTATGTGTTTGTGTGATTTTTTGTACAATACTGTTTTGTGTCCACCATATGTTGCATACTTTATTTGCTTAATTAGTGTTTTTTTATGAAGGTTAAATGTTTTTCTACAGTGAAAATGAATGTTTTTACTATTTTGTATCTGATGGCAATGTTTTTAGCATTATTCTATTTTGTGTCCACCCCTTTTGGTATGCTTATTTAGGCTTCTTTGTAAGGCTTATAGATTCTTAAACATTAAAGAAGAATATTAATTTAGTTTGCTATGTATTTGTGTGATTTTTGGTACAATCCTGTTCTGTGTCTACCACTTTTGGTATGCATATTTAGGCTTCTTTGTAAGGCTTAAAGGTTCTTAAACATTAAAGAAGAATATGAATTTAGTTTGCTATGTGTTTGTGTGATTTTTGGTACAATCCTATTTTCTGTCTACCACTTTTGGTATGCTTATTTAGGCTTCTTTGTAAGGCTTATAGGTTCTTAAACATTAAAGAAGAATATTAATTTACTTTACTATTTGTTTGTGTGATTTGTACAATCCTATTTTTTGTCTACCATATGTTGCATACTTGATTTGCTTAATTAGTGTTTTTTATGAAGCTTTAATGTTTTTGTACAGTGCAAATGAATGTTTTTTCTATTTTTGTTATATTGGCGGCCATTAAACATATATAGTTCCTTTCTTTTTTGTACTTGTTATACCTTACCTTGATTGAAGTGTCGAATGACAGAGGGTCCCCTCCTGCCAATCTTAATCCGCCGGTCTTCTTGTAGTGTCTGTTTGAAAAAGAAAGTGAAATGGTTAATTGTATATTTCTTCTTTTTGATTTAGCAAAGCATGGTCTTTTTCAGCATGTAATGTATTTTTCTATCTTACCTCTTCTTCTTTGTTGGTGTTCTTTAAAAGGGATTTTGGTTCACAATGCACGGTGCAAATTCTTGAGTGACGCTGTTGATGCAGAGTCTGTTTGAATATTTAAAAAAAGGAGAAAGATTGAGCTTTAGGTGATATTATGAATTACAATAAATTAATGTCATTTAAATATACTTCTTTAATTAGTTTCAATTAACATTAGTTTGTTTTCCGGCCTAAACACATAAATGTGCGTGTGACATGTCACTATACATGAATGACATTTTCATACTTAAATTTTTATTTTTTGTCCTGTCTTGATAATAAAATGCAATATATTATAGCTTACCTCTCAGTTCTAATTTGCACAATGTAAAGTAGGAAATTAGGAAATAATTATCTTCTCAAGAGACAGCAGCAGTTAACTATCCAGTCACTCCGTTCATCACCTGAGTAGAAATGTAGAATTTTCTGGAAAGTAGGCAGTATTTATAAACTTTCAAGTGCCTGAGACCGTTAGAACGCAATACGCATGCGCTATTTGCGTTCCAGCTTACAATTTGCGTTCCATCCGCCATTTTGTGCATAGTAGTTTTCAAAATGGTGGTTAATATCAGTGTGGTACGTTCCGCATAGTATGTGTTTCAGTCTTGCGAATCACTGTAGTATAGTTACATCTGAAGCCTCGTTTTTGTTTTATTCGGCAGCCATTTTTTCTCTCGCTTAGGTGATTTTCGGCAGTTTAAACTCGTTTTTTTGTACTTAAATGGACGTGTAAATTAACTTTTCGAGGTGCCGGATGCCCCCCCCCTTGCTGTAAGTAAGCTTTTTATGTGTTCGTTGTGTTTATTTCTTGTGTTTCTGATGTTTTCATGCGCGCCGTTTTCCGACGGTTTTGTGTGTTGGGAATGGCTCGTTTCGCAGCCGTATTTTTTTGCGATGCAGCCGTATTTTTTTTGCGAGGGACACAGTTGGCTGTTACGTGTACGATGCAGTTTTTTTTTTTTTCTAAGTCGTGCGAGGCGCCTTTTGATTTTTTTTTATGTTAAGTCTCGAGTGTGTGTGTGTTGCCGAAGTTGGACCTTCCACCACCGCAAATGCGGCCCCTCACTTCGCGAGGGTCTGCATTTGCGGACAAACACAGCTGAGGTGGGATACTCCACCACCGCAAATGCGGCCCCTCGCTGCGCGAGCTCGCAAGTGTGAGCAATGGCTCGCATGCTCACAACTATATATGTGATTCCAATGAACCCTTATATAGTAGAATTTTACCTCAGCACTTGTAAAGTGTTGTAGAGGTTACAATTAAGGGGAAATTATTTCTAAGCAACATAGATAATATGTACAGTATGTAATATGTACAGCATATTGTCACATTAATATAATTAAGTATTTGATTACAGTCTGTTGCTACTTTTATTATAATTAGCATTCTTTTTATACATTTTTGGAATCTATTGATCTTGAAGGAGTCACAGTCTTATCCATCTTTGTATTATATGTTTTTAAATATTCTCTTATTAGTGGATACATTATTAAAAGATACATTAAAAGTTATATTCTAGCTTCATGTTGCAACTATAATTTTTCAATTGAGCCACTTAGGAACAACTTACTGCTGTGGTGTTCTTTACACCAGCACGTTGTTCCACCTTGGTGTATTGATTTATTTAGTGGGCTTAAAACACCAGGTTGTATTCCCTCAACTTGAGATTAATCCTTATGTGAGCAACTTGTGTTTAGATCAACTCATATATGCCATAGTATTTTCTTTTAAATGTGTGTTATCTATCCCAAAATAAAATATTGTAGAGGAGAATTAAGGGTTGTAGAGTAATAGAATTAAATAGGTGGATTGCTTTGTAAAGTAGGAAAGAATTATATACAATAAAATAGTCTGTGTACTGTGGAAGTAGGACATAATTTCCCACTTTGGAAAACACAGGGGCAGCATGGATAACCTCCCCCTACCACTGGCTTGGAGTGAATCAATATCTAGATTATTTACTTTATAAATGCTCTCTTATTTGTCTTTATTATTTTTTTGTTTGGGTTTCCATATCTAGATGTTTTATTTTCTTTGTTCTTTTACATTTTTCTCCAAATAAGGCAAACTTTAAGCATTGGCAGCTTCCCTCTACCTGTTGCCTACAAATGGATTGGAGTGAATTATTAACTAGAACAGGGGTGTCCAAGTTCAATCCTACTGGGCCGCACACAGGCCTGGATTTGAGGATTTTATTTCTGTACACAGGTGAGTCAATCAACGTGACTGAAAAAGCGATAGTCTCACCTGGGAATTTGATATCCTCACATTCAGGTGTCATGAAAGATTTTGGGACTCCCCTGAACCCCACAAGCAACCCTGCTATTTATGACTCTGGCTCACTGGGTTGTTAATATCAAAAGCTATTAAAATGGACATGAGAAATTGCGACATGTTATTTGTGTGTGTAGTGTGGGCCACAATAATTAATGTTAGGGTTGCTATATGGTTTTATGTGCACTGTAGTAGTGTTATTTTACCTGTCACTAGAGATATACTTTCTGCCATGTTTGTTAGTGTGACAATCATTTAATATATGGTGGCAAAAGAGCAATAGAAGCCCTACACCATACAGTAGTACAGCAATTAAATACATTTGTGTTCACATTTGAATATCTAAAACAAGCTAAAAAGTTCTAAGTTATGGGGAGCCTGATTCTACTTCTTGTATAGTACATCCTAACCAAAGGGATGGAAAAGAGTTTATAGTTTTAATAAGAGTTTATTTTTAATAAGTCAGTAACCTTAGGCCTGAACTTGCAACCTGTGATGTCCTGTGTTCTTCTAGGAGATGTTCTGCTGGGTGCTACGAGATTAAACACAAAAGGCACAACCTAGACGGAGAATCTTGGGGTGCACTTGACCCCTCATCTCTGGATTGTAACACCAGGCCTGTGTGTGGCCCAGCAGGACCGAACTTGGACACCCCTGAACTAGAAAATTTTACTATATAAATGTTCTCCTTTTTGTCTTTAGTTTTTTTGTTTGGGTTTGTTTTTTTCTCTTCTACTTTCTCCCAATAAGGCAAAATGCATCAAAACAACTTTCTGTAAGTGATTAAGTCATCTTGAAATGTGCAGACAATATAGTGACATTCTTTCACTATATTTATTTTATAGCATTATTCAACTATTGTACTTACATCAAGTTTTTGTACATTTTTTATGAAATCTGAGTGAACAGATACAAAGACAGATTTGATGGAGAGTTAGTAGAAATCACTTATCTACCATGTGTGTAAATGCATGTTTCTTATCCAGGTGCTTACAGTTTATGATGTTTCTGTATGTGGTATCCATAGCTCTGTTTCATTATTTTTGCAGTCATAAAACACATTTTATCGAACACCTAACAAAACAGGAGGAATCCAATATGGTTGGGTTAGCATTCTCTTTTCATCTCTTTTCTTTTGACTGATTTATAATAATTGTATAACTTTTACAATGTGTGTTGAAATGTAATACAATTTCAACTAGTAAAGAATTACTTCATCTGCAGCTCATGTGATAATTTAACCTTTGGGTTAAGAAAATCTGAAATATTTGTTTTCAGATTACCTGTCATTAAAATGTCCTATAACTCAGAATGTTTTTTGATGAACACTGAAAATGTATGATTACAAAGAACAACTATATAATTCTTGCTTTGATCTCACCCACATATCTGGTTGTTAATACACAGTACATCCATCACACATGAGAATTCACTATCTGACAACAAATCTCTCTCTCTCTCTCTCTCTATCTCTCTCTCTCTCTCTCTCTCTCTCTCTCTCTCTCTCTCTCTCTCTCTCTCTCTCTCTCTCTCTCTATATATATATATATATATATATATATATATATACAAGAACTACTGTATTGTATTAGTATTTTTTTTCTAAAGTGGATAATACCTGAGGAAATCACTATTGTTTCTGATGAAAGTTTTATAAATAAGCGGCTCCTAAACTCTAGTTTGCTACTTTGATATGATAATTAGTAAAACAGCTTGCTTGTCTGTTTCTGTGGTGGCCCTAAGAATTTCCCCAATGTTATCATGCAGTTAGATCCTTACTCAGGCCATTATCAAGTACTTTGGGCTGCACATTAACATAATGGAGCTGCAAAAACATTACTAACTTAATGTGGAAATAAAAAAGGCTAGTACAATGTATAGCATTTTGTGCTCTTAGGAGACTCTGTTGCCTCAAAGTCAAGTTTCTGTTTTTTAAGTTATTCTTAAAGAACACAAAATACTGTGAAAGTCCTTTTTTTCAAAAGCAAAACATTCTTGGGATATCCAGCATTGTCTGTGCAGCATAATTATGCAAATGAGTGGCTACTGAATACTAATTAGATGCTTTGATCCTTTCGCCTTATAACCTCTCCAAATGAACACATTCCATCACAACTTATCCCTCCTCTCTCTACCACAATTATCCCAGTCCTCACACATATTTTCAATCTTTCCCTTGACATTGGCAAGTTTCCTGCTTCTTTAAAACACGCAACAATTACACCCATTTTTAAAAACAACACAATCTTCTGCATCTAACTATCGCCCCATCTCTCTACTTTCCCTGGCTTCAAAACTGCTTGGGCAACTTGTTTACAACCTCCTCACCTACTTTGTTTTCCCTAACTCCCTCCTTGACCTCTTCCAATCTGGCTTTCTACCTCAACACTCAACAGAAACAGCTTTCATTAAAGTAACTAATGACTTGCTCACTGCCATGTCAAAGGGTCACTTCTCTATCCTAATTCTTCTGGATCTCTCTGCTGCCTTTGACACTGTTGACCACACTTCTCATACAAATTCTCTGCTCTCTTGGCATCAGTGACACAGCTTTCTCTTGGTTCTCAGCCTACCTTGAAGACAGAATATTTAGTGTCTCCTTCTCTGGCACCTCTTCTTTGCCTCACCCTCTGAATGTTGGCGTACCCCAGGGCACTGCCCTGGGCCCTCTCCTTTTCTCCATCTATACTTCTTTCCTTTGTCCCCCTATTAAAATCTTTTGGTTTTCAATAACATCTATATGCAGATGACACGCAAATCTACCTCTTGGCACCAAATCTATCCCCCTCTATCCTAGCACAAGTGGCGAGCTGCCTCTCTAGTGTATCCTCTTGGACGTCCTCCCATTTACTCAAACTAAACATGTCAAAGACTGCGGTCTTAATCTTCCCACCCCCTACCACAGCTTCCACTCCACATAAACCTCTCTCTGTTGACAATGCCATCATCACTCCCACCTCCCAGGCCCATTGTCTTAGGGTTCTGTTGAACCCTGCCCTCTCTTTCACTCCTCACGTACAATCCTTAACAAAATCCTGTCTTTTTCACCTAAAAACATTGCCAAAACACGTCACTATCTCACACAAGACACAACTAAAATTCTTATCCACTCTGTCATCATATCTCGCCTTGACTACTGCAACTCACTCCTTGCTGGCCTTTCCATCATCCATCTCTCTTCACTCCAATCCATAATGAACGCATCTGTAAGACTCATTTACCAAACTCAATGATCAGTGTCTGCAACACCTCTCAGTCACTACACTGGCTTCCCATAGCCTCCAGAATAAAATGTAAAATCATGACCATAACCTATAATGTCCTCATCAATAATGAACCCTCTTATATCCCTGTTCTCGTCTCGAAAGTACACCCCTAACCGCTCTCTCCGCTCTGCTAACGACCTTCTTCTTTCATCCTCTCTTATCACCTCCTCTCACTGCCACCTTCAGGACTTTTCTTGTGCTGCCTCTATTCTTTGGAACTCTTTGCCTCGCTCCACTAGACTATCCTCCTGCCTCAAATCCTTCAAACACTCACTAAAAACTCATCTGTTTAAAGAAGCTTATCACCTCCAGCCCTAATATACACATCACATCTATTATCCTTCCATACCTCTCCCATACCCTTAAGATTGTAAGTCTGCAAGTTTTCAAGCTTGCATGCTTTAGGGAAAGCACTGTGTACACTTGATTTTAAGCTCAAAGATAGGGCCCCCCATTAATTTCTTCTTCTTTTTTTTTTTCTTTTTTTTTTTCTTCATTTTGTAATATTGTTTTGACTTGAACTTACCCCTGTATAGCGCTACAAAATATGTTGGTGCGTTACAAATAAAGGAAATAATGATAATAATATTAATTATGATTACATTCTGCTTATCTGCCTTTGTGGTGCTAACAAATAATGCTCCTAATCCACTCTGTGTCTCAAATTAGCAAATTAAGCTATATATTTGTGCACAGGAGCTACAAAAAGCATGGATGCTCTGGAATGATTCACAATAGAGAAAAATGGTTAGTACAATCTATAGCTATCTTGTAATGTGCTTTAAGATGAAATCAACTTCTTACCAGGGTGACAGTGTGCTTTTATTATTGTTGACTCAAACTATTTTGCTTTTGTAGTTGATCTGATTTGGAACATGACCCATGATCTTCCCCCTGCTGGTGACAAATATGTGGAGGCTGACCAACCCCTCTAGCAAGCTTTGGTTCAGGCTGAATTATTGCTCAGTTTGTGTAAAAATTGAAGCTTTTTTTGCGGTCGGAGATAATGGTACACGTCCCAGATTGCATTGGCTTCAAAAGCATATAAAGTGATTTTAATCTGTGAGCTCTTTTGAAATAATCATCTTTGATAAACAATGAGGCACTTGTTAACTTTAACTACTAAAAGAAAAGAAAATCTTAGGTTTGTGGTTTGTAATACTTTTGTGTGGGCCTACATACATATAGCCTAGAGCTGTTGAAACTACAACATTTTCTTCGTCAACTGTTACTTTACTTTTTGTTAATATTTTTCTTTGGGCAACCAGTGATAAGTTTACAGTACACCTCAAATAACATCTTATAAATATTTGTGTCATCTATGAAGACTATTCATGTTGGTCTGCCAAAATATATTACTTAATTAGTCATTGGGATTGCAAAGGTTTTTTACATTTCACAACTTTTCCATAATGATTGCGTTTTTTGTATTTCTGTTTTTGCACCTTTTGGTGGCAATGAGCTACAAATACCTTTACAGATACAAAAACAAATGGCAAATCTAACATACAGGTGGGCCCCGTTTAACACTACCCTGTTTAACACTGATTCACCATGAAGCTATTTTTGCCTTACCCATCCCCCATTTAACATAATGCAATTTTTGCCCAACACATCCTTGATTAATTTGATGCTTGTGTATCATTCCAATACACCAAGAGCTATGAAAGCAATTTTAGAATTGAGTTTACCTGTAGTTTACCCTATGTTAAAATGGATCCCGTTTAACTCTGTTTTGTTTAGCACTTGGTCTTCTAGGAACACATCTACAATGCTCACATTTATGACATCATGTTTGATATTCCTGAATAGTTATTCTGCAGTAGTACATAATCTGTTTTAAATAAGTATTGTAACTCTCAATACTGTTGACCAGATATACTAGAGATTGATGTCTTGGAGATCCCTTACAAATTTACAACCTCTGCATTCCTATGTTAATTGATTTGATGTGGAATAAAAGCAAGACCAGATGACCAGACAATAAATAAAGCTAAAGCTATATAAATATCAGTTGTATGATGCCTGGAGAGCCTTTCATCCAGAGGAGCTGGATTATACAATTCTTTTCCCTGGCGACATAAAATGTACTCAAGATTTTTTTACAGATAGTGAAACTCTAGATGAGATGGTAAACATAGAAATTGGAGTGATATGCTTGGCAGATCATGCAATACTTATATTGAAAGATGCTGATACATTGAATGGATGGCTCACTTTTTAGATCTCCATTAAAAACAAATAATTTAAAGTTTAAAATACAAACCTTCTTTGAGTTAAATCAGGGATCAATTAATTCTAAAGGGATTATTTGGAATCCACATTAGGCATTTATAAGAGGTATTCTAATAGACTGGGTGGCCCAATGTAAGAATAACAGAGGCCAACGATTGAGATCAATTTATATTCAGCTAAGAAATATTGAGAGAAGAGAGAAAATAAATCCTAACTCAATAGATACAAATTTTATATCGCAATTCAAGACCAAATTAAAAAAATAATACAATTACAAACAGATGATCTAATCTTGTACCAACAAAAGTATCATTACTGGGCAAATAGAGCAGAGAAACTAATGACTAACAAATTAAAGACAAATATGACACAGAAATGAACTGACACAATTATAAGTATAGACAATCATTTAATTTATGGTGGGCAAAAGAGTGATAGAAGCCCTCCACTGTACAGTAGTACAGCAAATAAATAGTACATTTGTGGTCACATTTGAATGTCTAAATCAGAATTCTGAGAAAAACAGTTATTACACTGCTTTATAGGAAGCTGAGCAAAGACATGCAAATGTGCCTCAAAAGGCTTTGCTCTTGCAATCCATTACAACAAAAAATGTGCTGGGGGTGATGTAGACACACCCAGCAAGTGGTGCTGCTCATATAGGGTACAAATTATAAATCCGTACCCCTCCCGTCCTGTGCATGTGCAAGCTGATTGGGGCAATTCGCTGGGGCTGGGGGAGGCAATGGGGCAATACACTGGGGCTGGGGGAAGTGATGGGGCTGGGGCGATGAGGGCAATTCTCTGGGGCTGTGGAAGGTGATGAGGGCAATTCAATGGGGTGGGGGGAGGTCACGGGGCAATCTACTGGGGCTGGGGCAGGTGATGGGACAATTCACTGTGGCTTGGGGAGGTGATGGGGTGCAATTCACCGGGGCTGGACGAGTTCATGGGGCAATTTACTGAGGCTGAGGGAGGTGATGGGGCAATTCACTGGGGCTGGGGGAGGTCACAGGGCAATTCACTGGGGCTGGAGGGCAGTTCACTGGGGCTGGAGCAGGTGATGAGGGCAATTCACTGAGGCTGGGGGAGGTGATGGGGGCAAATCACTGGGACTGGGGGAGTTCACAGGGCAATTCACTTGGGCTGGGGGAGTTCACAGGGCAATTCACTGTTGCTGGGGCAGGTGATGGGGCAATTGACCGGGGCTGGGGGAGATGATGGGGGGTGTCATGCCCAGGGCCTGAGTGGACTGTTTCCACTATGGCCTGGGCCTCACTGGCCAGAGATACCATCTTTTTATTATTATGGTTATGTATTTCTTAGTGCTTATGATTAAAATATGATTACACTGTTATACTGTATGTATGTATGTTGGTTGTAAAGAAACATATTAGCTAGTCTGCAGGCTATTGCACCAGCCTATTATGTTACAATGTTATTATCTGGGATAACTCACTCACCCCACCTAAATAATAATAATCAACAGGATGAGATCTGATCTCATCAGAGGTACAGGGTTTTCCAATTAAGCAAGGGGCAACCTATTATTTAGCGATTGTGCTTACTGATTGGCCAGCCTGTGTGCCAGAAAATTGTATAAAATGTGCCAATTAATAAAGGTATGTCAGTGGTATCTGTACTTACATACTTACATAGACAAGGTGTAAGTGTCATTCTGTGCATTAATCCAAATTTTAAGGGATTATATGGTGTTCCTGATATTCTGGTCTGCCTAAGCATATTCATGGGCGTGGTTCCTGTGTATGGTCCATCTTCTGCTATCAGAGGTGTACAAGGACCGCAGGATTCTGCTGGATAGGTTTGAACTAGGTTCTTACCAAGTCCAATTGAAGTAGCAGATCGTGACAGGGGGCAATTTACCTGGGCTGGGGGAGGTCACAGGACAATTCACTGGGGCTGGAGCAGGTGATGGGGCAATTCAATGGTGCTGGGGGAGGTCACAGGGCAATTCACTGGGGCTGGATGGCAATTCACTGGGGCTGGGGCAGGTGATGAGGGCAATTCACTGTGGCTGGGGGAGCTCACAGGCAATTCACTGGGACTGGGGCAGGTGATGGGGCAATTCACTGGGCCTGGAGGGAAAATCACTGGGCTGGGGGAGGTCATGAGGCAATTGGCTGGGGCTGGGGCAGGTGATGGGGCAATTCACTGTGGCTGGGGCAGGTGATGGGGCAATTCACTTGGGCTGGGGGAGGTCATGGGGCAATTCACTGGGGCTGGAGGGCAATTCACTGTTGCTGGGGCAGGTGATGGGGGCAATTCACTGCTGGGGAGGTCATGGGGCAATTCACTGGGACTGGAGGGCAAATCATTGGGGCTGGGAGAGGTCACAGGGCAATTCACTGGGGTTGGGGCAGGTGATGGGGCAATTCACTGGGGCTTGAGGGCAATTCACTGGGGCTGGAGGTCAATTCATTGGGGCTGGGCAGGTGATAAGGGCAATTCACTGGGACTGGGGCAGGTGGTGGGGCAATTCACTGTGCCTGGAAGGCAATTCCCTCTGGCTGGAGGGCAATTCATTGGGGCTGATGCATGTGATGGGGCAATTCACTGAGGCTGGGGGTAGTCATGGGGCAATTCACTGGGGCTGGGGAATGTCACAGGGCAATTCACTGGGGCTGGGGCAGGTGATGAGGCAATTCATTGGGGGTTACAGGGGCAATTCACTGAGGCTGGGATGTAGATAAAACAATTAGTGAATGAAGGGACACATGTCTTGTTCCTGGTATTAAAAAAATCTAAAGGAAAGTGAAGTGTCTGAAATCATGTGACTTTCCACAGTAGGGCAGACTTCATGGGCTAATTCAGCATGCCTCCACAATCCCCAGGCCAAAAAGATACATTGTATGAGTTATGCTAATTTTCCCTGGGAAATTCAGGGTGTGTCAACATTCATAGAAAACTGTTTGCAAATTCAGCAAACTTTAGGGTAAAGGTTTAACTGTTTATTTTGGTATTTTTTCATGTAAACATTTTTTTTTTCAGACGCTATAAATTATCCTCTATCAGTTGTATTTATTATTATTATTATTATTATCTTTATTTATATTGCGCCAACATATTCCTTAGCGCTGTACAGGGGTTGAGTACATCACAAAAAACAAACTTAACACCTTGTAAAGATTGGAGGGCCCTGTTTTTGAGCATATAATCAAATGCACATAGAGCTTGTTTCCAAGGCACTGACACAATATTGAAAACTCGCAAACTTACAATCTAAGGGTTTAGGTGTGATACAATAGGGTGACAAATGCAAGATGGCAGTGTGAAAGCAATTTGTTCAGTCAAGCGGAGGTGCCTGTGTGTTGTACTGTAGATTGTGGGTGTAGGTGTTATTAAGCTGTGGAATGTTTATGTTGTACATGTTAAGGCTGAAGGTGATACAATTTTTTAAACAGGTGTGTTTTTAGTAATTTTTTTAAGGTTTTGAGGCAGGAAGATAGTCTAATGGAGCGGGCAAGGAGTTCCAAATATTAGGGGCAGCACGAGAAAAGTCTTGAAGACGGAAGTGAGAGGAGGTGATGAGAGAGGAGGAAAGAAGAAGGTCGTTAGCAGAATGAAGGGGGCGGTTGGTATAGTATTTTGAAACAAGAGCAGAGATATAAGGGGGTGCACTGTTGTTGAGGGCTTTTTATGTTAGGGTCATGGTTTTAAATTGGATTCGGGAAGCTATGGGAAGCCAGTGTCGTTTGGTATTGAAGATGAGTCTAGCAGAGGCGTTCATTATGGATTGGAGGGTAGACAGACGAGAGATGGGGGGGCCAGCAAGGAGGGAATTGCAGTAGTCGAGTTGAGATATGATGAGAGAGTGTATTTGAATTTTAGCTGTGTCTTCTGTAAGACAATGACGAATTTTGGAGACATTTTTTAGGTGAAACTGACATGATCTGTTATCAATTGGATGTGAGGAATAAAAGAGAGGGCGGGACCTCAAGACAACGGGCCTGAGAGGTAGGAGTGATGATGGTGTTGTCAACAGTGAGAGATATTTGAGGAGTGGAAGCTGTAGTAGAGGGTGGAAAGATTAGAAGTTCAGTCTTAGACATGTTGAGTTTGAGTTGACGGGTGGACATCCAGGAGGATATGCTAGAGAGGCAGTTGGAAACTTGAGCTAAAAGAGAAGGGGATAGATCATGTGCAGAGAGGTAGATTTGAGTATCATCTGCATAGAGATGGTACTGAAATCCAAAGGATTTTATGAGGGTGCCAAGGGAGGAGGTGTAGATGGAGAAGAGAAGGGGGCCTAGGACAGAACCTTGGGGAACGCCAACAGACAGAGGGAGAGGTGAAGAAGGGGTGCCAGAGAAGGAGACACTAAATGTACAATCTTTACGATAGGATGTGAACCATGAAAGAGCTGTGTCCTGGATGCCAAAAGAGCGGAGAATTTGGATTAGAAGTGGGTGGTCAACTGCATTGAAGGCAGCAGAGATATCCAGGAGAATTAGAGTAGTGACTCTTTGATTTGGCGGTTAGCAGGTCATTGGTGACTTTTGTGAGGGCTGTTTCTGTAAAGTGTTGGGCCCAGAAACCAGATTGGAAGGGGTCAAGAAGGGAATTGGAGGAAATAAATTGAGTGAGGCAATTGTAAACAAGCCGCTCAAGGAGTTTAGAAACCAGGGGAAGTAATGAGATAGGGTGATAGTTGGAGGCAGAAGCTGGGTGAGATGAGGGCTTCTTGTGAATGGGTGTAATTGTGGCATGTTTTAAAGAGGATGGAAACCTTCCAGTGTTTAGGGAGAGGTTGAATAGATGTGTGAGAGCTGGGATAAGTGTGGTGGATAGGGGAGGGATTAGCTGTGATGGAATAGTATCATGAGGACATGTTGTAAGGTAAAAGGTTGATAGTCAAGTAGATACTTCATCCTCGGTTACCGGGTCAAAGGAGTCCATAGTGGAGGAGAGATTGGGTAAGGGTAAGGGCTGGGTGTTGTCGGTTTGTGGAGAAGATGGTGGGAAAGTGCTAAGCTGGGAGGATAGCTTATTTCGGATGGATTCAATTTTATTTTTAAAATGGCTAGCAAAGTCATCAGCAGTGAGAAAGGAAGGGGCAGGAGGTGGATTGGGCAAAGGAGGGCATGGAAAGTAGCAAAGAAACATTTAGGGTTGGAGAACAGGATTGATATTAGTGATGAGAAGTAGTGTTGTTTGGCAAGATTGAGGGCAGAGAAGTAGGAGCGCAAGGTAAACTTGTAGTGGAGAAAGTCTGCTGAAGTGTGAGATTTCCTCCATAGTCGTTCTGCAGTGCGTGAGCATCTCAGTACATAGTGTGTTTGTGTAGTGTTCCATGGTTGTGGATGTGAGCGAGGGCGTTTGCTTGTGATTATGGGGGCATGAGAGTCAAGGGTGTAGGTTAGAGTAGTGTTGTATTGTGAAGTGGCTACGTCAGGGCAGGCAAGGGTGGTGAGGGGGCTAAGAAGGGGTTTTAGTACATTTGAAAATTCTTGTGGTTTGAGTGCTTGCAGGTTTCTGCTTGTTCTGGTGGCAGGGATTGAGGAAGGGTGGTGAGCGGAAGATGAGACGAGGTTGCAAGTTAGCAGGTGGTAGTCAGATAGGGGAAGTGGAGAGATGTCAAGGTTGGAGTGCAGAGAAAAAAAGGTCAATTAAGTGTCCAGCACTGTGAGTTGCTAAATCTGTCCATTGTGAGAGGCCAAGGGAAGATGTAAGTCCAAGTAATTTTGCAGTTGTTGGAGAGGTGGGAGTGTCAGTGGCTATGTTGAAATTGCCAAGAATGAGTGAAGGTATATTGGAGGAGAGAAAGTGAGGGAGCCAGGCGGCAAAGTTGTCCAGAAATTGAGAGGGTGATCCAGGTGAGTGATCACAGCTACTCGCAGAGGGATGTGAGAGAAGATATGGCTAGTATGGAATTAAAAAGATGAGAATTGGAGGGAGGGAACAGGGGGTATGCAGTGAAAAGTGCTGTGAGAGGATAGCAGTATACCCTTGTTTGTTCCCAGGTCTAGGAGTGTGGCTGAAGTGTAGGCCACCATAAGAGAGTGCAGCAGGAGAGAGAGTCAGATGGAGTGAGCCAGGTTTCTGTGATAGCCAGTAACTTGAGGGAGTTGGAAATGAAGAGGTCATGAATGAAAGTAAGTTTATTGCAAACAGACCTTGCATTCCAGAGGGCACAGGAGAAGGGCAAATTAGATGGTTTGTGACAAGGGATGAGTACTAGATTATGAGTGTTTTGGGTATTTGCTGCCCTGGGGACTCTGCGTGGCTGACAGCAGGTGGGAATGAGTGAGGGGCCTGGGTTAGGGGATATATCTCCACAAGCCATTAGAAGAAGGACAGAGAGTAAAAGGAGATGGGAATAGGTCTTACAGGAGCATTTCTATTTTTCAGCTTTAGAGGAGGGATGAGATAGTGACTGGAGGAAAGAGAGGAGCTCATGGGAGCAGAGAAGAGAAGATGACAGAACTGAAGATGAGATAGTTATATTATTGGAGACATATTTTGTAGAGTCAGTATAAGAGAGTCTGAGAAAGAGGCAGCAGGTTATAGTGAGGAAGATGGTGTGAGGAAACATTGTGACACTGTATAAGCAAGTATTCTTAAAGGGGGGTGATTAGAGGTAATAAGCAGATGTCAATGTTTGAACAGGTGCAAGTAATTAGTATGCCTCAATATATTAAGTGTAAACAGGGTGGGTGGGTAGAGGGTCAAGGAGGGAGGGGATTGCTGTGTTTCTGTGGAATATGCTGTGGAGCAGGGTGTTTTACAGATATCTATGAGACAGAAAAGGAGTTATTTGAGTGGGTGGATAGATAGGGGCAATACATAGGATGAGTGAACACAAAACATTTCTGGTTTACAAATAAACAGAAATATATCATGACAATAGCAGTTCAATCTAAAATAATAATAGAAATAAGTCTATCTCAGCAATTATCATCACACAGATATTAATAATATTAAATAGTCCATTGTAGAGGTAGATATGGATCAGGTGAGAAGCTGTTCTTCTGACATTAACCTTGCTCGATTTAAAACTGCATCCAGGTGTGTTTCTGTGAAATATGCTGTGGAGCAGGGTGTTTTACAGATATCTTAGCTTGATTTAAAACTGCATCCAGGTGTGTTTCTGTGCTCACTTTAATATGCCTTTTAGCATGTGCCCGCTGTACCACACAGCTGTGAGCAAAGCTAGGCTTGGATTATACACAAGCTAGGAATCATACCCACGTACAGCTAATTCAAGTTTACTGCCTCTCATAAGCGTGGGGCTGGTTCCTTAGTTTGTGTAGTGGATATTTTGAAGAGGTAGTTTACCACAACAATCCAATTTATGGTGGGCAAAAGAACGATAGTATAGACAACAAACATCATACTAAACCTAAAGAAAGAGGAGAAAAAATTATGAAATATTATAGATCTATAAATTACAAGATGGAGAAAACTTTATTTAGTCAACTAAACATGATGTAAATACTTTTTTTAAGTCAAATTACATTTTGGCCAGCGGATTGAAACTTTTCATGTGAAATTGAATTCATATAGACCAAACAGGTTTTATATCTAGAAGGCAATGTTTAAATAATAATAGGAGAATGGTTGACATTATCTCCTCTATATGTGACAAGAAGATTGAAATGATGACACTCTCACTTAATGATGAAAAGTCTTTTAATAGGGTGTGGTGGACCAGCTCCTTGCGCTGGTGAGGATGAGCGCCGTAGGCGCTCTTTCCTACAGCCCATACAACTTAGGCAGGTAGCGCCAAAGATGCTCACTGCGCTGGTGGAGATTAGAGCCATAGGCGCTCATGCCTATGACCCTGCACGACTTTGGCAGTGAGCACTGTAGGCGGTCATCCCTACGACCCGCGGAACTATACATCAACAGAAATCTCAATTACACAATTCACTATGCAAGACCCGTAGCAGTTTGAAAAAAAATGCGTGGGAAAATTAGGGCCCGTAACATTTGCAAAAAGGAAAGTGGCATTTAGCAAAAACAAATACGACCGGCAGCACTTAGAAAAAAAAAATATACAGACTTAACGGTCGAACCGCGCACATACAAAAACAACAAAAACACAAACAAAATGTAAAAAAATATTCAAAACAAACATCACACACAGCAAGGGGGGACAGCCAGAACATCTGGGAGTGAGGTTGCACGACAATTTAAATACAATCTACCGAATTTTGACCAAAAAATGGCGGACGAAAAAAAACGAAAATGAGGCGTGAAACACCACCAAGCACATAAGTCTTTTACACAGGCACGTACGAGGTATAAAATACACTATTAGGGACAACTGAAAATGCTCCACACCCGCGTAACACATAGACAATCGCCTCCAATTTACAACACTAACTTACAACTAATAAAATGTAATAACACTAATAACATGCTCTTTTAAAAACATCATATGAAATGCAAACTCTTGAGACCTCTATATAAGGTAATAATTTGTCACTCCTAACCTGCTCATAAAGGTTATGTTTTACTCTTCGATACTTGATACTGATCGCAAATATTCACCTTTTACCCATTAATTTTACTGTGTGATTAATGCTTTTAGCTCTGTTTCATCTACTGCATTATAATCACTAATACTTCATTCCCATTATTTGGGATCATAGCCTTTTATGTTTCTTTAACTTACTTAAAGAGAAAAATATAAATAGTAGTTTGGTTAAATCTATTAGATTCCAACTATGAGTTCTGCAAAGAATTACTAAGCACATCAGTAATACTGCTTCTTGTTCACCATTAATTAATAATGATTTACAGTTATGAGGTAATAAAATATATCATTCAAGGTAATTGAAGATTGTAAAATTAGATGAAATGATGAAAAATAATTCCACCAAAGACATTCAGACATTAAAACAATTTGAAATATATTGAGATAAAATGATTTAAAATGTTTTACTGGCATCACATTTCGAACTAAAGAAGTATGGATGATGTAATATATATACCGTATTTATCGGCAAATTACACACACTGGTGTATAACACGCACCTCATTTTAAGAAGGAAATTTCAGGAAAAAAAAAAATTAAAATAAAGAACTTTAAAGCAAAATCCTCAACCTCAACCTCCCTCCTCATCCTCAACCTCCCTCCTCATCCTCCCTCCTCAACCCCCTCCTCAAACCCCCCATCGTCAACCCCCTCCTCCACCCCCATCCTCATCCTCCTTCCTCAACCCCCTCCTCAACCCCCCTCCTCAACCTCCCTCCTCATCCTCAACCCCCCTCCTCATCCTCAACCCCCCTCCTCAACCTCCCTCCTCATCCTCAACCCCCTCCTTATCCTCAACCCCCCTCCTCATCCTCAACCCCTTTCTCAACCTCCCTCCTCAACCTCCCTCCTCATCCTCCCTCCTCAACCCCCTCCTCAACCCCCATCCTCAAATCCCCTCAACCCCCCTCCTCAACCCCCCAATCCTCAACCCCCCCTATCCTCAACCCCCCTATCCTCAACCCCCCTCCTCATCCTCAACCCCCTCCTCAACCTCCCCCCTCAATCCCCCCATCCTCAACCCCCTCCTCAACCTCCCTCCTCAACCCCCCTATCCTCAACCCCCTCCTCAACCTCCCTCCTCAAACCCCCTCCTCAACCCCCCCATCCTCAAACCCCCTCCTCAACCCCCCCATCCTCATCTTCCCTCCTCAACTCCCCTATCCTCAACCCCCTCCTCAACCTCAACCCCCCTCCTCAACCTCAACCCCCCTCCTCAACCTCCCTCCTCCGCATTCTAACCCCCCTCCTCATTCTAAACCCCCCACCTCCTCAACCTAAACCCCCCTTACTTACCTGCTTCAGCTTCGGCCTCCGCTCCTTGACCCGGTGACGTCACATGTGCGCCAGCGCGCCACGTCATTAGCATATACCGCCCGGAGGAGGGGGGTTTAGGTTGAGGAGGGGGGGGGGGGGTAGAATGCGGAGGGGGTTTAGAATGAGGAGGGAGGTTGAGGATGAGGAGTGGGGGGTAATATCGGCGTATAACACGCACCTATCATTTGCCCCCTATTTTCAGGGAGAAAAAGTGATTGTTATACGCCGATAAATACGGTATATAGTTTAGTTAATAAAAACATTTACAGGCCAGTAATTCAATGTAAAATAATCACAATACTAGAAATATGACTACGGCATTGAAAAGATGCTGTTAAAGTGTGACTCTCCATATTGCATGTCCTAATGCAAAAAGCAGCGCATGACCATATTGACCAATAGGATGCCACTGAGCTTGCCGTGTGCATTTGTAGATGCAAAATGGAGATTCATAGAAGTTTCACAGATTGCAGTTCGTCCGCGTCACGCTTTAACATGCTCTGAGGTTGTCAGAAGTGAGAAAGACCAACATGGCAACCCCCTTGTATTGAGCATGGGGGAATTAAAATATTGTAATCATTTATAAACTTTATATAAATGAGTTAATAGAGCTTTCATAGTTCTTTTTAAATATTTATATTGTAAATTACCTCAACTTATTTTACCATTACAGTGTCCCTTTAAGGAGACTCCAGTGGATGTGTGTACAATTTCACCATTGCAGGAGTTTTTGCTATTCTATAAGCCCTAAGTCGGAATAACAACTTAAATGCATTTGTTTAATGTACTGTATGCATTGTCTTTAAAGAGAGCTTCCACATGGATTTATTACCTTAAAACTGAGTCATTTTGAAACTAGTTTAAGCTGCATTTAATTTTATATTGTGTTATAGTTTTTTTCTATAGATATATTTAACTTAGAAATTACAAATGAAAAAAATAAATTAGTTCATTTAGAATAATGTAAACTTGCAGAAGAAAGATTTTATTGGAAAACTGTGGTTCATAAAATGTGTTTTATATTGAATGTAATCAATAGAAAATAGCAAGGAGTGATGTATGCATTGTAAGCTCAATAGCCCTGTCATTACTAAAACCGGTGTGTGGAAATGAGAAGGCCCCTGCAAAGCATTTAATGCCAAAATGTATCTATATTGCACCCAACTAAAAAGCAATATGGAGGATTAGGCTGGTTCAATAAGAGTTAAGAAAAAATGAAATAGTAGACAATGGGAAATAAGTATCTACTGCTTACAATAGACCCAATGGAGTAATAAAAAATTGTTGCAATCACATACTAGGACAAGATAAAAATCAAAGAGTCGATGAATGGAACATAAAGTCTGTCTGATAGGTGAAAACGACTTCAATGTTTTATGTACCAAAAATAATTGATGAAGTGTGTTACCTCTTATTTTTTAAATTTACTATGTTTGCAATCTCTGTTGTATTCCCTTAACCTCAAATGCCTGGAGAATATTATATTTTCATGTCTAAGACGAAAATGTCTTAGACTTTCAACCAATAACTGAGTGCAGCTACAGTACCACAGTTTCCACACTGGCACTTCAGTTGATCACGTGTGTTATTCAAAATCTTAAATCTAATTTACAAACCCCTCAACAACATGCATCTCCATACATCTCAACACTTGTCTCTAGACACATTCCAAACTACCCTCTCTGCTTCTTCCATGATTTGTGCTTCTTATCCTCCATAATAATCTCTTCCCATGCTCATGTACAGGACTCAAGAGTGGCCCCCATTTTACCTATTTTGAAGTAATATATACAGGAAGCATTGTGTTGAAGAGCTGGCAATCTCTTTTGATGTTGCTGCAGCATCAGTGCTGTGGAGCTCCTGTGTTAGTGTCAGCAATGTGTGCAGTGTGTAGTGTAAATAGTGTGCGTGCGCAAGGCAAATCTGTTAGGGTAGCTGTGTACTAAAATGGTGCGAGGGCCGCAGGCTCACTGCGCGAAGTTGCAGCATTAGCAACGGCCTGCATGCTCACAATTATATTTGTGATAATGAGGTATATATAGTAATACAGTTTTATAATAAGATACTGAGGTGTATATATAGTAATACAGTGTTATAATAAGACAATGAGGTATATATAGTAATCACATATATAATTGTGAGCATGCGGGCCATTATTATTTATTTGATTACCATACACCAAACAGCATTAGCTCACTTACAATTTCATTCCTGTCATTTTTTGACGGCCAATATTCTAGTACAGTTTTATAATAATCTACTGAGGTATATATAGCAATACAGTGTTATAATAAGATAATGAGGTATATATAGTAATACAGTGTTATAATAAGACAATGAGGTATATATAGTAATAGTGTTATAATAAGATAATGAGGTATATATATTAATACAGTGTAATAATAAGACAATGAGGTATATATAGTAATACAGTGTTATAATAAGACAATGAGGTATGTATAGTAATACAGTTTTATAATAAGACAATGAGGTATATACAGTATAGTAATACAGTTTTATAAGAAGATACTGAGGTATATATAGTAATACAGTGTTATAATAAGATGTGGAATGTGATGCACAATTAATAACCTAACAGAAGTACACATGGTGTCAGATGCCTCCCAGCAGCCCCCATGGCCCCACTCACCCACAGTGGAGATGTAGGAGGGTGGGGGGTGTTATCCGTGTACCGGGTCAGGATACAGGTCTTGCCCTCACCAGTCATCACCAGCTTGACCACAAAGCTCGCTGGCTCCTGCTCAGCCATACCCCTCAGCCCGGTTTTTACAGCCTGTACATAGTGCCGGCTAAGGTGTGTGAGTGGGACTGTAACACGGGCATTGCCGGGCAGAGCTTCCGCATTGTGATGCCTCAGTGTGCAATACCTCCTCCTGCAAATACGGGCCAGGAGGGACCAGTGGACATAGTGCGGAAGTACAGTGACTGACAGGTACAGTAGGGACATAGTGCGGGAGCATAGTGACTGACAGAGACAGTAGGGACATAATGCGTGAGCATAGTGACTAACAGAGACAGTAGGGACATGGGGACATAGTGCGGGAGCATAGTGACTGACAGGGACAGTAGGGACATGGGGACATATTGTGGGAGGGCCGCAGCTTTGCAAGGGCCGCAGTTGCTAACGCTGCAGGCTCGCGTAGCGCTGCACTTGCCTTCAGCGTTAGCAACGGCCCGCATGCTCACAATTATATATGTGACTAGCGAATTGCCCGTCAAAAAATGACGGCAATGAAATTGTAAGTGAGCTAATGCTCTTTGGTGTGTAATAATGAAATATATAATACATTAATAAATGAATATACTTTACCTATTTTGAAGCATTGTGTTGAAGAGCTGTCAATGT
Organism: Discoglossus pictus; assembly: GCA_027410445.1. NCBI lineage: Eukaryota > Metazoa > Chordata > Amphibia > Anura > Alytidae > Discoglossus > Discoglossus pictus. The sequence goes on along the minus strand of CM050163.1, from coordinate 174,478,126 downwards.
GTTTTGATGTTGCTGCAGCATTAGTGGTGTGGAGCTGCTGTGTAAGCGTGGTGATTGTGTGCAGTGTAATACTGTGCGTACGCGAGTCCAAACCGTTAGCGTAGTGGTGTATTTCCGCATTGGCGTAAAATGGCGGGTAATCTGTGGTATGCGTCTTCGCGGATTATCCGTAGGTGCTTAGTGGTGTTTTGCAAGTTTCTTGTCGTGTTTTGCGAGTGTGTTGTGGTGTTTTCTGTGTTTCTTGTTCGTCGGCCATTTTTTCTCTCGCTTAGCGATTTTATTAGTGTCTAAACTCTTTTATTTTGATTGAAATGAAGGTGTAACTTGCTTTTTTGAGGTGCTGGATGGTTCCTCTTGCTGTAGGTAAGCTTTTTATGTGTGTGTATTTATTTTGTTTTAAATGTTTTTATGTTCGCGTGTTGCGTTTGATTTTTGCAAGGTCGTAATGTGTGCTAACATGTCTCGTATCTTGTCTGAGTGTGTAGCCTCATTTTCGTTTTGCTCGGCGGCCATTTTTTCTGTCGCTTATCAAATTTTTTAGTGTGTAGACTCTTTTATTTTGAGTGAAATCAAGGTGTAAGTTGTTCTTTTGAGGTCCTGGATGCTCCCTGTTGCTGTAGGTAAGTTTTTTATGTATGTGCTGTGTGTATGTATTGTGTTTTGAATTTTGTAATGTTCGTGAGTTGCGTCCGAGTGTTGCGAGGTCGTAATGTGTGTTAACGTGTGTCATATGTTGTTTGCGTTGCGAGGAAAAGTTTGCGAGGGCCGTAATTGGTGTGTCGTGTTGTTTGCGTTGCGACGTAAAGTTTGTGAGGGTTGCAGTTGCTGGCATGGAGCGCCTTCGGCGCTCCATGCCAGCAACTGAGGCCCTCGCCCACTGCCCTCGCTGCGCGAGCCTCGGCCCTCGCTTTGCCCTCGGCCCTCGGCCCTCGCCCACTGCCCCCGCTATGCGAGCCCGCGAGCGTTAGCAACAACTCGCATGCTCACAACTATATATGTGATAAGTTTATCCTTTATGGTTTTTGTACTTATCCCTCAATGATGCTATCACTGTGTTCCGTCCAGCAGCCCCTTAACACATGTTTCTACCCCTTATTACCTCTTAGATTGTAATCTCTCACTAAAGCAGGACCCCCAACTTTGTTTGTACCCGAGTGTATGTATAAAGCACGGATTTTTCTTATCTGCTTTCAAATGTGAATAATTTCTATCCATTGTTTTATTGTATTCTAGCTCTATGGAATCTCAGTTCAGACCGGGGCATACATAAATGCTATAACAGACATTAATGACCCAGCATCCCATCACAGAACATGTAGAGAATGAAAAGGCATGAAAAGTAATACCATTCAAAACCCAATAAGGTACTTTTACACATAATTATTGCAATAACTTATTAAAGAACCTCAAATTTCCACCACATAAATACACAATTCCTATATTTGGGGTTTGGTTAAATCAATTTATATGAAGTTGTCTCCAATATTCTTCCTCTGAGGAAAATGACATCAGGAAACATACAGAGTGCTGATTTTATTTAAAGAAAAAGACAGGCGTAAGGTGGGAAGGACAACTGGAAGAGAAGAGAAAATCACATCAATCAGAACGTGTACAGAGCTGGTCTAACCAATCATGATCAAGTCCATGTTGATAGTTTACAGATAGTGAATCAGAGCCCACAGAAAACCAATGTAGGTTTGGAGAAGAGTGTAAAAATAACTTTTTTTTTCTCATAGAAAACACCTTATGCAATGTTTGTCAAAAAGTCCCTTATGCAAATATTCTATACTTATCGGAAGCCTATGAATGAGTTTGTAGTTTAGTCTCTGAACCATTTGCAAACAGGGAGCTTAAACTAACTGATACAAGAGCTAGGGTCCCATCAAAATCTTTTTTGAATATTGAGTTAAGTGAAAAATGTTTTTTTAATGCATCAGAAAAAATGGAGCTCTTAGTAGTAGTTGTCATGTTCAAGGAGACTCCTTAAAATGAAGTGGCTCGTTGATCTCTAGATAACAGGCTATTCCTTAAAAATTTAAAAAAAAACAGTCACCTCAATACACTGCATGTGGCAGGAAAAAAGCTCCTTCAGAGACAATACCTCCACTATACATGAAAAATGCTTTAGGAGTCCTCTGGCCCTCTTGAATCAAATACCATCAGACTAAGACCTCTTCCTGTAAAAGAAAGCATCCCCTTTTTTGGAAGAGATATCCCATACATTTATATGAGGGTCAAAAAAGCCTCTCTCGCACACACACAAAGTGGGTCATATCTCCCCAGACACAAATCCACATAAGAAGGTGGTCTCTTCTGTCAACAGAGTGGATCTAAGAGTGTTCAATTCAAAGATTCTCCTATTTACCATGGTAATCCCCTGGCCTAGTAATACTGTAGCAAATAATCAATAATAAAATACAATATTACTCCCATTTCAGTTAAAAAAGGGCACAACCCTCATTTGAAAGAGGTTACAATGTAGGTAGTGATGATGACAACTACAAATTAATTTTACCTTTTTCAATGGCTTTTTTTTTTTAAATTGAAAAGAAATGTACATATATTTCAATAGACCTATAGTTTTACAAATGTGAAGAAATAGAGTCAACAAGCAGTTCTTGGAAACATCATTTAAAAGCTCCTTTATGATGTATTATATTTCTTTTGATGTCAAGCAACAGGGTACTACAATAATTGTGAGAGTTTAATTAAACAACCATTCACACAATCTTATAGTAGACTGCTGGTATAATAATAAGAAAATATAAATTATATTTAATATGTATTATTAATGAATTTTAAGAGGCTATGCTCCCAGGCTCATGGTATTTTTCCACCATAGTGTTGGGCCAGTGAGTGTAATGATGGCTTGGCCAAGATCGGCATAATTCTTTAATATACCACTGACTAGCAATATAAACTATGTCAAAAAAGAAATCTCAGCAAGTAATTTCAATGTTATAGTTATTAAGAAGACCTTATAATCAAATCCAAAATGTCAGAATAGATAAGCATAAGTTGAAAGGACCAGTAGCCGAGCTAGTGCATGGAGGGCCCTGGAGAGATGGTACCCTGAGTTTGAATAAAAACAGTGATGCAGAGAGAGTGGAAATAGCATCTGACATCATCAGGTAAATACATATAGTGGGAATAAACCCAACATATATAAAATAAACATATATACACATACTATATGCACATATACATCAATATATACATGAAAAAAAACAGAGCACTGTAGTCCACAGTGATATTCTTCCTGTTGGACAAACATCTCACTAAGAGTGCTAATCCTGTGTGTTAAAACAAGAAAAACATGTTAGAAAACCCAAGTCCATATTAAGTCCTGTATTTTTAGTGTTGAAGAATATTATCATCTTTATTTCAAATGCTTTTCTCTCTTGTTTTTACATTTTCCTCTGAGTATTTTGACTTTTAAGTTTTGGATGGAGTGATCATTCTGGCTAAAATGGTGTCCCACTGAATGCCTGTGTAAATTCATCCTTAAGTGCATATTTTGGCTGTTTTCTCCAATGTAACAGCCACATAAAGTACATTGTATTATATAAACCACATTGGACAATATGCATGTATACAATCCTTTGATGTAATAGGTCTTGTTCTTATATGTGGCTGTGTCATCATTACAAATGTGTTGACATAATTTACAGGCAAGTTTGTTACAAGGTTTAGTTTTTTTTTTTTTATATTCAGTTGTTCATTTGCCAATTTTCTGCTGACAAGATTTATTTTCAGGTTTGGTGGTTGTTTAAATGCAATGATGGGAGGTTTTGGGAATATATCTTTTAATTCAAAATTTTCAATTAGTATTGGGTGTAAATCCTTGATTATTTTCCAAATTTCCTCTAAAAGTGGATGGTATGTAGTCACTAGAGGTGAAGTAGTTTGTTTTGTTTTGTACTCTAATAGGTGTTCACAGGGTATTTTGATGGCAGTGGTTATTTTTCGGGGAATAATACAGGGTTTGTAACCCTTTTGTTTGAAAGATTCAGACAGTGCTTTTAAACCTTTATTGTAGTCTCCAGTGTTTGAGCATATGCATTGGTATCTAATAGCTTGACTATGGATGATGGCTTGTTTGGTGTGGGAGGGATGGAAACTGGAGCTGTGTAGGTAGCTACATCTGTCTGTGGGTTTCCTGTGGAGAGTGGAGAATGGAGAATGCCATTTGTGATGGATATAGTAGTGTCTAGAAAGTTTATCTGCTCTGTAGAGAAATCCATTTTAAGTGTTATAGATGAATGGATGCCTTTGAATGAACTGTGAAAGTCTCTGAATTTTCTTTCTCCTTCTGTCTATATGATCATCTATGTAACAGTAGTATTTGTATGGTTTGTAAATGTATACAGATAAGAATGTTTCTTCTAGATTGGCCATAAATAGATTTGCGTATTGTGGAGCCATTTTTGTACCCATGTCAGTCCCCATCATCTGTAGGTAGGTATTTTTGTTAAAAGTGAAATAGTTGTGGGTAAGGATATATTCTGTTACTTTAACAATAACCTCAGGGCCATATTTATGGTTTTGCATGTGTGTTGTAAGAAACTTAAACATGCTTCAGTGCCAACTTTGTGTGGGATGTTGCTGTAAAGAGACTCCACGTCCATGGTGACAAGTAGTGTTTTAGCTGGTAGGTCTTTAATCTGACTGAGTTTGTTGAGAAAGTCAATGGTGTCTTGTGTATAGCTACTGGTGGGTGTTACTAACTCATGATTTAAGGATGTCTTCAACAAATCCAGATATCTGTTCAGTCAGTGTATTCATACCTGTAACAATTGGTATCCCTGGGTAGTCTGGTTTGTGGATTTTTGGCAGTAGGTAAAAGGTTCCAGTTGAAGGATTGGCGGGGATGAGTTGTTCTAATTTTTGTTGTTTATTTTTAGGGAATGTTTTGATGAGTTTTTAAGTTGAAGAGTATATTTTTCTGTAGTGACCTGGTTCAGTTTCTTGTAGTAGGTGTTGTCTTTTGGCTCATTTATGTAGTCCTGAGTATTCATGATAACAACTGCACCTCCTTGATGTCGGGGTTGTTTTTTAAAATCTTTATGGCAGTTCATTCTGATGGAGTAAGATTGTGCAAGTCTCTTTTATATTGTGTTGTTATAATGTATGCAGGTCTCAGGCGAAAGCTTTCTATATCATTTAATTTAATTTAATTTATTCAAACTGAGGGTTCCATCTCATGTTAGTATTGCTTGAGACTTGATAAAGAGAGGTTAAATCTCTCGAAAGCTTGTCAATATAAATGAGGCGTTTGTCTAATACAAAAGATACAAAAGGTATCATAATATACTGCAATACTCAGTATTAATCTAAATATATATAGAGATTAATAAGTACTAAATTACTAGATTACATTCACAACTGCTTCTCTCTTCAATTATCTATCTATCTATCTATCTATCTATCTATCTATCTATCTATCTATATATATATATATATATATATACAGTATCTCACAAAAGTGAGTACACCCCCACATTTTTGTAAATCTTTTATTATATCTTTTCATGTGACAACATTGAAGAAATTACACTCTGCTACAGTGTAAAGTAGTAAGTGTACAGCCTGTATAACAGTGCAAATTTGCTGTCCTCTCAAAATAACTCAACACACAGCCATTAATGTCTAAACCGTTGGCAAGAAACGTGAGTACAGCCCTAAGTGGAAATGTCCAAATTGGGCCCAAAGTGTAAATATTTTGTGTGGCCACCATTATTTTCCAGCACTGCCTTAACCCTCATGGGCATGGAGGTCACCAGAGCGTCACACGTTGCCACTGGAGTCCTCTTCCACTCCTCCATAATGACACCACGGAGCTGGTGGATGTTAAAGACCTTGCACTCCCCCACCTTCCGTTTGAGGATGACCCACAGATGCTCATTAGGATTTAGGTCTAGTGACATGCTTGGCCAGTCCATCACTTTTACCTTTAGCTTCAGTGGTCATCTTGGAGGTGTGTTTAGTGTCATTATCATGTTGGAATACTGCCCTGCAGCCCAGCCTCTGAAGGGAGGGGATCATGCTCTGCTTTAGTATGTCACAGTGATAGAAGATTCCCATTTAAAATACAGAAATTACATTTTTTTAAATAAAAAAATTCTGTTCAGTAAGCTGTGCAAAAGTCTGTATAAGTATAGGTCATGTCTGTATAAGTGTAGGTTGACGTACCATAAAACTGTAAGGAGGCAGAGGAACAGACCAGAAACAAATCAGAGAGAGACAAAAAAATATATCAGTGATGTCGAATTATAAGAAGTTTAGATAATGCAACAAAAATTCCATATTTGCATTAAGGTCTGTATTTTTCGTATTAAAGAATGTTATCATGTTTATTCCAAAGGTCTTTCTTTCTTGTGTGTTTTTAAAATGACCTCTGAGTATTTTGATTTTCAGGTTTTGGTGTAAGTATATGGAAAAGAAACTGTCAACATACTCCGGTATCTCTTCCATGAATACTTAGGGGATTAGCATGGTGTGTTGTGGTCCATGAGGTCACAGAGAGTCGGACATGACTGAACGACACAAACACATGCATGTTTTCTAAGAAATAACCCAATTTATATAGACTGCAGAGGTTAAATTATTGTATTTCTCTTCAAGTGCATGAAAAAACACACAAAGTCAACTGTCTTACTAAGAATACACAGAGAAGAAGCTTCATCCCAAGACATTTCGACTGTGCTGATTATTTATATGGAAATTGAATTGTAAACCACTAGCAAGTTAATTATAAATCACAAGCATACATATACCATTACATTCAGTTCAGTATAAAAATGCTTTGTCTCTGGTCAATGAGTTAATTAGGGACAATATTTCCATAAAAGAACATAAAGTATAATATCAGCACAAAATATGGTATGTAAAACAAGATGAAATAAACAGAAATATGACTGCAGTCTTCTTGTTAAATGAGAGAACATTACCCAGTAATGTAGTACTGAGTGTGGATGTCACAGCAGGAAGTCTATATGCAGAGTTGGAGATATGGGGCAGGTAAAGCTGGCAGCAAAACACAGCAAGAGAAATGTGTCTCGTTATGTGATAACACAGCATGCAGGCACTTAAATGTCTGTGTGCCTTATTTCACCAAGTTACACAGCAAAAACTTTAACATTAAAGGCAAATGGAAAACAATCATTTTTATGCATTTAAAAGAGCATGGTTTAAACATTACCATAGTTGTGTTAAAGAAAAACCTGACAAAATGCTTCCAATGTTCCTTTATATAAATGCAGTCACCTAGTAACACTGAAGCAAACAATCGACATAGATTTCTTAAATCCCCCAGTTTAAACTAATGTTAAACTGCATTTAAATTTATTTTTTTATACTAATACAGTGGAACCTCTATTTTCGTCATTAATCTGTTCCTGAGGGATTTATGGATACTGAATTGGATGAATATAGAATACATTTTTCCATAGGAATTAACTAAATCTGGAATAATCCATTCCTAGCCCTTAATCTGATACATAAATAAATAAAAATGTAATCAGAACTTTACTTTTACTGAGGAGTGATGATGGCAGAAGCTGAAGAAGAGCAAAAGAACATCAGGTGATTTACCAGCACTAGATTTAGCAAATAACTTTTCCAGTATTGTCCATTTCTGTCTGTTTTTTTTTTTTTAAATACTGTGACTAATATTGGATTTTTTAATGAATATAGGGGTATATTTTTGCCTAAAGAATGGGACTAATATTGAATTTGAGGAATATAGGGGCGGATGAATATGGAGATTTCACTGTATGTTCTTGTATTTGCTAGATAAATTACATTTACGTGGTGGCAGCATACAATTTCCACATCATCTCTTGAAATTCTTTGTGTTCTTTTATTTTTTTGCAAAATGTGCACATGAAACATATGGTAGTAAAAGATCAATATTTTTTCCAGAAAACATATTTTGCTCTCAAAAGTTTGAAAACAGTGGCAAAAAAATAAATTTTGTTGGTGTGATATTTTATTTCATATACTATTTGATAAATAAGAATACAGTGCTGAGTCACATTTTTACTATTTTCAATGTAATTAAGTGAACGGATGAGTGAATGATTTATGGATGACAAATACTCTAGGAGTGGTAAAGCGGGTCTGGATGTATATGCTGGACAAGCTCATGTAAAATCCTTGCTTTGTTGTAGTAAATGATGATCATGAGACTGTGTAATTATCATGGGTAATAAGTATGTAGTTGGATCAGCAAACTGCAAAAAATATATTACGTTAGTGTTAAATCAGAGAAAACTGACAGCTTCACTTTTTATTTACTTTCTAGAATGACAAACACATTTCCATTACATAGATGATTACAAGCTGTAATTAAGACATAGGACAAACTAAGAATATAAGCCCATGATATAGTAGCCAAGAATGTTTTCTGTAATATCTTAGAAAGATAAAGAAGCAAAGGGAAAATTTGAAGATTTAAAGACAGTTTGTAAAATGTACTCAAATGCCCTCAACCTTGCTGAACAGCACTACTTCACATCATTAATTTCAACTCTGCCCTCCAACCTCAATCTCCTCCACCCACCACCACCTACTGTCCCTTCCTGTATCACAGATGAAGACTTTGCCAGCCATTTTAAGCATAAAATTGAAAAGATTTGCAAAAAAATCTCATCTCATTGTTGGTCACACAGTCCCTCCTCTCAACTAACCAACAACACCAGGCCTTCTCCCTTCCCCAATCCCAAGCCACTATGCACTGCTTTGACCCTGTGACAGAGGACGAAATCTCCAGTCTACTATCAACCTCTCACCTCACCACCTGCCTCTGGATCCTATTCCATCATAGTTTATCCTTATCTCTCCCGTCTCTACCACACTAATCCTAGTAGTCACTCACTTCTTCAACCTTTCCTTAAATACTGACATGTTTCTATCTTCTCTAAAACATGCCATAATTAAACCCATTCGTAAGAAACCCTAGTCTGACGATTATAAATCTTGCTCACTATCTTTCTACTTCCCTTGGCTTCCAAACTACTCGGGCGGCTCATCTACAATCACCTTACCCAATTTATTTAGTCTAACTCCCTTTTTGACACCTTTGAATCCGGCTCTCACAAAAGTCACTCATGACTTGCTCACCACCAAGTCTGCTGCCTTTGACACAGTTGACCACCCTCTTCTACTCCAAATCCTCTACTCCCTTGGAATCAGAGACACTGCTCTCTCGTGGTTCACATCATACCTACAAGATAGTACATTAAGCGTCTCCTTCTCTGGCACCTCGTCTTCTTCTCACCCTCTGTCTGTTGGTGTACCCCAAGGTTCAGTCCTAGGCCCCCTTCTCTTCTCAATCTATACAACTTCACTTTGTTTCTTGATCAACTCCTTTGGATTTCAGTATCATCTCTATGCAGATGACACTCAAATCTACCACTCTGCACCAAATCTATCCCCCTATCTTATAACATATGTTTCGAAATGCTTCTCAAGTATATCCTCCTGGATAACAACCCACCACCTCAAACTCAACATGTCTAAGACTGAACCCCTAATCTTGTCACCCAAGTTGTAAGAGGCCCAAAAAAACTCTTCATTTTTAAAGGGCAAATTTTAATAGCCTAAGGTCAGCAATACAACTTATTGACTGGGGCAAAGAACTGACACTTAAAACTACTGAACATAAATGGACAACATTCAAATTCTTACTAAATATACATGCCTATTACCAAATGCCATGTGGAAATAAAAGTAAAAGGAGTTATTTTCAACCAATGTGGCTTAACAATTAGTTAAAGTTCAAGATACGGAGTAAAAAACAGGCATTTAAATTATATAAAAAAGAGGGAACAGAGACTGATTTACGCCAGTAGAAGGAAATCAAAAAGGCTTGCAAAAGAGCTATTGGACTGTCTAAAATAGAAAACGTAAAGTTAGTTGCAAAGGAGAGTAAGACTAACCCTAATTTAAAACAATATATATATGAATGAGTAGAAAGCAAGGAAGGAAGCTATAGTCACATTGCAATGGGGGACAGGCATTCTGATAAATAGAGACCAGGGAAAGGTAGATGAGCTAAATAAGTTATTTTTTTCAGTATACATAAGAGGTGCCAGTAGTTGCAACAGAATAGGGCTTTACTACCTTAACCAAATAATTGGTTATTGCAGGAAAACAGGTTGAAAAAAATAAATGTTAATCAAGTATGGAATATCACATTTCTCAAAACTCACTAACTACAGGGTCGCCACCAGATGACTGGAGAAAAGCAGATGTGAAACCTATATTTAGGAAGGGAGCAAGAGTAAATCCGGGGAATTTTAGACCTGTAAGCCTCACTTCTATAGCGGAAATCTTTGAGAAGGGTTCATAAGAATAGTATATAAGAATATGTATATTCCAGGAATATTATAAGTAGGATAGGGATAGGTCATGTCAAAAAAATCGAATTAGTTTCTATGAGGAGGTTAGTAGGATCTTGGATCAAGGCAACTTCGTAGATGTAGTCTTTTGGGATTTTGCAAAGGTTTTTCATACAGTGCCACGTGAAAGACTATTGAGCAAACTCAGGGATACAGGAATTGCAGTAAATCTCTGTTCATGGATTGAGAGCTGGCTAAAAGACAGGAAGCAAATGGTTGTTGTAAATAGAACATACTCAGATTGGACTAATGTGGTAAGTGAGGTTCCTCAGGGTTCAGTATTAGGTTATCTCCTGTTTAACATATTTATTAATAACTTAGAAGTAGTCTGGAAAGTATTGTTTCCATTTTTGCTGATGACACTAATGTGTACAAGGCAATTAAATCAGAAAATATTGTTCTTTCCCTCCAAAGGAATTTGCAATTGGCAACTACTATAAATGCCAGATGAGATTTAATACAAATAAAAGTCACGCATATGGGGAGGAAAAATAACCAGGGAAATTATAATCTTAAGAGGGGCTGTAGGGGTAGAGAAGCGCAAAAAGGAACCTGATGGTGCAGTACAGTTAAAATGTATTTGATGAATCAAAAGATAAAAAACAGTTGCACTCACATGTAGTGATTTCAAACTAATTTGAGTTATATTAACAGCATAAGGGCACAAATCCCGGTGCACATATAACAAGGTATCTTCTCCTAGATATCCCCAATAGTGAAGGAATACTTCTTAGTAGCCAAAGCATAGGAAATATATGTATAGAGAACAAACAAACAAAAAAAATTCTGGATCTAGGTCCTTTATATTAGGTAAGCTCAGATTAATAAAATCCCCTCTAGGTGTAAAAGATCCACTCTGCGAACCAGAACGGTTGACAGTTGGAAAGAGGTGCATTCTAGATGTATCCCTGTACATATAGAGGTCCTATTTATGGTGAAAATCAGTGACTACCGTATCTACAAAAGCCTATACTATTAGGGCCATACAGCCCTTAGAGTGTGGGTCTTTTACACATAGAGGGGATTTTGTTGATCTTAGCTTACCTGATATAAAGGATCTAGATCCAGAGGTTATTTTTATTTTGAACATTTGGACTTCCACTTTATTGGACTTTATTGGACCCAAGATCCTCTGAGCCAGATAGTGTTATCATTTACAAGTATCCAAATATGCTAGTTCCATAAAAACAACCCACGGACAGTGAGTAATTATTATCAATCTTGAGGATCGGCTCGAGAGTGATTGATTGATTTATTTTTAATATTTTATTGCCCTTAGGGGATACTGTGTAAATTCAAAAAATAGACTGGACTAGTTGGGCTTTTGTGTATTGGCATTGATAATTAGCATATCGTACATTATACTGTATCACAATTGTATTTGCTGCTATACACACAGTCACATTTAGAGCTATTTCATATACTTCTCTTGATGAGATAACAAAAAGGGTACTTGTAGCGCTACGGTTTCTTTAGTCATATACTAATTTTTTTTGCAGTGGAGACTTCTCTTGCAAATTATAATGGAGCAAATCTTGGGGTATCAGATACTGAAAGGGATTTGGGAGTGCTTGTGGACAACCACCTATGCAACAGTGCTCAATGCCAAACAGCAAGTAGAATACTAGTATGTATTAAGACTGGTATAGAAGCAAGGGAAGCAAATATAATTCTGCCACTATACAAATCCCTAGTACGGCCTCATTTGGAATATAGAGTACCATTTTGGGCACCACTTCATAAAATAAAACATGTTAGAGCTGGAAAAGTACAAAGAAGGGCAACAAAGCTGATAAGGACAATGTAGGGTGGCATGCTTAATAGTTATGTAATATGTTATGTTATGTTGATTACACTATGTATGTTAATTACTGTATGTTATGTTGCTTCTCTGTGTGTTTGACTTATGATGTTGGAGGCAGTCCTGATAGGAGTCTTTATGCAACCAGTGTAATGGCCAAATCCTAATTTGGGTGGATCATATGAGTTCAAAGGACTGGTGGTCAGGGGGATCATGACAACTACTTCCCCTTTTAGATCATCTCTATCAGATGAACGCCGGCAGGCTGCAAGTCTGGGGTGGGGCAAACAATAGTCCAAATATGTTCAAAGTCCAACCATTGCTTAGCGATGGAACTCGAGGGGAAAAATTTGGAAAACAGTCCCCCTATGCCTCCCCCTGCCCGATGCCTGATTCTGACTGTGTACGTCAGGCCCCTGCCATTATTCTCCCTTATCAAGGAAGTGACTCTAGAGAATCCCCTGTCGGCGCAACCCTCTCAACCAAGCCAGTCCCAACAGCAGTCCATGGGCCAATGTAATTTCTTGATCTGTAATTGCAACTCCTTGTTGTGATTATGCAGAGCTTTGTATTCCTCAACTTTGTTGGACACTTTTGTCAGCTCATTCTGAAGTTGTTAATCAAGAGATCTTATTTTATTATCGTTTGTGCCCTTCAAAACAGTTCCTTCCCTTTCCAATTCAAGGACATCTGTTTTTCTGAAGTAACTTTTAGGTCAGCTGATTCCTCTGGAGTAATTTCTTTGCTGTTTTCCTCTTGTTAAACTTCTTCCTGGGTCTGGTGTGCACAACTGCTCCAACCTGGTCTCTCCCCTTGACCTGGGGTCTCTAAACAGTCCCATTTTTCTCCCACTGCCCTGTTAGTGATGGAACTCCATCTGTTTTTCGTCTGGCAGGATATCAGGGCTTATCCCTGTTCCTGACCCCGGATCTGTGTCTAGCTGCCTGACAGGGGTTATCAGTTGGAGCTCTATTTCTGGTTCACAGTCCAGGTTTGGTTCTTTCAAGAACCCGGGAGCAAGGTGGCTACCCTGCAGGCCCTCCCCTTGGTTTGCTTTCTGTAACTAATATTCTGTTGCACCTTCTAGGACTACATTTCCCAAAGAATCAGTGCTCTGTGAGGGCAAACAACTATCCAAACTGCTGTGTGGTTCTAGGGCCTCCTGAATGCATCCTCTTCATCCTCACCCGATTGGCAGGGCTCCTTCCACCCTTTGAGCCAGGTCCTACTCTGGGCTGCCTCCAACATCAGCTCCAGATAACTGGTTTCCAGCTCCAACACTTGCTGGATCAAAGTGTTTAATCAATACAGCTTCCTTGGACATTGGTTTTAGTCCCAATTCTTGGCAGCGCTGATTATACAGGATAATACCCCATTCTATAGGCCCAATGCCACATTCTAAATTAGTTAACCGTTCATGAACCAAACATGCAACATACGGATTCTAACATCATAAGTCAAACAAACAGAGAAGCAACATAACATACAGTAATTAACACACATAACCTATTAAATAACTATGAAACATACATAGGCATCTTTATGCAGCCAGCGTAATGGCTAGCCTCAAAATCTTAATGATCTCGGGTGGATCATATGAGTCCAAAGGACTAGTGGTCAGGGCGATCATGGCATAGGGGCTAAGCTATGAAGAAAGACTAACCAAATTGAACATATTAAACATATTTTCTCTAGAAGAAAGGTATCTAATAGGGGATATGATTACCTTATCACATATAATAGTTGTCAAACTACGAATCATTGTCACGCTTTGTGAGCTCGGGACACAGTTTGGTCTGCAAATGCGGACCGTCGCGAAGCGGAAGGTGGAGGCTCCAACGTCAGCTGCAATGAGCCGAAGGCTCATTGCAGGCCACAAATGCGGACCCTCGCAAAGCCAGTGGCTGCATTTGCGGAGGTGGAGGCTCCCACGTCGACTGCAATGAGCCGAAGGCTCATTGCAGTCCCAAATGCGGACCCTTGCGAAGCGAGGGGCCGCATTTGCGAAGGTGGAGACTCTACGGCGCGTCACACGTGGTTACAAACACCCACACAATCAGCACTTTAACAAAATAGATTTAACACCCAATCACTAAATATGGACTTACACGAAAAAATACAAACCGCGGGACTTAGAACGAAAAGTTTAAGGACTTAGTCTAAAAAAATACGAGCCGCAGGACTTAGAAAAAAAAAACATTACGACCTTGCAAAAATACGACTTTAACGGCGGAACCGCGCGCACCTGAAAACATTAAAAACACAATAAATACAAACAAAAATGACTTAGCATCTGCAAATATGAGCCGCTGGAGTTAGAAAAAAAAAATTACGAGCTCGCAAAAATACAGTATTAGAGCCCGAAACCTGTGAACACGAAAACATTCAGAACACACAAAATACACAGAAAAAACACATAAAAAAGCTTATCCACAGCAAGGGGGGGCACCCAGGACCTCTGAAAGTGAAGTTACACCTCCATTTAAGTTCAAATTCCCAAGTTTAGGCGCACGAAAATCCCCTAAGCGAGAGCAAAAATGGCCACCGAAAAAAACAAAAATGAGGCTACAGGACCCTAAAGACGCAATACACCACCAAGCACATACGACTTTTCAAAAAAGCTGTACGAGGTACAAGATACACTTTTAGCAAGGACGCTAAATCATCCACAGCCGCGTACCACATAAACATTTGCTGCCATTTTATAACACTAACTTACACAATGCGGAAGTACACAGCTACCCTAACGGCTTTCCCTTGCGCACGCAGCCTATTTACACTACACACTGCACACATTGCTGACACTTACACCTTAGCTCCAAAACAGTGCAAACCGACACTGTATGCTGCAGGAACATCAAAACAGATTATCAGCTCTTCAGCACAATGCTTCCTGCATATATTACTTCAAAATATGTAAAGTATATTAATTTATTAATTATTTAATTACCATACAAAAATACATATACACACAAAAAAACACTCTCTCAATAAACACAAAAGCCTTTCACTGCGCACCTGACAACGAGCCCCAACGCTGCTCATAGCACACAGAAAAAAAAAATACAACCAACAGACTCGTGATTAACTCCAAAGGCGCTCATTGCAAGTCACGCGAAGAGAGCAAAAGGCGCTAAGCGCAAGGCTCGCAATGAGGGCCGAAGGATCTCAGACCACCCAAAAAATTCATTTCTGTGGCAAACAGCATTACCTGCCTTACAATTTTATTGCCCCGTCATTTTTGACGGGCAAGTCGCTAGTATAAATATATCCAGGGTCAATATAAGGCTTTGTAAAGTAAACTTTGTTTGCCAAGAGGGTTTCAACTAACATCCCTTGAAGTTAAAAAGAAAAAGATTCTACCCTAAAGAAAGAAAAAGATTCCTCACAGTAATATTTTTGAATGAAAAGGGCATCCAGAGTTATTCTAGATAAAAAGAGAAGGAATATATATCCAAGGAGCTATCCAGTTGCCAGTATCTGGGTCAGGAAGAAATTTTATTTTTTTAACTATGAGACAATTGGCAATGTTTTGATGTGTTTTTTTCTGTTTGCCTTCTTCTGTATCATTTAACAATGAATCTACGTATTGCAGATCAGAGGATATCTAAAAAGGTTGAACTTGATGGACTAAAAGTATTTTTTTCAACCCCTAATGTATAGGCAGATTTTCATGCACCTTAAGAGTTAAAAAAAAACTTTATTTGCGAAGACAGAGTACCTTTAGAATGTAGTACCCATATGCAGGCAATTAGTTATATTTTTCCATAACATATTAAATAATAGCTGATAAAATACATTGAGAAACATATTTTGTTTACAAATAATTCACTTGTTCACTTTCATATGATTATGGAACCACTATAAAAACTCAAATATAATAAACTATAATAACTCTAACTCATTACATTTTTAACTAGCACTGTTTTTTTCTCAGCACTCTGTACAAGAGTAACAGACATCATACAAATTGTAGATCACATACGTTTATAATAACACATTTAGGCATAAGTATCTGTATGCACTAAAGGGAGAAGTGTTGAGAATTCTTGGAGATGTCCAGCCGGAACCAGCCTCCCATAGCTGCACAAGAGATGCATGTGTTAAGTGCTATCATACTGGGGTTACATTATATATGTGGTTGTTTGATTGTTTTAACAACAATAACATATGTCTATTGTGCCTTGCACAAGTAAGCTGATTTTTCCAAAATTACCAGTTTTTGAACCTGTAATTAAAATGTATTTATTTTGTATTTTTCTTATTTAATTATACATTAAAACTGAAAAAAACATTTGCTGTGAAATCCCTATGTAAGATCTAGTGCAAACAATTGCCTTCAGAAATCACATAATTATTTCAATGGAGACCACCTATGTGCAATTAAAATGTCTCATATCAGAACAAATTCACCTATCTAAAAAAACAGCATTATGAAGTCCAAAGAGCTATTTGGGGTAAAGTTCAGGAGAAGCACCCATCAGGGTTTCTTTTCCTTGAGATCACCACCCAGAATTAGAAGCATGGGCTTTTAGTGGCGAACACTGGAAAATTGATAAGGATTGAAGTCAAGGTGGATGGAACCATCTTTGAAATCCATCTTTGAAGAGGAAAAATGTTTATTTTGCTCAAACACTGCTTAGTGAGGATTAAACATTTGTTTTAGGCATATGCTGTAAAAGTTATTAAATACAGACTGTAATCTGTTTAGACACTGGAAAGTCTTGACATTGTTATTATCAACCAAGGATGTTAAGTAACCCAATAATCAACAGCAAACATTATGCTGATTCAGGTTTTGATAGATAAGGCCACAACTTATTTTATTAAACTTTCTTGGTTAACAATTATCAAAACAAATGGGAGGTGCTTGTCTACATTTATGGATAACTCAGGGGTACTCTGTGCCCTAAGAGGACAACTCAAGCATAAACTTATTAACTTTTAACATTGAACCACATAATGTGGGCAGGTACTTCTGCCCTATGTTAAGCTATGACAAGTAAATTGTGGTATTATTCTCCATATAACTGGCTCAAATAAACAATAATTGCGAAATACAGGAAAAACACGTGCTTTTTTCAGAAACTGTCAAAAAGGGGGGGGGGGGGGGTGGCATCTATCACCTTTCTATATCACACCCAAACCTTTAAGATTGTAAGTTTGCTAGCTTCAATCTTGTAAGGTGTCTTTGGAAAAAGCACTGTGTATGTTTGATTTAAGTACAAATACAGGTTCATCCATTCTTTTGTAATGTGTTAATATGTTGTTTCTTTTTTTGCCTTATACTTAACCCCTGTATAGCGCTACGGAATATGTTGGGGTATTTCAAATAAAGGATAATACGAATAAAAAGGGAGCACAACAATACTAGATATCTTACCAAAGAAATATAGAATTTAACTTCATTATATGAGGTATTTTCTTTTAAAACTAGCTAATAATGTATGAATTTGATAAGTTTTTTGATTTGAATATATTTTTTGTTTTGATTTTAACAATGCAGTATTCCAATAATCTTTCAAGTATAAGAAAAAATGTTATTGAAGCAAGTTAAAATCATTATTATTACAACTGTATAAGAAAAAAAATGTGTGGGATACAAACCTTGACCCACATTAGAATATGAAGAGACGTTCATCACTGACCTGTAAAAAGCTCTTCCAAATGCATTATAAAGAAACAAACAAAAAGCAATAATAGTAATAAAATCCTCACAGACATTTGCTTCCAAAATAATTTTGAATTGGATTTCTAAACAAAATATAAAAAAAATGTATAGGTCATGAAACATTATATTTATTGTGGTTCAGTTTAATTCCCTTTACAAATGAACATCAATAGCTGACATTTAACTTTTAGCATTTTATTACATTTATCGAAAATCCTGATAGCTTATCCCCACCAAGACAATCAAAGAACCGACATGTAATTAAATATTGATTGGCTAAAAAAACGCAAAAAGCATTATGATTCATTGGAATGTCAGTATCATTAGCTGTGGCTTTTGAATGAATGATTATGGTGATAATATGACATTTCTCCTTAATTGAAATTTAACATCTACACTTCTATTGTTTTCATACTATAGATTTTTTGAACTATCACTATTCATATTTAACTTTTTTAATAAATTGTAACATTGTGCAAAATTATGTAAATTGTGTAAATTAACAAACAGGGAAGAAGTGCTCATCCTAAGTAAGTTTGTTATATAGGTCTGGTTACCTACTCAGAGAGCATCCTCTTTTAGCTCACTTGTGCCTCTGTGGACATCATCAGTGAGTTGCAGCTGTACTCTATAAGGCACAGTGAGCAAGGAGTCCACATCTGTAACTCTTAAGGTGAGAAAAACTAAACAAAAAGAGTAGAGGAGCTCATCTGAGGCACAGCTGGATTCCTTGCACACTGTGCAATAGGGATGTGCTTTCCCCTTCACCGCTCACACCCGATTGCTCCCTTACCACTCACACCCAATTTCCTACATTCCCAGATGACCCCCCAATCCCTGATCTACATATCCCTGGGGGTCCATTGAAACCCCAGTGGCACCTAAAATATTAACCCAGTTTCACAGGGTCCTTAATTAACCCCTACATCATCTAAATATTAACCCATGTTGTGGAGGGCCTTGAAGGACATCTGTGGCATATACATATTAACCCTATAACATGGGGATACTTAAAGGATAAAGGATATGCCATGGTATCCATATTAAGCCTTTTGTTATCATGGGGCTCCTTAAAGGACCCCCATGGTACCTAAATTAAATCCTAACTCCCATTGGGGTCTATAGACGGGGGTCATTATAACATTAATGACTTTAGTATGAAACTAAAGATTTTTGTTCTGTTTGGTATAATATACCAATATGACATAACTTCTAAATATTCTCCACGTGAAAAAAAAAAGAAATAATATTGAATAATCACATATATAATTGTGAGCATGCGAGCCAGCTCAAGCCGTTGCTAACGCTTGCGGGCTCGCTACGGCCCTCGCATAGTCTGTGAGCTGACAGCACAGTGAGGAGCAGAAATCTGCAGCGTCCAGAAGGAGGCGGTGGGCGGGACTAGATTAACGGTGGGGCGGAGCTGGAGATGAAGTGGGCGGAGACAGTGAGACGGAGACATGAGACAGGACGGAGACATGGGTGGAGACATGAGACAGTAGGTTTGTATACTGCATGAGGGTGAGTGTAATATGTAGTATGTGCGTATATCTCTCTCTACAATGAGTGTGTGTATTACTCTGCTACGCCTATTGTTGCTAAGAAGACAAATTCTGGGACGGAACTACGGGTCCGCCATCTTGGTTATGGGCAAGAGCTGAAGACTGATAAGAAGTGCTGGCAGTAATGCTCTCCATGTTACAGCATGAGATACATTACTAGGGAATAAGCTGAAATTATCTCATTGACTGTACTTTATATATGACACTGACAGATTGCATTAAGGATGTGATGCTATGTATGAGATGTGTGTAGGGAAACAGCAGCAGCACTATATGTATTCATGTACACTCAGACATATCACATATATAGTTGTGAGCGTACAAGTTGTTGCTAAAGCTTGCGGCCATCGCATAGCGAGGGTCGCAGCTCGCGCAGCGAGTCGTAGCCCTCGCAAAGTGAGGGATGCAGCTCGCGCAGTGAGGGCTGCGGGCGAGGGCCTCAGTTGCTGGCATAGAGCGCCAAGGGCCTCATTTGCTGGCATGGAGCGCCGAAGGCGCTCCTTGCCAGCAACTGCGACCCTTGCAAAATTTACGTTAAAACGCAAACAACACGACACAACAACCGCGACCCTCGCAAACTTTACCTTACAACGCAAAAAAAAAATACGAGACACGTTACACACATTACGACCTCGCAAAAATCGCACGCAACTAGCGAACATCACAAAATGAAAAACACAATAAACACACACAGCACATACATAAAAAGCTTACCTACAGCAAGAGGGAGCATCCAGGACCTCAAAAAAACAACTTACACCTTAATTTCGCTCAAAATAAAAGAGTTTACACACTCGAAAATTCTCTAACCGACAGAAAAAATGGCCGCCTAACAAAACGAAAACGAGGCTACAGCACTCTAAACACGCAAAACACCACAAGAAACTCGCAAAACACCACAAAAGACCTAAAAGCGGAAGTACATAACTACGCTAACAGTTTGCTCTCTCGCACGCACACTATTACACTGCACACATTCATTACGCTTACATAGCAGCTCCACACCACTAATGCTGCAGCAACATCAAAACAGATTGCTAGCTCTTCAACACAATGCTTCAAAATACGTAAAGTATATTCATTTATTAATGTATTATATATTTCATTATTATACACCAAACACCCTTAGCTCACTTACAATTTCATTGCCGTCATTTTTTGACGGGCAATTCGCTAGTTAATAATAATATTGGTCTACAGTATATTGGCCCAATGTTGCTGACTATATATACACATAAATGATAATACTTGTAGGTATTGCTCAAGTGTGAAAATAATTAGAACGCTTGGGAAAGTTACACCAGTAATTTTTATGCAGCAGCTATTAAATTGTGTCCATTAGTAAAATGGCTGTTAAATTTTGTCCAGTCGATAATGTATAGTACTGAATGTTAACCCATGTTTAATCCATATCCAATTAGTATCCAATTGGTATAAGGCTCTAATTGTACTATACGTTCAGGGTGTATTTACACTTGTACAAATGATGCATACAAATCTATTTATAGCCCTATTAAATTAGCCCTCATAGTTCCCTCGGTCCTCACAAAAAATTCCACAATATGTCCCTCGCAGCCTCCTTTGCGAGATGACGCCCAAAAAGGGCAGAGAATAGGCTCCGGGAGAGCTACGTAGTAACACGCACATATAAATCTATGGGGTAAACCTCGCACCTCGGAAAAATCCCTACAGGCACAAAAAAAGTACCCACAAGGGATACAAAAGCCCATCCGTGCTGCCTCGGAGCAGCCCGACACCACGAGCATCTGATGACCCCCTCCCCCGCTCCCTAAAGACATCCCCATGCTGCAGGGGTCCCAATATTGACCCCTGAAGCCTCCACACATTAATCCATTGCATCGATCAGGCCCCCACTGCATTAAAAAAAATCCAGTTCCCTGCTGCGGCTCCTTAAAGGGCCAACGGCCCACCACTAGCAAATCCCGTAAGTACTGTAAGTACCCCTGCGGCACCTAACATTAACCCCTCTCTATGCTGAGGGTCCCCATTGGGACCCCCAAAGTGTTCCCATATTAACCTTTGAAGCGGGGGTCTCGATCAGCATCAATCGTGACCCCGCTGCATTTAAAAAAATGTAAAGGTCCGGAAAGGACCCGTGCTAAAAAAATATTAACCCCTGCAGTGGAAGTACTGTAAGTACCCTCCCAAAGCACCTAAAATTAACCCCATCACTCGTGGGGCTTTATACAGAGCCCAACAAGCCCATAATGACCCCTATAACTCATGGGGATCTAAACAGAGCCCAATGAGCCCTTAATTTACCCTGCCAATCATGGGGCTCTATACAGAGCCCCATGAGCCCCTAATGACCCCTATAACTCATTGGTCTCTAAACAGAGCCCATAAGCCCCTAATGACCTATTTATACTTGTGGGGCTCTAAACAGAGCCCCATGAACCCTTAATTAACCCTATAACTCATGGGAATGTAAAAAGAGCCCCATGAGCCCTTAATTAACCCTGTCACTCATGGGGGTCAATACAGACCCCCATAAGCCCTTAACTAACTCTGTCACTCATAGGGGTCAATTCAGACCCCCATTCACTCTTAATTAACCCTATAACTCATGGGGCTAAATGAACCCCCTCAGTTTAATCGGGGTCTGTATATACCCCTATAGGACACTATTAACTCCTCCAGGACCCTCATAACAAAGTCTAAGAACTACACTACACTATTAACCCTACCTATTCCCCATTAACCCCTGAACCCTAACTATACCCCATTAACCAATTATAAACCCTAACTAACCCTAACTGGGCCTATCTAACCCTATCTGGACCTAATAAACCTTACTGGGCCTGTCTAACCCTTACTGGACCAATCTAACCCTAACTGGGACTGTTTAAACCTATCTGACCCTAATAAACTTAACTGGGCATATTTAACCCCATCTAGCCCTATATAATCCCATCACTTATGGGGGTCTATAAAGACCCCAATAACCCTCCATCTAACCCCATCCCTTATGGGGTTAGATGGAGGCTACACTACATTATTCTTACCCCCCAATAAACCATGAAATCTAAGCTAACCCTCATCTACCCTAACCTTTTAGCACTACCTACCTTCCACTACCTACCTAACCCCATATTAAACCCCCCATCCAACTAATTACACAATATAAAAAAAGCTAAGGTACAAAAAAAAAAAACAATGTTACCAAAAATAAAAGACTTAAGGTACAAAAAATAAATAAAGGACATTACAACCCCCCCCCCCACTACAAATAAATAAAAAAAGAATTACACACCTGCAAAGAAAAGGCCTACACAAATATACATTACATTACGGTAATAAATACATTATGAATATACCCCTAATTACTATACATCTCCCCCATCTATACATTACCCCCTATCTAGACATTACCCCCTATCTATACATAACCCCCTATCTATACATTACCCACTATCTAGACATTAGCCCCTATTTATACATAACACCTATCTAGACATTACCCCCTATCTATACATTACCTCTATATATACATAATTCCCTAGCTATACATTACCCCCTATCTAGATACAGTATTACCCTCTATCTATACATAACCCCCTATTTATACATAACCCCCTATCTATACATAACCCTGTATCTATACATTACCTCCTATCTAGACATTACCCCATATTTATACATAACACCTATCTAGACATTACCCCCTATCTATACATTACCCCCTATATATACATAATTCCCTATCTATACATTACCCCCTATCTAGATATTACCCTCTATCTATACATAACCCCCTATCTAGACATTACCCCTATCTATACATTACCCCCTAAATCTAAGCTAAAATAGAATAAATAAAAACACTTACCTTTGCAGATGTCCCTTCAGATCGCACCCCCGAGAAAAAATATAAACATCACATTAGTGCATAATTAAACAGTACATATAAAAAATAAACATTACAACTACAGTATTGAAATCACCTTTTCAGCATGTCCCCGTCCATCTTCTTCTGCCCTCCGGCTCGGCCCCTGGAAAAAAGAAGCATCACATTAGTATAACACATACACAAATACACACAACATAAATAAGGAATAAACATTATAAATGTAAAACTTACCTGTCCGTGATATCCCTGGCCTTCTCCTGTTCTGCCCCTGCTAAGCCCTTGAAGAATCCGCGCTCTTAATTTTTTTTTTTTTAAACGAATGGAGCTCCACGCTCGCGGAGCTTCCCGATGCTAATGAGGCCTCCAGAGCCTCTTCTGGTAGAAAATTGGCAATGGCACTTTTTGATTTGTTGAAAAGGCTGACAATCTGATTGACAGTGACAACAGCCAATTAGAAGGCTCAGATGTCTTCTGTCAATCACCCCATGGGGGTGTATCCCATTGTGATTGGCTAAAGGCAATAATGCCTTCTGTTTGGTTTAAAAAAGATTGACAGGTCCATCAGCCAATCAGAATGGGATATAGTGGTGTATCCCATTCCGATTGGCTCACACCTTGGTGCCTTCTGATTGGCTGAAATTTGATTGACAGCCTTTTCAGCCAATCAGAAAGCGCCATTGCCAATTTTCTACCAGAAGAGGCTCTGGAGGCCTCATTAGCATTGGGGAGCTCCGCAAGTGCGTAGCTATGTTAGTTTGAAAAATATATATTTTTAGAGCACGGATTCTTCAAGGGCCCAGCAGGGGCAGAAAAGGAGAAGGCCGGGGACATCGTGGACAGGTAAGTTTTACTTTTATAATGTTTATTGTTTATTTATGTTTTGTGTATTTGTGCTTGTTTGACTAATGTGATGTATATTTTTTCCAGGGGCCGAGCCGGAGAACAGAAGAAGATGGACGGGGACATGCAGGAAAGTTGAGTTCAATACTGTATTTGTAATGTTTATTTTTTATATGTACTGTTTAATTATGTACTCATTTGATGTTTCTTTTTTTCCAAGGGTTGTGCTATCTGAAGAGATATCTGCATAGGTAAGTGGTTTAATTTATTCTAATTTAGCTTAGATTTAGGTGGTAATGCATAGATAGGGGGTAATGTCTAGATAGGGGGTTATGTATAGATAGGGGCTAATGACTAGATAGGGGATAATGCCTAGATAGGGGGTAATGTATAGATAGGGGGAAATGTATTGTAGTTAGTTGTATATGTATAATGTATTTATTACAGTAATGTTATGTATATTTGTGTATGCCTTTTCTTTGCAGGTGTGTAATTATTTTTTTTATTTTTTGTAGTGGGGGGTTGCAATGTCCTTTTTTAATTTTTTGTAACTTAGGTTTTTTTTTTTTGGTAACATAGTTTTTTTTTTTTTTGGTAACATAGGTTTTTTTATTTTTTGTCCCTTAGCTTTTTTTATTTTGTTTAATTAGTGGGGTGGGGGGTTAGATAGTTAGTGTTAGGTAGGTAGGGGTTAATAGGTTAGGGTAGATGGGGTAAGTTTAGATTTAGTGGTTTATTGAGGGGAAAATAGTGTAGTGTTTGTACTTTGTGCATGGCTCTTATGGGGTTAATAATAGGGTTCTCATTGTCCTATGAGGGTCTTCATAGACCCTTGTGGGACTTATTGGTTTAAATAGAGGCTTACTGGGGTCTGTATAGACCCCCATAAGTGATGGGGTTAGATGGACGCTTATGGGGCTCTATATAGACCCCCATAAGGTATGGGGTTAAATAGGGCTAGAAGGGGTTAGGTAGGCTTACAAGGGGTTGAATAAGGCTTAAATGATTTCAATAGGCCCAGTTAGGGTTAGATTGGCCCAGTAAGGGTTAGATGGGCCCAGTTAGGGTTATTAGGTACAGATAGGGTTAGATAGGGTTTAGTATGGGTTAATGGGAGGACTCTCATAGCACTTGTAGGCTTAACATAGGGGTTAATAGTGTCCTATAGGGGTCTATCTAGACCCCTATTGGATTGAGGGAGGTTCATTTTAGTCTCACGGGGCTATTTTTTCTTTGTGTAATCTAATTGCATATGCCTGCCTGCTAGCGTGTGTGTGAGGCCTATTGCATCTACTCTGCCAACTTTTGCCAGTGCACAGTGACACTCATATTTGGTGCAACCGTAGTGTACAGTGACATAAAACAACACTTTTTTTCAGTAATTGATTGAATATCAGTTGCCTGCCTACAGGCGTCTGTGTGAGGCCTATTGCATCTACTCTGCCAACTTTTGCCAGTGCACAGTGACACTCATATCTGGTGCAACCGTAGTGTACAGTGACATAAAACAACCCTTTTTTTTCTGTAATGGATTGAATATCAGTTGCCTGCCTACAGGCAAGTGTGTGAGGCCTATTGCATCTACTCTGCCAACTTTTGCCAGTACACAGTTATACGTCATATCTGGTGCAACCGTAGTGTACAGTGACATAAAACAACACTTTTTTACTTTAATCGATTGAATATCAGTTGCCTGCCTACAGGCGTGTGTGTGAGGCCTATTGCATCTACTCTGCCAACTTTTGCCAGTGCACAGTGACACTCATATCTGGTGCAACGTAGTGTACAGTGACATAAAAGAACCCTTTTTTGACTGAAATCGATTGAATATCAGTTGCCTGCCTACAGGCGTGTGTGTGAGGCCTATTGCATCTACTCCGCCAACTTTTGCCAGTGCACAGTGACACTCATATCTGGTGCAACCGTAGTGTACAGTGACATAAAAGAACCCTTTTTTGACTGTAATCGATTGAATATCAGTTGCCTGCCTACAGGCGTGTGTGTGAGGTCTATTGCATCTACTCTGCCAACTTTAGCCAGTGCACAGTGATACGTCATATTTGGTGCAACCGTAGTGTACAGTGACATAAAACAACACTTTTTTTCAGTAATTGATTGAATATCAGTTGCCTGCCTACAGGCGTCTGTGTGAGGCCTATTGCATCTACTCCGCCAACTTTTGCCAGTGCACAGTACACTCATATCTGGTGCAACCGTAGTGTACAGTGACATAAAACAACCCTTTTTTTACTGTAATCGATTGAATATCAGTTGCCTGCCTACAGGCGTGAGTGTGAAGCCTATTGCATCTACTCTGCCAACTTTTGCCAGTGCACAGTGACACTCATATCTGGTGCAACCGTAGTGTACAGTGACATAAAACAACCCTTTTTTTTTACTGTAATCAATTGAATATCAGTTGCCTGCCTACAGGCGAGTGTGTGAGGCCTATTGCATCTACTCCGCCAACTTTTGCCAGTGCACAGTGACACTCATATCTGGTGTCACAGTAGCTTGCATGCATAGTACCACTAATCGTAAAAAAAATGACAGGCAGAGGCAGGCCACACCGCAGGGGCCGTCGTGGTCGTGGTGCTGTTATTCCCTTTGTCCCTAGAATAATGCCCAGTTTTCAGAGGCAACGTACCCTGAACTTGAAAAGTTCTGAGGACATGGTTGACTGGCTAACACAGGACACCCAATCTTCTACAGCTTCCGCTCGGAACCTAGACACACCATCCTCCTCCAGCTTAGCTTCGGGCACCTATCCAGTTACCACTCGCCGCCTGCCGCCACCACCAACACTAGCACCACATCTGCTTCACTTGATCCGTCAGCAGAGTAATTTACACATCCGTTGGAAGAAATGAGTGATGCACAAACATTAGTGCCAGAGGATGTAGATAACAGGGATATGTCCCAGTCAGGCAGCATTACACACATGGACGTACGGTCTGATGATGGTGATGATGTTGTACCCGGTGCTGCTTCCTTTGTTGAGTAGTCAGATACAAGTGAAGCGGTTGATGATGACGATGCGTCCGTGGATGTCACGTGGGTGCCTGCTATAAGAGAAGAAGAACAGGAGGAAAGTTCAGATGGGGAGACAGAGAGGAGGAGGAGACGAGTTGGAAGCAGCGGGAGGTCAGTAGTTAGTGGCACAGTCAGACAGCATGCATCGGCACCCGGGGTCAGCCAGACAGCACGCCAGTCAACGCATGCTGTTGCCACCACCAGAATGCCGTCATTGCAGAGCTCAGGAGTGTGGCAATTTTTTGCTGTGTCTGCCTGTGACAACAGCGATGCCATTTGCAACCTGTGCGAAAAGAAACTGAGTTGTGGGAAGTCCAACACCCACCTAGGTACAACTTCTTTGCGAAGGCACATGATGTCCCATCACAAACGCCTATGGGATCAGCACATGAGTACAAACAGCACACAAAGTCAAAGCCGCCATCCTCCTCCTGGTCCAGCATCTTCAGCCACGTCAACCACTGCTGCCCTGCTTGCCCCCTCTCAACCATCCGCCACTCCGTGTCTCTCCCTGAGCAGTCCCTGCTCATCTGCCCACAGTCAGGTGTCTGTCAAGGACATGTTTGAGCGTAAGAAGCCAATGTCACAAAGTCACCCCCTTGCCCGGCAACTGACAGCTGGCTTGTCTGAACTCTTAGCCCGCCAGCTTTTACCATACAAGCTGGTGGAGTCTGAGGCGTTCAAAAAATTTGTAGCTATTGGGACACCGCAGTGGAAGGTACCCGGACGAAAAATTTCTTTGCACAAAAGGCAATCCCCAACCTGTACTGATTGTGCAAAAGGAAGTAATGGCATCTCTGGCACACAGTGTTGGGGCAAGGGTCCATCTGACCACGGATACCTGGTCTGCAAAGCATGGTCAGGGCAGGTATATCACCGACACTGCGCATTGGGTAAACCTGGTGATGGCTGCCAAGCATGGAATACGTGGCTCTGCAGAGGAGTTGGTGACACCGCCACGACTTGCAGGCAGGCCTGCTGCCACCTCCTCTACTCCTCCTACACCATCCTCTTTCATAACTTGCTCGGCTGAGTCCTCTCCTGCTGCTGCTATGTCTTGCTCCACATCAACGGCACCCCCCAGCTCCACAGGTACTATTCCACATCCCGGATACGGCAGTGTCACGCCGTCTTGGGGTTGACTTCCCTGAAAGCAGAGAGTCAAACCGGACCAGCATTCCTGTCCGCCCTGAACGCACAGGTGGATCAGTGGCTGACTCCACACCGGAGATCAGCAAAGTGGTTTGTGACAACGGAAGAAATTTGTTAGCGGCATTGAATTTGGGCAAGTTGACACATGTGCCGTGCATGGCACATTTGTGTAATCTGATTGTACAACGCTTTGTGCATAAGCACCCAGGCTTACAGGACGTCCTGAAGCAGGCTAGGAAGGTGTGTGCCCATTTCAGGCGTTCCTACACGGCCATGGCGCACTTTACAGATATCCAGCGGCGAAACAACATGCCAGCGACGCGCTTGATTTTAGACAGCCCGACACGTTGGAATTCAACACTCCTAATGTTCGACCGCCTGCTCCAACAAGAAAAGGCCGTTAACGAGTATTTGTATGACCGGGGTGCTAGGACAGCCTCTGCGGAGCTGGGGATTTTTTTGCCACGTTACTGGACGCTCATGTGCAATGCCTGTAGGCTTATGCGTCCTTTTGAGGAGGTGACAAACCTAGTCAGTCGCACCCAGGGCACCATCAGCGACATCATACCATTTGTTTTCTTCCTGGAGCGTGCCCTGCGAAGAGTGCTGGATCAGGCCGTAGATGAGCGTGAAGAGGAAGAGTTGTGGTCACCATCACCACCAGAAACAGCCTTATCAGCATCGCTTGCTGGACCTGCGGCAACGCTGGAAGAGGATTGTGAGGAAGAGGAGTCAGAGGAGGAATGTGGCTTTGAGGAGGAGGAGGAAGACCAACCACAACAGGCATCCCAGGGTGCTCGTTGTCACCTATCTTGTACCCGTGGTGTTGTACGTGGCCGGGGGGAAGAACATACCTTCAGTGAAATCACTGAGGACGAGGAACGGGACATGACTAGCTCGGCATCCAACCTTGTGCAAATGGGGTCTTTCATGCTGTCATGCCTGTTGAGGGACCCTCGTATAAAAAGGATGAAGGAGATCGACCTGTACGAATTACCACAAGTCGGAAAGGATGCAGCACTTCCAAAATAAATTAAAAAGTATGCTTAACACAGCGTTTAAGAGTGATGTCACAGCACAACGGCAATCTAACAGCGGAAGAGGTGAACATAATCATCCTTCTCCCACGAGAACGCTTTACAGACGTGTTGATGATGGAGGACATGCGGAGCATTTTAAGTCCTATGCATCGCCACAGCCCTTCGGGGTCCACCCTCAGAGAACGACTCAGGTTACAGACTACCTCGCCATAACTACAGATATCGACACTATGAGAAGCGATGAACCCCTTGACTACTGGGTGTGCATGCTTGCCCTGTGGCCTGAGCTATCCCAATTTGCCATAGAACTTCTGTCGTGCCCCGCTTCAAGTGTCCTGTCAGAAAGGACCTTCAGTGCAGCAGGAGGTTTTGTCACTGATAAGAGAAGTTGCCTAGGTAAAAAAAGTCTAGATTACCTCACCTTTATTATGATGAATGAGGGATGGATCCCGAAGGGACTGACAGTGGGCAATACATTCGATTAAAAAAGGCCTGATAGGTGAGCTGCTTTGAGCTAATAATGGTCCACACCCTGCTGTATTTTATCCCTGAATGCCAGATGACTTGCGTGACTTATCCGCCACCAACTAGGGTTCAAGACGCAATGTTTTAGGGCACTTTCTGCCTGGCAAACTAACATCAATTTTTCTGGTCGCTGCAACAATACCTAATTTTTGCATTTCAATTATTTTATTTTAGAAGGCGTACAGCATGTAATGAAAAATAAAGCATTTTTGAACAGTCTTGCATAACAGTTGTGCAAAAATACATATTTACATTAAAGACATTTTGTGAAAGTTAGCTGGCTATTCCTTCTTATTTTTACTTTTTAGGTTAATAATTTTTCTTATTTTTTACTGTGATTGCAATTTAAGAGATACCTAAAACATGGTAAAACAGACAATAGTAAAGAGTATATCTGCAGGAAACACCAAAGTCATATTAGCTATCATCCCTCCAGCAGTATTAGCTTATTATTTACAATATCTAACCTGGGCAATCACCCTTGGGTTACCCTAGGGCAGGCTTCGGTAAGCGACCTCTCCTTTCCTGGGATGTTTTTGCCGCCGGTTCCTTCTGAAGGGTCTCCAGGGCTCCCCCACTCCGGTCCTTCCCCCAGTGTCGCTTCAACCAGTAACAAATGTTTTATATTTGTAAAGCGACCCAATGATCCCCCTTGATAGAGGTTTATCTTTACAAATTTTGGAGAACCAATTTAAGACCGGTGTCCCCTGTTTCTGGGTCAGGGAGTGTGTGAAATGCCTCAGCCTACAGTAATTGTAATGTTCTGACAGCGGTAGCTCATGCTTGTCCCTCAGTTCCTCATAGGTGAGCATCTGGCCCTTTACTAACCAGTCTCCCAGTCTATCTAGTTTCCTTGACCTCCACCAGTGTTGTGATGTTGTGCTCATGTGTTTCGGGGCCTGAGGGTGGTCAAGAATTGGGGTCATTTGGGTGGATCCAGGGAACAAACCTGTGTGTTTCTTGGCCCATTTCCAGTATGATAGTGAGTGTCTGATTAGGGGGTTTGGCAAGTTTTTAAGTCTCTGAGGCAATTCTGATAGCCAAGCCACCTTGTCCCAGGTTAAGGGCCTTAAAGTGTGGTTCTCTAAATACACACAGGCCGGTTGATGACATATAGAATGTGCTATTGGGAGGAAAGATAGGGGACGTAACAGGTATTTAACTGATAGGAATGAACAGTACAACTTAATACACCACTCCTATATGGTGGCACATTACATTGCACGTGCAGTGCCCCAAATTCAAAGTGGGAGGTCCGACCAAGCATCTTTTTCCATCTCCCTGTTCCAAAAATCCATGCCATATACACGTCCCCTGATAGGTGACGTAACAGATATTAAACTGATAGGAATGAATAGTACAACTTAATACACCACTCCTATCTGGTGGCACCTTAGATTGCATGCGCAGTGCCCCAAATTCGAAGTGGGAGGACCGACCAAGCATCTTTTTCCATCTCCCTGTTCCAAAAATCCATGCCATATACACGTCCCCTGATAGGTGACGTAACAGGTATTAAACTGATAGGAATGAATAGTACAACTTAATACATCACTCCTATCTGGTGGCACCTTAGATTGCACGCACAGTGCCCCACATTTGAAGTGGGAGGACCGACCGAGCATCTTTTTCCATCTCCCTGTTCCAAAAATCCATGCCATATACACATACTCTGATAGGTGACGTAACAGGTATTAAACTGATAGGAATGAGTAGTACAACTTAATACACGACTCCTATCAAGTGGCACCTTAGATTGTACGCGCAGTGCCCCAAATTTGAAGGGGGAGGACCGACCAAGCATCTTTTTCCATCTCCCTGTTCCAAAAATCCATGCCATATACACGTCCCCTGAAAGGTGACGTAACAGGTATTAAACTGATAGGAATGAATAGTACAACTTAATACACCACTCCTATCTGATGGCACCTTAGATTGCACGCGCAGTGCCCCAAATTTGAAGTGGGAGGACCGACCAAGCATCTTTTTCCATCTCCCTGTTCCAAAAATCCATGCCATATACACGTCCCCTGAAAGGTGACGTAACAGGTATTAAACTGATAGGAATGAATAGTACAACTTAATACACCACTCCTATCTGGTGGCACATTACATTGCACGTGCAGTGCCCAAATTCGAAGTAGGAGGTCCGACCAAGCATCGTTTTCCATCTCCCTGTTCCAGAAATCCATGCCATATACACGTCCCCTAATAGTGGACGTAACAGGGATTAAACCGATAGGAATAGTACTACTTAATAGTACACACCTTATAATAATGCAGACAGAGGCAACGCAGATAGAGGAGTCTGAAGAAGAGGAGTCAGAGGAGGAAGGTGGCTTTGAGGAGGTGGAAGACCAAACACAGCAGGCGTCCCAGGGGGCTTGTTGTCACCTTTCGGGGACCCTTGGTGGCTGGGTGGAGGAAGAGACCTTCAATGACATCAGTGAGGACAAGGAACGGGACATGGCTAGCTTGGTATCCAACCTTGTGCAAATGGGGAGTTTGCGGTTGTGCAAAGGGACTGTTTGCGGTTGTTTGCGGTGCATTAAACGGGGAGATTGGTCTGTTACTGTGAAGCGGGTGTAACCCTTACACTACCTGATCGATACAACATCATACCTGATGTTTTAAAGCATGTTATTCCAAACAATTTAGGAATGTTAGGTGATTTATGCCCTTTATGGCTTAAAACCAGACTCTGCATCAACTATGTCATTTTCCGTGGGAGTTTTGCCATGGATCCCCTTCCGGCATGCCACAGTCCAGGTGTTAGTCCCCTTGAAATAACTTTCCCATCACTTTTGTGGCCAGAAAGAGTCCCTGTGGGTTTTGAAATTCGCCTGCCCATTGAAGTCTATAGCGGTTCGCCGATGTTCGTCCGTTCGCGAACATTTGATGAAATTTGCGTCCACGGTTCGCGAAACGAAAATTTGATGTTCGCGACATCACTATTTTTAAGTTTACTGTGCTTATTTAATACTAGCGACTTGCCCGTCAAAAAATGACGGCAATTAAATGTGTATGGTTTGAATTTTGTTTTGTCCTTGATATGAGTGTTTCACACTGTTAACCTTTTTATTGCCTATAAAGAAGTACAACAATGAGATTAAATATGTTTATTTTTTTAACATGGAACTTGTAGGTGACCAAGTGGCAAACTTTTTTTTTTTCTAAAAATATTAACATTTTAATGTAAGAATATGTTAACATTGTATGATTGAGTATTGTAACCTTTACATAATGGTTTGTAACATGCAAGTTGTAGATGAACAACTGGTAAACTATATAGGTATTGAATCCAGATGAAGGCAAACTGTAAAAACCCTCATTGAAACTGTATCATAGAGGGGGAAAAATAAATTCCTTCCTGACCCCATTAACTGGCAATCGGATTACTCCCTGGATTAATATTCTCCATTTAATTATACATTTAAATTGTATAACAAAAGCTCCTCCTCCTGTTAACATGAAACCTTAAATATATGCAATGAAACAACCAAGGACATTTTTTAAATAAATATTAACATTGCATACATTACCTTGAATTGTTATAAAATGCAAGCAAAGTGTTTTGAGTTCTTCTGCTGTTTCTTGTCAGTATCTGCCATATTAATCTATAAATACAATTAGTATATTAGTATTTTTTCTCCTTCATTTATTTATTATTTTTTCTGCTATCCTGTTTTGTGTGCAGCACTGTTTGCATTATGAGGTTAGCTTTATGAGGTTGGACTTAGCAAATTAGTTAGGTTGCAGTGTATTTTGTGAAAGTGGCACATGAAAGATGATAGTTCCTTCTATTTTTGTATGTGTTTTATAGGATTGTTTGTGAGCTACTGTTGTCATTACGAGCTGGGCTTAAATGTTTGCGCAGGAAAAAGAGTATATATCATTACATTTTGTATATGTTAACATCATTGGCATTTTCTGTTTTGTGTGCAACACTGTTGGCATTAGGGGTTAGGGTAGGCCTTTTTTTGTTGTTGTTGCTATCCTGTTTTGAATGTGGCAATGTTGTCATTAGAGGTTTCCGGTTATGGGGTTACACTTATAGTGTTAGTTAGGTTGCAGTTCGTTTTCACAAAGTCATACAAAAAACAGGATAGGTCCTTCCATTTTATATGTGTAAACAGCTGTATTTTTTTTTGTTTAACTGGTAATACTGTACCTCTTTTCTTGAAATCTGTTGTGTGGAAATTGCTGTAGTCTTCATGCAGTGTCTGCTGAGAATTAAAGAGAGAGATGCAAATGTGAAAGTAAA
Source organism: Discoglossus pictus (assembly GCA_027410445.1). Classification (NCBI taxonomy): domain Eukaryota; kingdom Metazoa; phylum Chordata; class Amphibia; order Anura; family Alytidae; genus Discoglossus; species Discoglossus pictus. Next base: position 174,443,964 of record CM050163.1, on the reverse strand, counting down.
ATGTCAATCAATTTTTTTTTTGTACTAAGAGCATGTAAAACAGGGTCCCCTGCTGCCAATCTTCCTGCAACAGTCTTCAGGCAGTGTCTGTTGAAAAAGAGAAAGAGAAATGTTTTTTTTTTTTTTTTACTAAGACCATAGTATTTTTGTGAAGCAAATGCATTTTTGTATATTACCTCTTCTTTTTTCTTTGTCATCTGTAAATTTCTGCAGATTTTACAGTCCGTGTGAAACCATGCATGGCTGCAAATTATTCTGTGACACTGTTGAGTCTGTTTAAAATGACAAAAAATGTGAAATGTTGAAATGCATCATAAATACATGTGTGTATAAAAGCATAAATTATGTTGTAAAATATATATGAATAAAAGCAATGTTCTTGTTGAAATTTGTCCTTTTTTTTTTTTTTTATTGAGATCATTTTAGGGCATGTACACATTTATCTGTGTTTGAAATGTTACTATACATGAATACGGTTGTTCGTGGCAATATTTGAAAGCATTTTTTATTATTATGCATTTATTAATTAATGTATTATAGCTTACCTATATCCAATGGTGCTTTCTTGTCTTTGTATAAAAGATGATACTTGTCAATGTAAGAAAGATGAGAGAAACAAAGTGCTAGAGCAGTTGTCTTACTCAAATGTCATATATCCCATTTTATTGATGGCACCATTGTACCAATGATGATGGTATTTATGTCACGTCAGCTCCTCAGAATATCTTATGGATGTTCATAGTTATGGAATATACAGGACATACTTGTTAAGTGAATCACATGCAGGAATATATTTGCACAAAAATAAGCAAAATATTTTATTTCTTGTAAAGATCCTGTTATGAAGATTACTTAACTTGTGAGTTAGGTCTAAAACAGGTATAATAATACATTTTTGTGTAACAATTGTATTATATATGATATATAAAGAAGTATATACCAAATAAGTTAAAACACTATATATATATATATATATATATATATATATATATATATATATATAGCACTCATTGCAGCCAGTGGCGCCATCACACATGCGAGGCTAGCCAGCGGCAAAGTACTGTTCAAGCGCGTAACTTTAAAAACTCACCAAAACAAAAAAAAAGTACAAAAAATTCTAACACACTCAAACACAGCACAGGGGGAGACACAGGAAGCCTGGGAGTGAGGTTGCAAGCGAATTACACCCATATTTGACGTTTTTGGTAACTTGAAAACTGCCTAAGCAAGCAAAAAAATGGCAGACAAAAAATGCAAAATTCCAGAAACAGCGTGAAAACGAGGCTCAGCAACACCAGGCTCGCAAAACGTACAAAATACACAATGCTGAAGACAGTAACACTTACAGGAACAACGCCAGGCACGCAGGACTTTGAAAATAAAACCAACGGCAATGACTGTGCGCCACGCAAACATTTTGCACACACACATAGGAGAAAGACACAAGGAAGGGACAAGGGGGAGATGCTGGAAAGAGACACATGGCATTCCCAAGCACTAAATTTGCAAGTTAACGAACCCTGCAATGAGCGCCCCATACAGTAGACGAGAGGAAAGGCTCGCAATGAGTGCCAAAGGCACTCATTGTAAGCCACGTGATGAGCGTCAAAGGTGCTCATCGCAGGGCTTACAATGAGCACCGCAAGCGTGAGAAGCTTGCAATGAGTGCAGGCAAAAGGAAAGGCTCGCAATGAGCGTCAACGGCCGAAGGTGCTCATCAAGGGCTCACGCTTAGCACTGCAAGCGGGAGATGAGCACCAAAGGTGATCAGTACAAAGCAGGAAACTTGAGGTACACTCCGGGAGAGGCTCGCAATGAGTGCCGAAGGTGCTCAGAGGACCAAAAGCCTCACACCATGTGGCAAACAGCATTGCCAGCCTTACAATTTGAATCCTGTCATTTTGGACGGGCAAGTTCCTAGTATATATATATATATATATATATATATATATATATATATATATATATTCATATTTTTGATTTTAAGTTTTAGTTTTATTATCTGTAGAAGCATTCGAATATTTATATACGCAGGGTATGTTATGTCCCCATTCCTGACAAGTGTACACTTGACTATATTTGGGTTATCACTAAAATGGGATATATGACATGTGAGGGAAACAACTAGATTCTAGAACTTCGTTCCTATCATCTTTCTTACAAAGCTCAATCAGGTATTTTTATAATGTGAAATTAACTTTCCAATTAATAGCTTGTTTAATCAAAAGTCAGGTTACACACCAAGATCACTTCTTTATTTTGCTATAACCCATATTAAACAAGCACTGTTTACTTACAAATATGACCTCCATGTAAGTAAAGGAGATATTTTTCCTAAGTTCTACACTAATGTGAATCTTTTACTCCCCCAGGTTAGGGATACCCACAGCCATAAATCCTGCCTTAGACGCAACAGATTTCTGTGTAGGGAGTAGCCAAACCAAGGTTTATGGATGAGACAGTGCTCTAGGAGCCAATAGGAAATGCAATAAGAATGAGTGGGAAGTGCCGTAACAAGTGCAGTAATTGCTGTGGCAAGGAAACATTATATATATATATATATAGTGATTGTTTTTAATTGATTAATATAATTTGATATTAAAAAGATGGGACAATTGTATTTATAGCCTCAATAAATAAAGATATGCTTATTTTGTGTTAAAATATTATATAATTATAGATAATGCATTAGAGCGTTTATTCCTATGTAACGTGGTTTTGTTATGTGTATTAACCCCTTTGAGTACTGAGTTGTGTGTTATCTTGGATTTTGTATCATAAAACGGGCTTAATACTAACTTATCATATTTTTTTATTACAAATACAGTCGGGGGGAAAAGTATTTCATCCCCTGCTGATTTTGAACGTTTGTCCACTGACAAATAAATGATCAGTCTATAATTTTAATGGTAGGTGTATTTTTACAGTGAGAGACAGAATAACAAAAAAAAAACAACAAGAAAAACCCATGTCAAAAAAGTTATAAATTGATTTGCAGGTCAGTGAGGGAAATAAGTATTTGATCCCCTATCAATCAGCAAGATTTCTGGCTCTCAGGTGTCTTTTATACAGGTAAAAAGCTGAGATTAGGATCACTCTCTTAAAGGGAGTGCTCCTAATCTCAGCTTGTTACCTGTATAAAAGACACCTGTCCACAAAAGCAATCAAGCACAAGATTGTAGACCTACACAAGGCTGTAATGGGCTACAAGACCATCGCTAGGCAGCTTGGTGAGAAGGTGACAACAGTTGGTGCGATTATTCGCAAATGGAAGAAACGCAAAATAATTACCAGTCTCCCTCGGTCTGGTGCTCCATGCAAGATCTCACCTTGTGGAGTTTCACTGATCATGAGAATGGTGAGAAATCTATCCATAACTATACAGGAGGATCTTGTTAATGCAAGGCAGCTGGGACTGAAATCCTGCAGCGCACGCAAGGTCCGCCTGCTCAAGAAAGTACATGTACAGGGCCGTCTGAAGTCTGCCAATGAACATCTGAATGATTCAGAGGAGAACTGGGTGAAAGTATTGTGGTCAGATGAGACCAAAATCAAGTTCTTTGGCATCAACTCAACTCGCCATGTTTGGAAGGGGAGGAATGCTGCCCAAGAATACCATCCCCACCGTCAAACGTGGAGGTGGAAACATTATGCTTTGGGTGTGTTTTTCTGCTAAGGGGACAGGAGAACGGCACCGGATCAAAGAGACGAAGGACGGGGCTATGCACCGCCAAATCTTGGGTGAGAACCTCCTTCCCTCAGTCAGGGCATTGAAATGGGTCGTGGATGGGTATTCCAGCATGATAATGACCCAAAACACACAGCCAAGGCAACAAAGGAGTGGCTCAAGAAGAAGCACATTAAGGTCCTGGAGTGGCCTAGCCAGTCTCCAGACCTTAATCCCATAGAAAATCTGTGGATGGAGCTGAAGGTTCGAGTTGTCAAACATCAGTCTCGAAACCTTAATGACTTGGAGAGAATCTACAAAGAGGAGTGGGAGAAAATCCCTCCTGAGATGTGTGCAAACCTGGTGGCCAACTACAAGAAACATCTGACCTCTGTGATTGCCAACAAGGGTTTTGCCACCAAGTGCTAAGTGGGGTCAAATACTTATTTCCCTCATTGACCTGCAAATCAATTTATAACTTTTTTGACATGTCTTTTTCTTGTTTTTTTTTTATTCTGTCTCTCACTGTTAAAATACACCTACCTTTAAAATCATAGACTGATCATTTCTTTGTCAGTGGAGAAACGTTTAAAATCAGCAGGGGATCAAATATTTTTTTGATTGTTGAGTGTCAAACAATGTTGAAATGTCATCATTTTGTAGTGCTTTTTGTAGTATAGTGTCACTTTAAATGCTTCTGGGGGTCTCAGCAAGGATTTGAAAACCACTTGAAAGTGATCCTTGGTACATGTAAATCTTTTTTTCTGCTTTTTGCAGTTACAGCAGTGCCCTGATTTGCGAGTGATCCGTAAAGCCTTTTAGCATCGAGTATTGGGGGGGAAATCTCCCGGAGTAACTGTTAATTTATCATCAAGCCAAAAATCAATGGAAGGGAGTGCCATAGGTCAAAGTTATGGCTTTCCGCTGTCACACATGGAATTTCTCTCGCAATGTTTTAAGGATGGGTGATTAACATAGCTAGATAGGATTTTCTAGCATAAAGCACTATGACAGAGCTGAGAAGCAATGATGCTTATTTTGCTTTTAAAAGCCAGATGGCGTTGTGGCATGTTTTAAAAATAAATAAATAACATTTTTAATTTAGTAAGAGAGAATCTATACTTTGGTGTTCTTTATTTCTTCTAACATAGGACATTTCAGATACATACCCTAGAGCTGATACACAACTATTTAGTTTTTGTATTATCTTTATGCTACATGGTATAGATTTATGTGCTGGTGAAATTATGTGATGTCAGACATCCTTAATGTAGATTAGATTAAATAGATTTGTATGCATCATTTGTACAAGTGTTAATACACCCGAACGTTCAGAACAATTAGAGCCTAATACCAATTGGATATTACCAATTGGTTATTTCAATAATGTTACTATTAGTAGGCAGATATTAAACATGGGTTAACATGCAGTACTATACATTATCAATTGGACAAAATTTAACATCATAAAATTTACGGTGTAACTTTCCCAAGAGTTCTGAATAATTTTCACACTTAAACAATATCTATAAGTATTATCATTTCAGTGTATATGCAGTCAGTAACTTTGGGGCAATATACAGTAGTTTTCAACAGTTGAGTGGCACTATTTTTTTCTTTCTCAATACTGATCGAGTCATGATTTTTTGATTTTGCATATATATTAATGGCACCTTGTGAGTTTTTCATTGTTACATTTACATATGATGTATAGTATATCCAGAACACTTATCATTTCATTTGTTTAATAGTGTTATTTATTTTGGTGGTATATATTTGGTGGCTTATGTTTAGCCCTTTTCTCAGGACCAATTTTATTACTTTATGCTGATATTCATATTATCTATACATGTAGGAGTTTGCATCAAGTCAGTATGCTATGATCCGGCACATACCCTATTGAAGACATTCCTTTATATCATAATTTTTCCTTCCTATGAGTACTGATTGACCCACAGAACAGCTGAGTACAGTAGTTACATTTTAACTATTTTTTACTATTTTACTATGTTTTAAGTGCATAATTGTACTTTCTCTAGACCAGTGGAGATTTGTACTTACAAATTTATATGGGCCAAAGGTAACACATTAAACACACGTTTCTCTCTTCAAGTTGTCTTTGTATATATCAGTGTTTGTAGCACAGGTACTTTAAGTTTATAGTACCTTTTCGGTCTCTATATAAATATCTAGTACATATTTTGCTGGTATATATATGTCATAGTCAGAGCCCTTACCTCAATCTCATCAAACATCTTTGCTATGATTTGCAGAAGGAAGTCCATCAAATCTCACCACACAGTTTGACTGAGCCTAAACAATTAAGGAAATATTCCTTGCTCTAGGAGTGTATAGTTTGGTAGAGATTTAGGCTGTAATTCAAACAAAATACTTGCTTCCACTGAGTATTTTATTTGTCTTCTTTTGTATCTTTAGGGCAACAATGGGTGCACATTAGTGATGTTGCGAACATAAAATTTTAGGTTCACGTACAGCGGCCGCGAACGTCCGTCAAATATTTGCGAACGGGCGAACCCAGCGAACCGCCATAGACTTCGATGAGCAGGCGAATTTCAAAACCCACAGGGACTCTTTCTGGCCACAAAAGTGATGGGAAAGTTGTTTCAAGGGGACTAACACCTGGACTGTGGCATGCCGGAGGGGGATCCATGGCAAAACTCCCACGGAAAATTACATAGTTGATGCAGAGTCTGGTTTTAAGCCATAAAGGGCATAAATCACCTAACATTCCTAAATTGTTTGGAATAACATGCTTTAAAACATTAGGTATGATGTTGTATCGATCAGGTAGTGTAAGGGTTACACCCGCTTCACAGTTACAGACCAATCTCCCCGTTTAATGCACTGCAAACAACCGCAAACAGTCCCTAAGCACAACCGCAAACTCCCCATTTGCACAAGGTTGGATACCAAGCTAGCCATTTCCCGTTCCTTGTCCTCACTGATGTCATTGAAGGTCTCTTCCTCCACCCAGCCACCAAGGGTCCCTGAAAGGTGACAACAAGCCCCCTGGGACGCCTGCTGTGTTTGGCCTTCCACTTCCTCAAAGCCACCTTCCTCCTCTGACTCCTCTTCTTCAGACTCCTCTCTCTCCGTTGCCTCTGTCTGCGTTATTATAAGGTGTGTACTGTTAAGTAGTACTATTCCTATCGGTTTAATCCCTGTTACGTCCACTATTAGGGGGGACGTGTATATGGCATGGATTTTTGGAACAGGGAGATGGAAAAAGATGCTTGGTCGGTCCTCCCACTTCAAATTTGAGCCACGTGTTCCATGCTTGGCAGCCGTCACCAGGTTTACCCAATGCGCAGTGTAGGTGATATACCTGCCCTGACCATGCTTTGCAGACCAGGAATCAGTGGTCAGATGGACCCTTGCCCCAACACTGTGTGCCAGAGATGCCATTACTTCCTTTTGCACAATCGAGTACAGGTTGGGGATTGCCTTTTGTGCAAAGAAATTTAATCCGGGTACCTTCCACTGCGGTGTCCCAATAGCTACAAATTTTTTGAACGCCTCAGACTCCACCAGCTTGTATGGTAAAAGCTGGCGGGCTAAGAGTTCAGACAAACCAGCTGTCAGTTGCTGGGCAAAGGGGTGACTTTGTGACATTGGCTTCTTACGCTCAAACATGTCCTTGACAGACACCTGACTGTGGGCAGATGAGCAGGGACTGCTCAGGGCGAGACACGGAGTGGCGGATGGTTGAGAGGGGGCAAGCAGGACAGCAGTGGTTGACGTGGCTGAAGATGCTGGACCAGGAGAAGGATGGCGGCTTTGACTTTGTGTGCTGCTTGTACTCATGTGTTGATCCCATAGGTGTTTGTGATGTGACATCATGTGCCTTCGCAAAGAAGTTGTACCTAGGTGGGTGTTGGACTTCCCATGACTCAGTTTCTTTTCGCGCAGGTTTCAAATGGCATCGCTGTTGTCGCAGGCAGACACAGCAAAAAATTGACACACTGCTGAGCTCTGCAATGACGGCATTCTGGTGGTGGCAACAGCATGCATTGACTGGCGTGCTGTCTGGCTGACCCCGGGTGCCGATGCATGCTGTGCCACTAGCTACTTGCGATGACCTCCCCCTGCTTCCAACTCGTCTCCTCCTCCTCTCTGTCTCCCCATCTGAACTTTCCTCCTGTTCTTCTTCTCTTATAGTGGGCACCCACGTGACATCCACGGACACATCGTCATCATCAACCGCTTCACTTGTATCTGACAACTCAACAAAGAAAGCAGCACCGGGTACAACATCATCATCATCATCAGACCGTACGTCCATGTGTGTAATGCTGCCTGACTGGAACATATCCCTGTTATCTACATCCTCTGGCACTAATGTTTGCGTATCACTCATTTCTTCCAACGGATGTGTAAATAACTCTGCTGACGGATCAAGTGAAGCGGCTGTGGTGCTAGTGTTGGTGGTGGCGGCAGGCGGGCGAGTGGTAACTGGAGAGGTGCCCGAAGCTAAGCTGGAGGAGGATGGTGCGTCTAGGTTCCGAGCGGAAGCTGTAGAAGATTGGGTGTCCTGTGTTAGCCAGTCAACCATGTCCTCAGAACTTTTCAAGATCAGGGTACGTTGCCTCTGAAAACTGGGCATTATTCTAGGGCCAAAAGGAATCACAGCACCACCACCACGACGGCCCCTGCGGGGTGGCCTGCCTCTGCCTGTCATTTTTTTTTCGATTAGTGGTACTATGCGTGCAAGCTACTGTGACACCAGATATGAGTGTCACTGTGCACTGACAAAAGTTGGCAGAGTAGGCGCTGTAGGCCTCACACACACGCCTGTAGGCAGGCAACTGATATTCAATCGATTACAGTAAATAAAGGGTTGTTTTATGTCACTGTACACTACTGTTGCACCAGATATGACGTATCACTGTGCACTGGCAAAAGTTGGCAGAGTAGATGCAATAGGCTTCACACACACGCCTGTAGGCAGGCAATTGCTACTCAATCTATTACAGTCAAAAAAGTGTTGTTTTATTTCACTGAGCGCAATATAAGCATTGAGCCTGACACAGGCAGGCAACTGAAATTAGATTACAGGAAAAAAATGGTTGTTTTCAATGTATGGTACACCACCAGGTATAAGTAGTGAAAATAAGCACAATATAAGCTGTTAGGTGTTAGCCTGTCACACACACACGCTGGCAGGCAGGCATAGATTACACAGAAAAAATTATAAAATAAAATAAATGATGTTCAAAGTTTCCTCAATGATAAAGTATAGGGGGCGAACCGAAAAGTGCATGTGTTCGCCGTCCGCTGCGAACGCAAACATGGCAAAATCGCCGCGAATTGTCCGCTGGCGAACTGTTCGCGACATCTCTAGTGCACATTTTTAAAAAGGGGTGGTGTTATGACCCAGAGATGAGGGGCCACGTCAGTGGTGGCTGGTGAACTTTCAAGTTGGAGGTGCGCCAGGGCGAAACATAGCCCCTCCCCTTTTTAAAACCACACCCATTTTATAACTCCTCACCCTGACGTCATAATGACCTTTATAAGCCACGCCCAATGACCTTATACTTGCAACGCCCATTGAAATACATGATCAGCAATGCAGCAGTGTCAAGAAGTAAAGTAACAATGTGTTAAATTCATTTGTATACAATATAGATTGAAAAAACTCATGTGACAAGACTACAGCAATATCATAATTGCATCTATACGCATTAACAGAAAAATTAAAGCAGTGACACTTACCATTAGTCGGCTCTTCTTCTCAGGGTATTCACGTTCAGTAAGTTGACCAACGAGTACAAACAAATCTGCTGCCACAGAGGGTTTGCACCTGGGGTTGAAAGAAAACAAGCAAATCAATCAGACCATTCAAGAACAAAACCATACTTTCAAAACCTTAAAAGACCAAGTGGAACCATATAGGCCCCAAAAATACCTTAAAAGACCAAGTTTGACCATATAGGCCCCAACCGCACCTTAAAAACCTTAAATAACCAAGTGTCACCAAATAGGCCCCAACCGCACCTTAAACCCTTAAATAACCAAGTGTGACCATATAGGCCCCAACCGCACCTTAAAAACATTAAATAACCAAGTGTGACCATATAGGCCCCAACCACACCTTAAAAACCTTAAAAGACCAAGTGTGACCATATAGGCCCCAACCGCACCTTAAAAACATTAAATAACAAAGTGTGACCATATAGGCCCCAACCGCACCTTAAAAACCTTAAAAGACCAAGTGTGACCATATAGCCCCAACCGCACCTTAAAAACCTTAAATAACCTAGTGTGACCAAATAGTCCCCAACTGCACCTTAAAAACCTTAAATAACCAAGTGTGACCATATCGGCCCCAACCGCACCTTAAAAACATTAAATAACCAAGTGTGACCATATATGCCCCAACCACACCTTAAAAACCTTAAAAGACCAAGTGTGACCATATAGGCCCCAACCGCACCTTAAAAACCTTAAAAAACCAAGTGTGACCAAATAGGCCCCAACTGCACCTTAAAAACCTTAAATAACCAAGTGTGACCATATAGGCCCCAACCGCACCTTAAAACATTAAATAACCAAGTGTGACCATTTAGGCCACAACCGCACCTTAAAAACCTTAAAAGACCAAGTGTGACCATATAGGCCCCAACCGCACCTTAAAAATCTTAAATAACCAATCAAAACCATATAGGCCCAAACTGTACATTAAAAAAAAAAAAAAAAAAAAATACAAAAAAAAAATATATATATATATATATCAATATCAATATATATATATATCAATATATATATATCACATATATAGTTGTGAGCGTACGGGCCGTTGCTCATGCTTGCGGGCTCGCGCAGGGCAAGGGACCTCGCAGGGAAGGACCTCAGTTGCTGGGATGGAGCGCCGAAGGCGCTCCATCCCAGCAACTGAGGCCCTTGCCCGCAGCCCTCGCTGCCCTTGCCCGCAGCCCTCGCTGCCCTTGCCCGCAGCCCTCGCTGCCCTTGCCCGCTGCCCTCGCGTAGCCTCAGTTGCTGGGATGGAGGCTATAGCACTCTAACCACGCAAAACACTTACGGATAATCCGCTAAGTCGCATACCACACATTACGACATCGAAAAAATCGGACGCAACCCGCGGACAGGAAAAAAGCAAAAACACAATAAATACACACAGCACATACATACAAAGCTTACCTACAGCAAGAGGAAGCATCCAGGACCCCAAAAAAACTACTTACACCTTCACTTAACTAAAAATCAAAGAGTTTAGACAATACAAAATTATCTAAGCGAGAGAAAAAATGGCGTACGAACAAAACGAAAACGAGGCTACAGCACTATAACCACGGAAAACACTTACGGATAATCCGCTAAGACGCATACCACAAATTAAACGACCTACGGATAATACGCGAAGACGCATACCACACATTACCCGCCATTTTACGCTAATGCGGAAGTACACAACTACGCTAACGGTTTCGGCTCGCGCACGCACACTATTACACTGCACACATTCATCACGCTCACACAGCACCTCCACACCACTAATGCTGCAGCAACATCAAACAAGGTTCACAGCTCTTCAACACAATGCTTCAAAATAGGTAAAGTATATTCATTTATTAATTTGTATTATATATTTCAGTAGTACACACAAAACAACATTAGCTACCTTACAATTCCATATGTATATTAATAAATAAACAACTTTCCAAACATACACATCTCATTGCCATCTCATTGTGGGAAAAAATAAATTCGTTGCCGGGGGGGGGGGGGGGGGGGGTCCTTGTAGGAGGAGCTTCATTAGATTGTTGTTTTTTAGGTGGAGGCCTCTTGCAATGAGCCAGAATGGATGGACAATGGCTTCAATCAAGATGAGGACAAGGGCTTCTATCAAGATTGAAGGACATGGGCTTCAATCAAAATTGATTGGAATGCCCGACTATCCAGGGCAGAAGGCGACCGCTGGAGGGGTCAATTTGACAGGTAAGTATGTGCTGTTGTTTACTTTATTATTGTTTTTTTTTCCCCTTCCCTTATTTTTATTTTATCTGTAAAAGTGACAGGCAATGTATCCTTTTTTTTTTTTTAACTGCAATGTTAAAGATACAATGCTTGTTACTTTGAAAAATGGAATAAAAATGGGGGGGGGGGGGTTGTGTTGTGTTTTTAATTGATTTGTAGGTGGCTTGGTAGTTGGGTCACTTAGTCAGGGTGGTAGGTAGGTGGCTTGGTAGTTGGGTCAGGGTGGGGTCACTGGGTCAGGGTGGTAGGTAGGTGGTTTGGCTTGGTACTACCAAGCCACCTACCTACCACCCTGACCCAGTGACCCCACCCTGACCCAACTACCAAGTTGTTAGTTGGGTCACTTAGTCAGGGTATTAGGTAGGTGGCTTGGTAGTTGGGTCAGGATGGGGTCACTGGGTCAGGGTGGTAGCTTGGCTTGGTACTACCAAGCCACCTACCTACCACCCTGACCCAGTGATTCCACCCTGACACAACTACCAAGTTGGTAGTTGGGTCAGGGTAGGAGGGTCACTGGGTCAGGGTGGTAGGTAGGTGGCTTGGTACTAGTTAGGTAGGTTAAGGTGCCAAGGTGGGGGTGATTGGGGGGTGCACAGGCCCCATGGGGGTGATAGGGGAGGTCGCACAGACATTGTTGGCCTAGGTGGGTGGGTGACAGGTAGGCATAGTGGGGTAACTGGGTGACCCTTTTTTATTAGAGGGACTAGGGGCTTTGGCTGGGCAAGGCAGGGCACTGAGGGCAGTGTTTCTACTTACTTGTAGATGGGTTCTTTAGCACCAGGAGCGGGAAACAGAGGGGGCTGACTTAGGGGGTCAGATTTTTATAGCAGGGCTGCCAGGGCACCTGTCAGTCAAACACTAACTCGGGTCTCTATTTGTTAGTGGGCGCCCTGGGCTAACGGTCTGATTGTGCTTATGTGGGGATCATGCAAACTAGACAGCCTCTCAGCATTGATTGGATGATGCTGAAAGGCTGTCAGTCATTGAAATTGATACATTTTCACTGCCCATGCATAGCTTCTCCCTGGTGGCTGGGCAGCATTCATTAACGGTCATGACTCGCTCTCACAGTGTCAGGTTAGTGTAATATGATCACACAGTGCAGGGAAGCTAGTTACAATGAATAGCACACAGCAGTTAAGGCATACAAGGGGTTATCTTAAAGTGACAGTGTCCCAGGGAATATTTTGAATGAAAGCATACTTAAGAAAGAACACTTAAATGCTAATTTAAAGATGATATTTTATTGTTTTATGATTATTTCTAAGTATTTTTTGTCTTTTTTTATTGCTGGGTCACTGAAAACTTTTGGGGGGTCGCTTGCCCCGACGCCCCTATGGACGAGCCGCTACTGGGCCACGTGCACCTCAATACCTGCTTCTTTCTGCAACAGAAATGCCTCTAGGTTGTGAATTTGGGGTTAAATCTTAGTGCTCAGCAGAACACCTTCTAGGAGAACTCAGGAAATCACAGGATGCAAGGTCAGCCCTATGGTTACCGACATTGAAAATAATAAAACTATTTTCCATCACTTTGTTTAGGACTAGAAGACTAAAAGAAATAGAAGCACACACATTGGCTTATTATGTCAGATTCATCCTTTATTCTCCTTACACAGATATTTTAAAACAGCACAAAATAATCCACCCACATGGCCTCCTCATCATTGCCCTCTCTCTGTTAGGGGTCTGATTTCTTACTGTGACCTCCCCACCCTTCTCTGCCCCCAACATTCCTTCCTCTGAGATATATCTGATCTGGTACGTTTCTGTTGTCAATAGGTTGGGGGGCGCGTTATATGTTTCCTAGCCCCAGATCTAATCTGTTTTACAATCCCGGGGGGGATAAACTCCCAGGTGGTTTTACAATATTCTTGTTCATATGTGCCATTGGGAGAGGGAGACACCCAAGATGGAAATTAGTGTATCCAGCATGGCTTACCACATCCATTTTTTAAACATTATACATTATACATAAAGGGAAAAACAACAGGTCACAGTCCTCAATTTTGAAAGACTTCCTAGACTAGGGTCCCAAATAACAGAGTCTATGAATTCAGGGGGCTGTGACAATACAGATTTAGGCCATACAGGGCCCTGCTTGTGCGGTTTAGGAAATGACCCCCAAAAATCAGTCTTGACAGGGGGTGACTTTCTATATCCAATGTAATTATGTTACAGGTGTGGTCGATATCTCTTTTTGGCATATATGGTAAAAATGTACTTACATTTATAATGAACTTTACTATTTAAAGTTTCTCATATAACAGACTAATTAAATAAACTGATTATGTTCATGAAGATTAGCCTATACATATATGTTCTATTTTATTTGTTCTAATTTACCTATGTTCTTTGAAAGAAAAGGGTGGTCTATTTACACTAGGCAAAACATTTTGATATGTTGAAGGGAATTGTTTAATTTTTAAAAAGATGTGATTGTTTATTAAATTTTTATAAATGTTGCTTGCTTAATAATGACATTAACTGTGATATCAAAGTTTTGTAATATATTTTATTTGATTCACATATACTTCATAATTTAATTATTATCTTTCACTTCTTTTTCTTATATCTCTGGGTTTTGACTATAACAAGACATATTGTTACTACTATAACAATACATTGTGGATATTTTCTAGATATATTAAGGGTATAATATGTAAAACAATAGTAATAATAATATTCTATAAAGCATTGCTCTGTTCAATACTCATAACAATACTGTTATCCAACAATGTTATGGCATGAGAAGTACGGTAGCTATTCCTAAAATTATATTTATTCAAATATTCATATTAATATGTTTATCTTTAAATATAGTTTGTATGTTAGAAAATTATTATCCCTTCTTAATCACTAAACTAATCTAGGTTTAAAACAAATAATTACAATAGAAAAAAAAAGCTAATTTTACAGGACCCTTAAGGCAAGATAGAAATGTGAATGGGAATCATTAAAATGTCACATAAATGCAAATTAATGTTATAAATATGAGATTGTAAACAACAAAAGCAGATGAAACTCAAGTCCATAATTAACTTAACAAACATGTTGGATTAGATGTGACTGAATATACAAATACACAACAGAGCTAGACCAAAATATTGTTATAAAATCTAATGAAATCAGAAGATTATATATAAATATTTATTTGAACTAGGTCTCTAAAAAAGTGCAAGATCAAGGTTATTAAAATTTTGACTTTTAACAGAGATTAAATAAATTTACATTTTTATGTACTCATAGACACATTCTTTAGAACACTTTATCAGTAGATTATGAAAAATAGCATTTTCTTTTATAAATAAAAATTCACCCTAAACGGAATTAGAGTAAAAAAAGAATAGGAGCAGCAGATAAAACACATAGGCCCCTATTCAAATGAACAATTGTTAGTTACTGGAGCCCATAATGTAGCCCGTAAACTAATTTGCTATTCAATTGGCGTCTTTTATCTACCCCCAAATGATTTGCGGGTTACAGGCTGAAAATCCCTGTTGTTGCCAAAATTGTAACTCCAATCCAGCTAAGCCTTTGATCTTTCAAGCCCGTAAATTTTACAACCCCAATTGTTTTCACAACCGTAAATGGCAAATGTAGAAAAAAATCCTACTGGTACCAGATAGGACTTGCAATGGGGTTAAACACCTGATCGTTTCACTGTAAATGCAAATAAAAAATCAATACTGCACTTTAAAAGACGGGGAAAGCAATGAAAGACATTAGAATTTATATTATTTTAAAAAAAAAATTACGTTTCATTTTCGTATTATATCAATCTTGGGAATCAAGGAGTTAATACATATCAGGCCACCCACATGGACTATAATATTTTCTTCATTCATTTTTATTATTTTGTACATTGCCAGATTGTTAGTCTGATCGCATATCGGACTTCTAAATGCTAATTGATTGTCGGTTAAGGTCCATGTTTTACTGACGTCATGATGATTGTCTCATTTACTCTTGGCTGTTTCTGAATAGGTAGTTACGGCCTTGTTTAATTGATCATGATCATACTCTGAAATGCTACTTACTGTTGTTTGTTTGCTGGTTTATGGTTTAGTCATTCGAACAGGATGCTGTGGGCTTGATCAATTGAATTGCTCTGTAACTGTTGTAAATTTCAAGCCTGCAGACTTACGAAGGAAACTGTGGGCTTGCAATTGAATGGAGGCCATATACTAGTATCATACTACATGTTTATACTGTTTTTCTGACAGCTGTTTCTTTTCTATCGTATGAACATCTTTGATAATGGAAGTTATTTCCAGAAATATTTGGACTAAAATAGAACGGGGAATGATGAATGATTGTGTTTACAGGACTTTCTTGGCTTAAGAAAAAAGACAGATAAGTTTAAAATGGAATGCAACTTGCCAGTCATAAATTCTCAATATCATTGAAGTTTTCCTGGACAATTTATTTGCTGTTAAAACAACAGTTTTCTCCAATAAAAATATAGATGGGTAATCTGGATGTCAACTGTGTCTCCATGTAATCTCTTTCCCTTAAGTTTCAGTCAGAATTGTTTTAAAACTTGAGCTTTATTTATTTATTAAAAATTACTGTACATTCATACAAAAAATCTACATGCACCTTCAGATTTACATGAAGTATAATGGCAGTATGAGCAGTATGTAAATCAAAGACCTTCTGCACATAATGTAGAGATGACATGCAAATAAGATACACAAAAGGTGTAACTTTTGATTAGAATCGTTTCAAATGTTATCGCCCCTTACTAATTTATTTCTCTTTCTACGTCAACACAAATTTAGCTTCTTTTTTTTGCTATTTAAATCTTCTTAAAATCTTCATTTGTGTTAAATTTGTAATTATTTACATTTCTGTATTCTATTAATACTGCCAGTGCAGCTACTGGTACATGAATTTACATGGAAAACTTTTTTAAGAACTCAAGTAAATAATCATTTGAATATGCTCTTTTGAAGAAATTGCATCCAGATGTCAAAAAAATATTTTTAAAGTTTACAAGTGAAGTGCTTTGTTAACTGTCATATACAGCCATATACCTCCATCTGCCCTACTTTAATCTCATTATCCAGCATTTCCATATATTTTTCGAAAAGGTAAGCACTAATTATATGGACAGTCTTATTAGACAATAATAAAGGTTACCAGTATTTCATTTAGTAAGTAATAAATTACAGGATATTTTAATTTATTTTACTTTCTAAAAACATATTTTCTATTATCAATATTAATTGTTAAAAATAGCATCCCATAAATAGAGTGCTACATTAAAAAATATATTAATTCAGACAAATTATTTTATTACATTGTATGTTAAAAGAAATGCATGGATTAAATGAATTGTGACAAAAAACAGTAAGCCTGAATGTATTGATCTCAAGAACCTGGCATATCTTACTAATTAGAAGAAAGTTACAGTTCAGTATTAATGACGAATCTTCATGAGCACAGTAAGATATACATCCTATATGGATTTATTTGAAATCAAAAGTACAAATCAGTACATACTGTATACCAATAGCTGAAAACAAATAAGAAAAGAGGAGGGGGTGGGAAGTGCACACTACCAAATAGTGCAATAAAAGATTATTTAATAACACATATAAAACAAGTCACATAAGGCAATGCACTCACATTTTTCACCTTCAGGTATATCAACGTGTATAAGCCAATGACACCTCCAAACAAATCAGTCCACGGGGATGTCCTTACAGATGGTATATCCAAGGGTCAAAAGGTAGTCCCAAAAAGTCCAGGCAGACTGGATACAAAGTCTTTCTTGTAGCCAAAGATGCAGCAAAACGCCTAGGTGAATCTCAGATGGCAAGACCCACAGGGAATGAAGGAAATAATGAGGATGAGGCCTATCTGTGATTGGCCTGATTGTATTTCCTGGTCTTACGGGCTTTCCTGTGATTGGCTAACTTGAAACCAGGAAGACTTCAAGCTAGAGCTTCAGTTTCCCTGACAGGATTTACTTTTAGCCAATCATTGGAATGGGCCAATAAGGCAAGAAACGGTGTTATCCCTTCTATCAACAGCCACAATATGGTGGCAGTGCTTAAACAAGCCCCATATTGTACCCTAATGTGTGCCCTCATGGAGGGATGGTGGAAACTTGAAGTTTTGGTCTGCCCTAGAGCTACCCAGGCTAGCCACCCTGATACACCAAGCCATGATCTCATCCAGAGAGCCAGAGCTCCTAGGAATAAACTAACCTAGGGCCAAGACAAAGTATGCTTAATGGCTGTTACAGCCAGGTGCTAGAGGAATTATAAATACTGAGAAGATAATGTTGCCCACTCATAACCCCACTACGTTCCCAAACTACACTGTCATTTCCCACTGTTTATTATGTCTATGATATTAGGTTCCTACGTTATGTACATGTAATTATGTGATTTAGGAATTCATAATTACTGTACAAACTGACATTACTGTGCCCTGATGTTTTAATGTGTGCCTACACCAAAGAACATGTGGTGACCCAAAAAGGTGTCTGTTACTGGTTTCCTATTCATTCCCCTTCTATTGTTTCTCCCAGAGGTAGTAACCAGCCACATGGATAACCAAGTAGCAAATGACTCATATTACAATCCAGAGTGGATGGAGCCCTCTATTACGTGTGTTCTGTGTCAAGGGGAAGAATCTATCTGAGTGGTTCAGAGAAAACCTAATTAGTGTAGCTAGTGTACTGATTGATTTCCATACACCTATGTTGGTAATTCAAACATGGTCACTCCTCTGTTCATTGTATTGTGGGCAGTCCCACACTGGTTTATTCTGCATAAATACTCGTGCATCTTGCCTCAATAAATCAGTCCAGTCTGGCTGTGCATAACCTATGTGTACTGGGCTTCCTGAGCTAAAATCACTTGATGGTATTCTGGTATGGTATTTGAGCCTGGGGCTTTGCCACTTGACAGCTGGTTGAGGGCTTTCTTCCCATTTTGTTTTTTTAGTGGAGCATCTGAAGAGTCATTGACAGCAACCTGTGACATCCTGATTATGGCCTCATTATTGATAACTGAGAGGCAGTTAAGAACTGCTTCAAAATATTCAGCCCATCTCTGGAGGATCTGTATCTTCTTTATAAAGAGGGTAGTGATGTCTGAACTCAGGAGACGAGAACGGATTACATAAAGCCTCTTAGAATTGTTACTGTCTGCATATGCCTGTATTTCATCTTCTTTGGTGCTCAGCCATGAGCATTTTGTTTTGTACTGATTTGTTTGTTTTGTACTTATTCAGGGATGTTGGTGAAGGTGACCTTCTTTGCCATTGTGGATGGATTGTTCCAATAGGTAGAAAAGGTAGTGATTTTAAGCAAGAAAGGTCCGGATTTCCACATCACTTTCTTCAAGTCAGTCTTGATTCCTTCATGTGAAGGGCTATAATATCTTTATTCGGCTGTGTGGACTGTATTGCGGAATCACTCTCTTTCTCTCTTCTTGTTAGCGTCATGACGAAATTCAACAACCTCATCCTCTAGGTCTTTCACTAGATTTTCTGTTATGCGGCTGTTCTTCAGCTTTGACAGCGTTGAGCCTTACAGCCTTGTAACTGTCCCTTTGGCATGATACTAAGCTTAATTTTGGATACTGTAAGCCTTTGATCTGTCTAACATTCAGCACCACACACAGCCTTTGTCACCCTGACATCCTTTCAGTCCCTTCTCCTGACTATGATTTAGATGATTAAATACCAGTGTTTGGAGTGGGGATGCATCCATGAAATTCTGTTGTGAGTAGGCAGGTGGAAAATTATGTTGTGCTACATGGCTATTCAGGAGTATAAGGCCATTGCTTGCCTACTCCATTTCTCCTGATGACTCCTTCCCAGGCTGTGCATCAGACTCTTGCGTTAAGGTCACCAACCAGAATCAGCTTGTCTGTGCGGTGCACTGATGATTGCATGCCAACTTATTCTCCATAGAATTGCTCCTTCACACCCTTGGAGTTGGTCATTGTGGGACGTATTTGCTAATCAAAGTGACTTGTCTTCCATTTTGATGTGGGAACAGCATCATGATAAGTTGGACGCTTACACATTAGGGAGACTGACAAGTTTCCGAACAAGACAATTTTTGATGGCAAAGTCCTCCTGTGGCCAGTCCAGAAGAATGTATAGCTACCTGAGTTACACAGTTGTCCTTCATTAGCAAAGTAATTTTCACTAAGGGCTGCAATGTCAATGCTGTAGCATGCAAGTTCTCTGGCGACAAGAACTGATCTTCTCTCCAGTCTGCCACTATGATGTTGTCTAATAGCCTGCACTAATGGTAATGGGTGTCACCTTACGTTTTGTTATTATATACACTTATATACACTTATATACACTTATGTGGGATTCCAGCCAACCTCGTTATGCTGGCCACAGTAGGGTAAAGCAGGCAATGTTTGGACCACCTTTTCTAGATCCTCCTCATTCTTGCTTCTGTAGGTCTGTGGTTACAACTCAATGTGTAGGCACACCTGCGGCTTCACCTCTCACCCATCACCCACCATTTAGAAAACTCAGCAGTGGCAAATAGACTGGAAAAATTAAGTCTATATGCCTATCTCAAAAAAGGCAGTGTTAACGAATGCTTCAGTTATCGAACAATTTAACTAATTTTACATGGTAGCAATGAAATGCATAAAATCCTGCAAATTATTCTCTTTTATATATGGATCAAGAACTATCAGATGTGCAAGCCAGGTTCCCCAGACGAAGACTGTATATGAGATCAAATAGCCAGTGTCTGTTGAATAATATAGAAAGCAAAGGAGTTAAAGAATAACATTTACTTCTGCATCATAGACTATTCTAAAGCCTTTGACTGTGTGGATCACAACACAATGAGGCAAGTTCTTAAACAGATGGGAGTACCAAATCTTATTATTCATCTCCTGAGGAATCTGTATGTTGACCAAGCAGGCACGAATAGAACTGCACATGCAAAATCGTATTGGTTCAAGATCAGGACAGGAGTGTGGCAAGGCTGTATATTGTCACCTTAATTATTCAACTTTTATGCAGAATACATCATGCGTACGGACGGGCTGAATTAATCCAAAGCCGGAATCAATATTGCTGGAAGAAATATCAACATCCTCAGATACAAGGATGATACTACTCTGTTGGCTGAAAGTGATTAGGAGCTAAAGGACCTATTGATGAGGGTGAAAGAAGAGAGTGCAAAAGTTGGCCTATTGCTCAACGTTAAAAAGAAGAAGATCATGGCAAACAGCAATATTAGTTCCTGGCAAATAGATGGGGAAGAAGTGGAGGCAATGACAGATTTTACTTCCCTGATATCTAAGATCTCTTTAGATGATGACTTTCAACAAGCACTATAGCTGACAGATGTGCCTGGTGTGCTGTGGTCCCTAGGGTTACAGAAAGTTGGACAAAACTGAATGACTAAACAATAACAATCATCTCTAGTTATACGAGCAACAAATTTATGAGGTTTCACTTACTCAAGAGGTGGAATTTATTACCTTTAATATCTAATCATTATACAAGCACATTTTTTATTGTACAATGTTGTCTCATTACAAGCATTAGCATGCAATGAATTACACTCTATAACACGGATATCTGTATAATACAACCATCCAGGCAATAGAATGACTATTCCAAAGTATCACATAGAAGAAAAAATCACACCTACACATATATTTCAATGTTTGTTTTTATATGTAGGCAGAGTAGGATCTAATTACTGTGCTCCTGGCCTTATGCTATGTCATTTGTAGTTATGCCAAAACATAAACAACACATTTTAGAAAAAGAAACGATTATTTTACTGATACAATTAATCTCCTTTATTTAAAAAAACAAGAGTACAAAACATGAGATAGATAAGTAGAATGCAATATGTACAGAACGTGTGGTAAAAAAAAATACTGACATATTTAGCAAGATATAAGCAAATATTTGCAACCAAAAAACTAAAACATATACAATTCTTTTAGCAGGAAAAACAGCATATATGACTTTTGGTGGAGCTAATGAGATGGAAGGAAAGATGAGGTGTTATTGCTCAAGCAACAATGTCTGTGTTTGAATGAAAGTGTGAGCTGTATACATAAATAAGAGAAAATATCCCTGACAGAGTCCCTTAAACAGTGGTCCTTCTTCATCATATGTCAATTATTTTTAATAGAAGAACCAAACGTTAAAAGCAAAAATACTGGAACATATTGGTAATTTAAAAAGTGCCATGATTGTGATCCCTCCCATATAAAACGTAAAGCTATACACTGCATATCTGCATACCAGGCAATAGAGTTTTAGAAGAGAGCCATTCTGGATACCTAAGCTACAAACCAGAACTTAAGGTCAGTTTTCTAAATAAAATAAAACATCATCTCTTAGAAAAGGAACCCTATGTGGGTTAAAACATGTTGATCCATTTTGAGGGTATATGGCTGTTTTTTCCAGACCCCTGTCAGTCTTCGGTGAGTACAGTTTTCAGTATACACCTGACCTATCCATTCTGGACTGGGCATTGGGTTATTGGGTAACGACCATTTGTGTATGGGCAACTACCATTTGTGTATGGGGAACCTGCGTGGACATGGTTTGTGTGTGTGTTAAGTTATTTTACCAAGTCTTGAATGTAAGAGCACATATGTTTTTATATTACTTAATACATGTGGTTTTAATCATGTGTTTGATGACCATCTGTACCTAAGGTTTTTGCACTTTTCCACTCGTTTAATTCATAGTAGTATACATGCATGCCTACAGGAACAGAAAGACTCACAGAAGATAAGTAACACACATAGGCCCTCATTCTATTATCGGCCGTTAATCGTCCGCAAAGCTGCGATTCCTTGCGGGGCTCCCGTTACCTTGCAATTCAATTATATGGCGCCGCAAGGATATCCCCTTACGGCCGGCCGTATATCTTGCAATCGGCCGTAAGCTCAGAAATCTTTAAATGCAAAAATAAATTGAAGACGGCACTGTAAAGCTCTGTAAATGCTAGGGATCATTATGGGGGACATGAGGATTAATAGCAACCCCCTCTCAAGCTTGCACATCAGCCCAAATCCGAGATTACATTAACTGTTTCTTTTCCGGCCGCAGCGTGGGGGTGCTCCATGCCCTCTGGACTTTTTACATGGATATGTGACATAAATTAAAAATAAAATTTATTTACGGATTTGAGTGTAGGGGAATGTTGTGCTATTAATGCTAACACCTACAATCACTTTATAGTCTCCTCAGAGTGCAGGATGGCTTTATTATAGCTTTAAAATGTGCTTAATTGTGTGCCTGCGGGACTTTTTTGCTGCAAGTAAGCTGCGGCTCGGTTTTAGCCTTGCAGAGAGGGTTCCCGGAGCAATTGAATAGCAACCAGGATTTTCTTACGGCCGAAACTCTTGCGGACGTTTAAGATCAAAGGCTTTCCTGCGGCGCGTGCGGCCGCAAGGGATAACAAGGCGCCGGCCGCAAGCCTGCCGGAATCCCCGGCCGGAAGGGAATAGAATAGGCAAATAGCTTGCGGCCGGTCCTTGCGGCCACGCATCTCCTACGGCCGATAATAGAATGAGGCCCATAGAGTTCAGGGCTATTCAGAGACATCTTCAGAGATATTCAGAAGAGTGCTGTGATAATGTTTGAAAGCAGAAGGCATAAATAAGTCAGATTCCTCAAATAGAGCCACACATTGGTAATCTATTTTTTTAATTCAATAGTAGTGTGGCTGTAAAGACTTCTTTGAAATAATTTGAGGTACCAGAGGTGACACTGGTTCTTTGTACCAGGGTGCCCACTCTGTGGATATAGACCTTCAATACATGTAAAGGAAGGGGAGCCTGATATTCAAAGCCCCATAACACCAACAACTTGAGTAGAATGTGAATATGAATAGTGTTTGGTTAAAGGTTTGACACATGTTTAGTAAAAAGGGAGAAAACAGTGAAAGAAAAAGGTATGTTAAGTGCATATTAGGCAACTACTAGAAGAAATCCTGGACTGTGAAATGAAGGTGAAACAAATGCCAGCATAAGAAAATCTTATTATAGGCATACAGTAAAACAAAAGAAGAAAAAAAGACTCAAAATTGCAAGAAGGAAATTGCTTCAAAGAAACTTATCGGTAGCCAGATCTTTCCAGCACCCAGTGTCAGCACAGACTGCAAGATGGGGTAGACAGGGAAAGTTTTTTTTATACCCTAACATCCTCCCACAAATACTGGCTATAGAAAAATTATATTATAAAAATTCAAAGGCTACGTGGAATATAAAATATAATACTTGTATTGGAGCTGAGGACCTTGCATTTGTAATAATTTCTTTTTTTTCAGAAAGCATATCACTTACATCCTTAAAATATAAACCACCACACCCTGTTTATACAAACTGTACAGTCATCATATTTCATGGTATGCTGTCATCTTCTTCAGCACTTAGAACCATGTAATTGGACCACTGTGTGTACATATCGCGCACCCGTGCCTATATTCTATGTTCCATGGAGATAGTACTTCAATGCCTACACTTATCCGTATGTGTAATTGTATTGTTGCCATCAATCTAATATAATTATTAACACCATTGCATTGTTCTCTAACCTTGTGGGCTATTTATCACACTTTAGCACCCATTTAATTATCACTTGATTACTTTTAACCATTCTATTAAAGTCAAAAAAGTTTTATTCTCTGTTTAATTTACAACAAATTACATATACAGTAACTATATTCATTTTTAGAAACCCTTCGTGCATTTTTTTCAAGAATATACACCTGTTTTTGCAATATTTTTAGTACTTACATGGCAATTCAAGATTACTCTCTTAGGTAGGGGAGAAACATTATGAGGCCAATGAAGTACTCTTTAGCGATTTAATTTATAATTATATATCCAAAATTCAATGTTCCAGGTCACAGATGTGAAAAATTGCAGCATGAATGAAAATATACAGGAAGAAAGGGGTGGTTCCAGAGCTTATAAGCTGCTAGTGTGTTGGTCTAGAATAGAAGAAAAACGAGGAAATGTAATTTCCCTGGGTGTTTTCCACCCCAATACTCAGTGTACAAAATAGTGGGACTAATATAATCAATGTAAAGATAATTTTATTATATGACAGAGGCGTATTAAAAACAAGGAAATACTATTTTAGTGTGTTGGTCTGCTAAATGTAAGTGAAGTGCAAATTGTATATGATAAGTACATGATAATTGCAACAAGTATTTAAATAAACATAAATAGAAATATATACAGTACATAAAACGTCCCTGAAGAATCCCTTTAAAGCCAGACTTCTACTGGTTTGTTCTGCCATGTTGGAAGCAAGTTAAACGTTTTTATTTCACATATGTTATTCAATGTTTCCAGTCCTATCTGAAACTTTTTCAAGATTGTGGAATAGATCCACTAAGTCTTCTTCATTGGAAATAGTCTTCCCAGCCTTCAGTAAATGACATTGCTGTCCATAAAATGCTTATTTAATCTAGGGGCTATTATCTATAAGAATACAATATAACTATTGATAAATGTATCCTTCAGTGGAAATAAACATGCTATGCATGCATAGTTAATTTGAATTTCAAATATTGCTCATTAATATGAGCAATTACTATTAATATTCAGTTTAGAATTTAAACCAAATTGATTAACTTTCATTTAGTTGTGTCATGTTTTGCAACAATGAAATAATTAACTATATTGTGATAGAACACATTTTAATCTCTCCCATATTGTTTAAATTGAAGAAGCTTTTTTAGGCAGTTGCTTCCCATAATATACATCTCTTGTTTCATTTAAGTTGATGCTTGGAAATTCTCTTCCTTTATTATATAATCAAGCATTATGCATCAATTTAAACAGCAAGACCCACTTCAAGGATCCTGGATCATTAGAGTAACAATGTTCTATTTCTACCAATTATGATATAAAACAGCTTGTCACAATCTAGTAAAATTAGGTTTTAATTATTTCACTATCTAAGAAGTGCAGATGGTTGCAATAAAAGTGAATGTGAACATTACCTAATTTCAAATGTAATCAAATGATGCAAATGAGAATCCATATCAATTCCATGGGGAGCTATAAATAATACTTTTTCATATATTGTCCCCAATATTATTTATTTTGTACTCCCATGTCAAAATGGTATTTTACATTATATTTATGCTAAGATCTTGACATCTTGATGCATAATTCTGAAGCAATTTTAATTACATTAAAAAGCTTCTAAAAGTATTTTTTTTCAGCTTGGTAGTTTCAGCTTGAACATTCAGCAGGTAAACCATCACATATTATAATTGTCAAACTGCGAGACGTCGAACTGTGAGCCTCCTGGAGTGAGGCGAGCCGTTAACTCGCAGCAATGAAACACACAGGACTTAGAAACAATTCCTCTCCCTCCCCTGTGTCTCTTCCCCCCTCCTCTCCTTACCCTGTGTCTCTCTTCCCCTCCTCCTCTCCCTCCTGTGTCTCTTCCCCTCCTCCTCTTCTTACCCTGTGTCTCTCTTCCCCTCCTCCAATCCTTACCCTGTGTCTCTCTTCCCCTCCTCCTCTCCTTACCCTCTGTCTCTCTTCCCCCCCTCCTCTCCCTCATTGCCTGCGAGCCAAAATTATGCAGTAACCACCCTAGCAGCGCAAACCCAAATACACACAAAAAAACAATAATAATAGAAAAACACTCTCACACAGCACTGGGGGACAACCAGGACGTCTGGAAGTGAGGTTACACGCAAATTTAACCTCAATTGCCACAGTTTCCGCAGTCGAAAATCAGCTAAGCGAGAAAAAAAATGGTGGCTGAAAAAAATTAAAACAAGGCTCCACGACCCCGAACTGCGCAAAACACTACCAGCCATGTAAAACTTTCCAAAAGAAATCCAAGATAAGCTTGGGACCCCCACATTAACCCCTTACTGCAGGGGTCCCCCGAAGTGTGCCCACATTAACCCAATGCTGGGAGTCCCCATGGGGGACACCTGCAATTTCCTATCATTAATCATGTCCCCCACTGCATTTAGAAGGTGTCAAGTCCCTGCCGCGGGTCCTTAAAGAGCCTGCAGCACACAAACAGTTAAGGCCGGAAGCAGGGCTACTTTAAGTACCCCCACCGGCACCTAAAATTAGGGGGTTCCCACATTACCCCACATTAACCCTCGCAATGGGAGTCCCCGATTGCACGCTAGCAGGGACCCACGCTGCAATCAAAGTTCGAATGTCCCGCTTTGCGGGTCCTTAAAAGACAGACCCCCATAAACCCATAATTAACCCTGTCACTCATGGGGCTCAATACAAACCTCCATAAGCCCTTAATTAACCCTGTCACTTCTGGGGGTCAGTACAGCCCCTCATAAAACCGTAATTAACCCTGTCACTCATAGGGGTCAATACAGACCCCCATAATCCCTTAATTAACCCTGTCACTCATGAGGCTCAATACAGAACCCCCATAAGCCCTTAATTAACTCTGTCACTCATGGGGTCAATACAGACCCCTATAATTCCTTAATTAACCCTGTCACCTATGGGGTCAATACAGACCCCCATAAGCCACTAATTAACCCCATCAGTCCAATAGGGGTTTATATAGACCCCTATAGTTCACTAATAAACCCATGTAATAACACTATAAGTGCCATGAGGGTCATCCAGGAGCCTCATAACACAAAGTGTAAGCACAACACTATTAACCATAACTATAACCCATTAACCCAACCCTGGCCCTATTTAATCCTAACAGTACACATTTAGCCCTAACCGTACCTATCTAACTCTAACTGGGCCTATTTAACCCTAACTGGGCCTATTTAACCCCATATAAGCCTATTTAACCCTGTGTCTTATGGGGGTCTATACAGACCTCATAATCCTCTATTTAACCCCATTAGTCCCATAAAGTTATATAAAGACCCTCATGGGGCAGTTAGAACTATAACATTAACCCCATAAGTGCCATAAGAGTCCTCCAGGACCCTCATGACACTAAGTACAAACACTACACTGCACTATACCCCCCAATAAACCATTAAATACCCCCTCTCTAAAATACATACATACCCCCTACCAAAAATACATACCCCCTATTTAAAATACATACATACTCCCATATCTAAAATACATACATACCCCATATCTAAAATACAATACCCTCTAACTAAAATACATACATAACCCCTACCTAAAATACATACCTCCTATCTAAAATACATACATACCCCCCTATCTAAAATACAATACCCCCATCTAATATCCATTAAATGCTATCTAGATACACAAACCCTAAATCTAACCTAAAATAGAATAATTAAGACAATTTACCTTTGCAGATGTCCCTTCAGATCGCCCCCCTAGGAGAAACAAAAAACAAAT
The DNA here is from genome assembly GCA_027410445.1 of Discoglossus pictus. Classification (NCBI taxonomy): domain Eukaryota; kingdom Metazoa; phylum Chordata; class Amphibia; order Anura; family Alytidae; genus Discoglossus; species Discoglossus pictus. The sequence continues at coordinate 174,415,948 of CM050163.1, read as the reverse complement.
TAGTACAAAACAGTAAAAATAAATGTTTTAAATATTCAAAATATTCTACTCACATTTCCAACATGCCCCCGTCCTTGTTATTTTCTTTTCTGGCGTGGCCCCTGTAAAAATAAACAGTACATTAGTATAACATATACACACACAAAATACACCCCCATATCCCATTCTGATTGGCTAATACACCTGTCAATATTTTGTAAACCAATCAGAAGGCTCTATTGCCTTCAGCCAATCACAATGGGATATACCCCATTGGGGTGATTGGCTGGAGGCATCTGCACCTTCTGATTTTGGTTACTGCAGGGATTCTTCCAGGGCCCAGCTGGGGCAGAAGAGGAGGAGCATAGGGACATTGCATCAAGGTAAGTTGAATGTATATTATGTTTATTATAATTTATTTTGTTTGTGTTTATGTTGTACTAGCGTAATGTTTTTTTTTAACAATGGCCGAGCCGGAGAAGAAAATATGAAGGACGGGGACATGCTGGAAAGGTGAGTAGAATATTTAGAATGTTAGATAGCATGTATGTATTTTAGATAGCGGTTATGTATGTATGTTAGTTAGAGGGTATTGTATTTTACTTAGATAGAGGGTATTGTATTTAGATAGAGGGTATTGTATTTTATTTGTATTGTATTGTATTGGAATGCAATGTATGTATTTTGTTTCAGGTGTGTAATATTTTTTTATTTTCTCTAGTGGTGTAGTTTAAATTTTTTGTGATGTAGCTTTTTTATTTTCTGTAATGTAGATTTTTTATTTTCTGTAATGTAGTTTTTTTATTTTCTGTGACCTAGTTTTATTATTTTTTGTGAGTTAGGTTTTATCATTTTCTGTAATTAGTGGGGTAGAGATTTTAATAGGTAGTAGGTAGGTACTGTAGCTGTTAATAGGTTAGGGTAGAGGGGGGTTAGTTTAGATGTAATGGTTTATTGGGGGGATAGTGCAGTGTAGTGTTTGTTCTTAGTGTCATGAGGGTCCTGGAGGGCCCTCATGGCATTTATGGGGTTAATGTTAGGCTTTTAACTGTCCCATGAGGGTCTTTCTATACCCTTATGGGTCTGCTGGGGTTACATAGAGGCTTAGGAGGGTCTGTATAGACCCCCATAAGAGACCGGGTTAAATAGGATACAGAGGGATAAATAGGTACAGTTAGGGCTCAATAGGCCCAGTTAGGGTTAGATATGTACTGTTAGGGTTAAATGTGTACTGTTAGAGTTAATAGTGTTGTTCTTACACTTTGTGTCATGAGGGTCCTGGATGACCCTCATGGCACTTATAGTTTTATTACATGGGTTAATTAGTGTCCTATAGGGGTCTATATAGTTGAAGCACCCAGGACACTCCCATTGTATGACAAACAGCATTTTAAAACTTTTTTTATTGCCCCATCATTTTTGACGGGCAGGTTGCTAGTATATATATATATATATATATATATATATTTAGAATATAAAAATCAATCTCTCTCCACCCCTGTGTCCAATCCTGATGTCATTGTACTTTAATGCAGGCTAATGCAGAGTGCTGATATCCCTCATTTTAATGACTTTTCTTCTCTACATCCCCTAGTCTACTAGTGAACTCTTTGCCCTTCTTTTCTCCTTCCTGTCTTTTCAGTCACTGCTGATTGCTCAATCCCTCTCACACTCTCAACACTTGATTCATTTACCTTTTTCAGTTGCACAGGGGGCAGAAAAAATAAGCAGATTTAGAGTTTTTCATCTGTCTCTACTCTCAGATCACCACTATGGTCTTCATTCAAATGCTATTTGGCAAATAGAATAGGGCTCTATAAAAGCACATAGCATATTTTTTTACAGAAGTTTTAGTTTGTGAAGTTCTACCCAAAAGCAAGGTCTTCACCTATGTAAGGAGTTTCATAAAATACCAATGTGCACTCCTGAGAGGGCGAGGTGTTATTTTTCTCTCTCTGCAATGAACTCTCTGTCTTTCTTCCCTCAACTCATTCACTCTTGTGTGTCCCATCTCATCATCTCCTGTATCTGTATCCTCCATCTCTTCCATTCCCTTGCTGACTATTCCCTTCACTATTTCCTGTGTTTATATTCTCTATTTCTTTCCTGATATACAGGGCTGTATCTACATTTTTGAAGCCCCTAGGCAGTGAAGTGGAGGAGCACCTGCGAGTCAGTTTGCAAGATATGCACTGAACCATTTTTGCCTTTTCTGTACGTGTAAGTTCCCTTTCCTGTTGTAACTGTCTTGTTCTAGGTGGTTACCCCCCATTAGCTAATCTATGAACTGCCACATTTCATTTTTTTAAAAGCCAGGAACCATTTTTTTAAAGAGGTTGCGCCCCTCACAGGGAAGCACCCCTGGGCGGCTGCCTAGTTGGACTAATGGGTAAACCGGCCATGCTAATATATATATTAAACAAATACATTAATTAAAATGTACTTTAAAACAACATAGCATGCAGGTAAGTAGGAACTCGAAGAGGAGTCTTGAAGAAAACTGCATTGTTGGGATCCACATCTACAGAGGTAATTGCTTAAGCTATGCTTTGAATACTACATTTCAAGAGGAAGTGTCCTGCCCCTTTATCAATACCAGCAAGTTTATAAAAGTACACGGAAGAGCAGAACACCCCCACTAGCAGAACAGTTGAATGTGATTGACCAGACTACAATTTATTTCAGCAATCTCAACAAACATATGTTCCAATCTCTAATTCATTGAAAATGAGTGTTTCAAGAAGTCATTTTCTGCTACAGATAAATTAAAAGTACTTTGCTATTAATTGTTTTTTTTACATTTTTTTATTTGAAAAAATAAATTTCCAAATACACAAATAAATACATAATCATTATACATTAATTTTGATTTGATTTGGGTGGATTATGAATTCTTGTCAATATTCTTTTTGGTTGTAATAAATATCACACATATTACAACTCTGATTATTTTTCATCTTTAAAGATTGTCAACATTATGAACTCTTGATCTTTCCATTCTGGTATTTGTTTATTTTTCCAATTCCTTAGTATTGTGGGTATAACAACCAATAAAATGCGAACCATTAAACATTTCATTGGCTATTTAATTTCTGTTGGGAAAATGTAGAGTAGAATTACTTCTGGTAATTTAGGTAAAGTAAATTAAGTAATATCAAAGATTTTACTTAAACACATTTCCCAAAAATCTAATATTTTAGGACATTCTCACTAGACGTGGAGATATGTGCGTTTAAAGCCAACATCTGTCAGTTTCATTAGAATCAAATTTTACTATATTAACTGGAGCATAATGGTAATGAACTTTTTAAAAATATAATTTCTTATATAAAGAACATTTCGTTGAACTATTTATTTAAAAAAAGGCTACAAACCATTGGATTTCATCCCTCTTCCAACCTATATATCTTTCCCACTGTTCCATCTTATTTTTGTTTTCTATTTTCAACATATATGTTTATTAATTTATAACACTTAGAAATTAAATGTCTCTTATCTGGAAATAAACATATCTTTACAAAGTTTGTAAGCTAATTTATATCTATTATAGTATAATAGCGTATTATAATTTAATATGTGTGAGGAACACTATTTTGTCTGCATTCATTCAAAAGGCATTATGGAACCTTTTTCATAAAGATAAATTATATTTATTATATTCCATTTACTCCATATAGATTTTTTTTGTGGTGCAAATTGATTTATTATTGACGTTATTGAGACTGCTAAACATGGCTCTCCTAATAAATCATATTTCCTTCTAAATTAATACTAGAATTCGAAATTTGTTTTAATCACAGGAGGTCGTTTCTGGGCTTATCCATAGTAATTGAAAATGTGAGACTTAACATAGCATAACCCAATTTAGAGTTTCTTCTGTTGTACCCCAGCTTGCAATATGTGACAGTCTGACTGCTCGATAATAATCTTTTATTTTGTGATAGTTTATTCTAGCTTTTTATAATCTACATGTGTATTTATTCTATAATATCAGGACTTTATTCAAAATATGTGTCAGGTTTTTCAATGGTATGCATCAGAACAAAAAAGAAATCTTAGGAAAATATAGACATTTTAACCACATTTATTCTACATATCCATGAAAATTGTTTTCCTCCCCATTGATTCAAGAGACTAAGAATATTCTTATATAAATCTGAATAATTAATCTTGCATAAATCTTTGAAGTTTGGAAATAATTGTATCCCCAAATGGGTTAATTCATTAAACTTCCAGTTATAAGGAAAGGTATTTTTCAAAGATTGTAAATATTTTCCAATGAGGAAAATGCAAAGAGATAGTAGGTATCAGGATTGGTTGATCCCAGTAGATAGCATAGCGCTGCAGAAGCTGTTCTACATGAACAGTATTTATTTGGATACATATATACTAGCGACTTGCCCGTCAAAAATGACGGCAATAAAATTTGAAGCCTGGCAATGCTGTTTGCAACACAATGCAATGTTCTGCCCCCCTCTGATGCTCATTACGAGCCTCTCCTCTACTTAACGAGCCTCGCGATTAGCACCTTCGGCGCTTATCGCGAGCCCGGCAATGAGCGGCTTTGCCGCTCATTGCTAGCCACTGCAACCTGCAACTTTTGTGCTTGGGAATGCCATGTGTCTCTTTCCACCATCTCCCCCCTGTCCCTTCCCTGTGTCTTTTTCCTCTGTGTCTGCTGAATCATAGCGTGGCGCGCGCTGACTGATGTTGGTTTTATTTTCTAAGTCCAGCGTGCCTGGTGTTGTTCGGGTAAGTATTACTGGCTTTGGTGTTGTGAATTTTCTAAGTCCCACGTGCCTAGCTTTGTTCAGCCTCGTTTTCATACAGTTTCAGTATTTTTACGTTTTTCGGGCGCCATTTTTTTCCTCGCTTAGCCGACTTCGGATTGAAGAAAAACCTCAACTATGGCTCAAATTCGATTGCAACCTCACTCCCAGGCTTCCTGGCTCTCCTCCTGTGCTGTCTATGAGTGTGTTATTATTTTTCCTTTATTATTTTATTTGTTTTTCAGGTTTTTAGAGTTATGCGCTTGGCTTGCAGTTTGGACCCTGCAGTCGCGTGCCTCAGCTGCTCGCCTCACTTTGCGAGGCTTGCAGTGCAATGAGTGCCTTTGGCGCTCATTGCAGCCTATGTCCCTCGTGCCTCAACTGCTCGCCTAGCTTTGCGAGTCTCGCAGGAGCGTTTTTGGCGCTCATTCCAGCCTAAGTCGTGCGTGCGTTGACGGCTTGCCTCGCTTTCCGACATTGCAAACGTTACATACACTGACTACTATACAGTATATGTGTACTCTTATGATAATAATGTATGTGAAGTGACTTTACTCCTTTAGCCTGGTTATGGTGCATTAATTTTATAGCATCCAATGCCCAGATAGCATTACAGTAAGTGATATAGATATAATGTGACATACCCACTGTCACGATTAGGATCCGTGCCCTTGTTTCCGGCACTATAACGGAGGACACAGGAGGCCCATCTGGGCTACAGACACACAGTTATATGTTATGCTATGTATAGGTTTGCAAGACATTAATAATCCAGAGATACTGTGACAGATCTACAGTAGTGATGTCCCGAACCTACAATTTTCGGTTCGCGAACCGCGAACGCAAACCGCCGCAAATGTTCGCGAACCGGCGAACATCGGCGAACCGCCATAGACTTCAATGGGAAGGCGAATTTTAAAACCCACAGGGACTCTTTCTGGCCACAATAGTGATGGGAAAGTTGTTTCAAGGGGTCTAACACCTGGACTGTGGCATGCCGGAGGGGGATCCATGGCAAAACTCCCATGGAAAATTACATAGTTGATGCAGAGTCTGGTTTTAAGCCATAAAGGGCATAAATTACCTAACATTCCTAAATTGTTTGGAATAACGTGCTTTAAAACATCAGGTATGATGTTGTATCGATCAGGTAGTGTAAGGGTTACACCTTACATGACTGGGGGTCTATAGGTGACATTAGTACTGACCTTTATCTGACTGGGTGTCTATAGAGTGACATTAGTACTGACCTTTATATGACTGGGAGTCTATAGGTGACATTAGTACTGACCTTTATGTGACTGGGTGTCTATAGAGGGACATTAGTAATGACCTTTATATGACTGGGGGTCTATAGAGGGACATTAGTAATGACCTTTATATGACTGGGGGTCTATAGAGGGACATTAGTACTGACCTTTATCTGACTGGGTGTCTATAGAGGGACATTAGTAATGACCTTTATCTGACTGGGTGTCTATAGAGGGACATTAGTACTGACCTTTATATGACTGGGGGTCTATAGGTGACATTAGTACTGACCTTTATCTGACTGGGTGTCTATAGAGGGACATTAGTAATGACCTTTATATGACTGGCGGTCTATAGAGGGACATTAGTACTGACCTTTATCTAACTGGGTGTCTATAGAGTGACATTAGTCCTGACCTCCTGCTGCAGTATTATTACTCCCAGTACTCCCAGGCTTGCTACTATTATATATAATAACCTCAGTTTCGTTTCCTTATCTGTTGGTAACATCAAAATATGATTATTAAATATTTCATATTTGTTTGTTTTTTTCTCCCAAAGTGAACCCCTTTGTGTGTGTCCCACAGATGTGGCGTTTCCGCTCTGCGTATGTTGGATTTGCACCGCTCAAAAAGTATGAAAAGAGACCCCCCCCCCCCTTGAAGCCCATTAATGACATCATCAGTAAATTGTATGTAACAGATTCCAGTGTTTAGGGTTTATGACCCAATACTGCGATCATATCACTTATGACAAAAATCCGTATTTGTCGTATTATTCAGACGCGCGTGCATCTTTGTGTTACATTTCCTGATACTTTTATTATCTTGATCTTTATATATTTACTAGCGACTTGCCCATCAAAAAATGGCGGCAATAAGATTGTAAGGCAGGTAATGGTTTGGACGAGACATTCATTTTGTTGGCGGTCGGAGATCCTTCGGCGCTCATTGCGAAGCTGTTGGTTGTATTTTTTTTCTGATAGGCGCTTTTGCTGTTATTCTTTGGTCGGCGGTGATGTGTTTTTTGCGCTTATTGCAAGGCTTTGTATGCTATGAGCAGCGTTGGCGCTCGTTGTGAGGCGTGCAGTGAATGGCTTTGATGTTTAATGTGATAATGTTTTTTTTGTGTATATGTATTTTTGTATGCTAATGAAATAATTACTAAATGAATATACTTTACCTATTTGTAAGTAATATATGCAGGAAGCATTGTGCTGAAGAGCTGACAATCTGTTTTCATGTTCCTGCAGCATACAATGTGCTGTGGAGCTGCTGTGTAAGTGTCAGCAATGTGTGCAGTGTGTAGTGTAAATAGGCTGCGTGCGTGAGGGGAAGCCGTTAGGGTAGCTGGGTACTTCCGCATTGTGTAAGTTAGTGTAGTAAAATGGCGGGGAATGTGTATGTGGTACGCGGGTGTGGATGATTTAGAGTCCTTGTTAATAGTGTATCTTTACCTCATACGGCTTTTTAGGAAAATCCGTATGTGTTTTGCGTGTTTAGGGTCCTGTAGCCTCGTTTTCTTTTTTTCAAGGGCCATTTTTTCTCTCACTTAGGTGATTATCAAGGTGTCTAAACTCATGAATTTGGACTTAAATGGAGGTGTAACTTCATTTGCAGAGGTCCTCGGTGCCCGCCTTGCTGTGGGTAAGCTTTTTATGTGTTTGTTGTGTGTATTTATTGTGTTTTTAATGTTTTTAAGTGCGTGCGGTTCGGGCGTTAAGGTCGTATTTTTGTGAGCTCGTAATGTTTTTTTTTTCTAAGTCCCGTATTTTTGGATGCTAAGTCCGTAAATTTGATGGTGTAAGTCCCGCCTGCGGCTCATTGCAGCCGACGTGGGAGCCTTCGGCGCTCCTTGCCCTCGCTTCGCAAGCCCGCAGCGTTAGCAACAACCCGCCTGCTCACAACTATATATGTGATATCTGTAACGTCTTCCCCAGTTGGCACTTGTAAATCGGCTAAGCGACAAAAAAATTGGCGTCCGGAAAAAATGAAAACGAGGCTACATGACCCCAAACCACGCAAAACATCGCCAGCCATGTACGACTTTTACCTAGGAACGGACGAGGTACAAAATACACTATTATAAATAATGGAAACTGCTGGCGAGCCGCGTAACACATACACAATCGCCGCCATTTTACAACACTAACTTGCAACTAATAACATTACAAATCTAAAATGGCGCGTTACACGACTATACAAGCGGTTTCCCCTCGTGCACTGCGCACATTGCTGACACTTACACCTCGGGTCACCAACAGTCCAAATGTACACTGTAAGCTGCAGGAAAATCAAAACTGATTGTTAGCTCTTCAGGTTATTGATCACTGGATATATTAATTACAAATAGGTAAAGTATTTTAGTAATTAATTAATTCATTATTATTTAAAAAAAAAATATATAAAAAAAATACGCTTAATAGCATATTTTACACTGCGGTTACTTTACATACATTAACGCTTCGCACTTCCTAATACATTTGTTCATTCACAATAGTTATTATCGTGCCTTCATTTAATAAGTATTAATTAGTAATGGAAAATAAAAATGTAGACTTTACACTACACTAAAATGTTTTACTTTTTACTCTGCAGTTATATTTCTGGATTACTGCTCATTGGCTGCCAGCGATAGCACTCACAAAGCAGTTACAAATCTAAATCACTTTTTTATGCTCTGAGACCTGAATACATTTTTTAATTTACACTGCACAAAAAAAATTATATATTTAACACTGTACTTATATAACTGTCTTTGCAATGAGCGCCGAAGATTGATCGTTGCAAAGCACGAAACATGAAGGACACGAGGGAAGAGGCTCACAATGAGCGCCGAAGGTCCTCAGAGTACAAAAAGCATCACATTTTGTGGCAAACAGCATTGCCATGGCTTCAAACTTTATTGCCCCATCATTTGGGCCAGGCAAGTCGCTAGTGATATAATATAACATAATGCAATACAATATTATACAGTACACATGGGTGTTGGAACTGGGGGGGTGGGGGTAAGGGGTAACCCCCCCCAGATTTCTTATTGTATGTATGTATGCGTATAGAAGCTAACAGGGGAGGAGAGAGGGGGAGGAAACACAGTGGAGAGGGGGAGGAAGACACAGGGCAGAGGGGGGAAGAGAAACAGGGTAAGGGAGAGGTGAGGGGAAGAGACACATGGGAGGGGGGAGAGACACAGGAGAGAGTGGGGGGTAGAGACACAGGGGAGAGGGGGGAGAGACTAATGGGAGAGAGTGGTGAGGAGACACTGGGGAGAGAAAAGGGGGTAAAGACACAGAGGAGGGGGGAAGAAACACAGGGAAGGGAGAGGGGGTAGAGACACAGGGGAGAGGGGGGTAGAGACACAGGGGAGAAGGGGGAAGAGAAACAGATGAGGGGGGAGAGACACAGGGGAGAGGGAAGGGGGGAAAGACACAGGGGAGGGGGGAAAGAAACACGGGAAGGGAGAGGGGGGTAGAGACACAGGGGAGGGGGGAGTGACACAGGGAAGAGGGAAGGGGGAAAAGACACAGGAGAGGGGGGAAAGAAACACTGGGGAAGGGAGAGGGGGTAGAGACACAGGCAAGGGTGGGAGAGACACAGGGGAGAGGGGGGGGGGGAGAGACACATGGGAGGGAGTGGGGGGGGAGACACAGGGGAGAGGGGGGAGAGAGACACATGGGAGGGAGTGGGGGGGGAGACACAGGGGAGGTCTTCTGCTTTATTATTATTCTTATTATTATTACTATATAATGTGTAGATGTACTGGCTGGGCATGCTCTTGTGCATTATTATTATTATTATTATTATTACTATATAATGTGTAGATGTACCGGCTGGGCATGCTCTTCTATATTATTATTATTATTATTATTATTATTATTATTATTATTATTACTACTATATAATGTGTAGATCTACCGGCTGGGCATGCTCTTGAGCATTATTATTATTGTTATTATTATTATTATGATTATTAGTATATAAAGTGTAGATGTACCGGCTGGGCATGCTCTTCTACATTATTATTATTACTATATAATGTGTAGATGTACCAACTGGGCATGCTCTTGTTTATTATTATTATTATTATTATTATTACTATATAATGTGTAGATGTACTGGCTGGGCATGCTCTTGTGCATTATTATTATTATTAGTAGTAGTATTTTACTACTAATAATAATAATAATGCACAAGAGCATGCACAGCTGGTGCATCTACACATTATATAATAATAATAATAATAATAATAATAATAATAATAATAATAATGCATGCCCAGCTGGTACATCTACACATTAAATAGTAGTAATAATAATAATAATAATGCACAAGAGTCATTCAGCACTGCACTGGACACTGAATAAACTTGCCTAGCTATGGTTTTCCCTATTGATGCAGTATCATCCAAACTGTCCCTCCTCTCAGTAAGACTGCAAGTTACTTATGATTCCAAAATGGCTGCTGTCCATGAGGTAGAAGGGTGTGGAAGGGAGTGTATGCTGCTGATTGGCTGGAATGTGTCTGCTGACTGTGACATGCAGGGTCAAAGTTTGCTCAATGATAAAGTATTGGGGGCGGGTCGAATCTCGCATATGTTCGCAGTTCGCCGAAAAAAGGCCGCCGGCGAACTATTCGCGACATCTCTAATATACAGTTTTGGAGATATGAAACCTCATGTTATATACCATAACTGGAGCAAGGGCTGTCATTACTACAGATACATTGCTATATTTTATTGTCATGCTACTGCTACGTTTGCATGGCATTAATCCAGCAACGGAGGCAAGGACTGTCATTGCTACAATTACATTGCTGCATATTACTTTCATGCTACTGCTAAGTTTGCATGACGAAGATCCAGAAATACTGTACTAGACCTTTGGTAAGATAAAAGTTCTTATAATGCACTTTTAATGAAGTTAGAGGAGCTCTCATTCACGCTGTACAGGTGCTCTCGAAATCTGGTCTTCAGGGAAGCATGAAGCATGTCATCACATACACAACATAGTCACATTTGCAGTTTGTGAAGTCTTGAATGACTTTGTTTTCTGGATTGAAAGGTCTTTGTTCCTTTCTGTTTTTTTGAGGTAGGTACATGAAACACATCCTTTAGTTCTGCATTTATATGTGCCCCCCATGTGGCATATTGACCACTCAAGTTTCTTAGTGTTTGATCTCAGTTCACTTGGGGCAAGCATGTCTTTGAGGTTAAAGTTTTTCTTGAAGGTGATGCTTGGTTTGTCCGGTAGCACTTCTTTCAGGACTACATCTTCTAATAAGAAGGCCAGAACTTCCCAATGCTGTTCTTGATAGATTTGGCCGTGCTATTATTGCTTGTAAGGAATCTTATCTGATTCTTCACATCTTTATTATTCTTTGCAGTTTTTTTCTTTTTTATCAGTTCTGCTCTATCCAATTCTCTGGACTGTGTTTGCACCTTTTTGACCATATTTTCTTGATACGCTTTGTCCAGGAATTGTTTCACAAGTTTATCACTCTCCTGGTCATAATCATGGGTATGTGTGCAATTTCTGCATATTCTCTAGAACTGTCCTGATGGAATGTTTTTTATCCATCTGGGGTCATGTCCACTGGTTGCATGCAGGTTTCCATTAGTATTGGTTGGTTTAACATGTAGTTTTGAGGTGACATGTTGGTCTTTGCCCTCTAAAATGATATCCAGAAATGGAATAGATACCTTGTCATAATTCATAGTACATTTTAAATCCATGTTTATTTTGATTTATATATTGTTGAAATGTATCCTTATCTCCTGTTGATTGTTCCTTCCAGACGATAATGATATCATCGATGAACCCTTTCTAGCAGATGATATTGGAGCTGAAGGGATTATTATTCCAGATGTAGATGCCCTCCCACATCTCCATATATAGGTTAGCAAAACTTGGTGCGAATGTCCCCATCGCTGTGCCAGATTTTTGCAGATAATATTTCCCCTCAAACAAAAAGTAGTTATGTTGCAGGATGAATAGAATGACATCCAGAATAAAGTTAGATTGAATATTATCCATTCCTCCTTCCATATCCAGCCATCTTTTAGATACTGCTGCCCCAATATCTTGGGGGATAGATGTGTAAAGGGAAGTGACATCCAAAGTCATCCAACTTTAGGAATCATGCCAGGGTAGAGACTCCATGACTTCTAGAACATGGGTTGTGTCCCTAATGTATGATTTCAAGTCAAGTACCAAGGATTTTAGGAAGTGGTGAACATATTAGGATAATCTTTCAGTAATAGATTCCGGACACTATAGGCCTACCTGGTGGATTGGTGGATTGGTCTTTGTTGACCTTTGGTAGGTGGTAAATTATGGCCTGTTTTTTTAAATTTGACATCCAGAAATAGTTTTTCCTTTTTGTTTAGGATGCTGTTGTCAAAGGCACGTGTTAGCAGGGCATTGTATTCTTGAAGGATGTTTTCTGTTTTATCACTGTCTAGTCGGTCGTAGGTGTTGGTGTCATTCATAAGTTGGTATGCTTCTTTCAGATAGTCCTCTTTATTTTAAATCACTATACCACCTCCTTTGTTGGCTTTTCTGATCACTATTGTGGTGTCTTTTTTCAGGGTATTTAGAGATTTGATTTCTTCCCTGTTTAGATTACATTTTTTTACATGAATTGTGGTGCAGATCTTCTCAATCTCCTTGAGTACAAGTCTTTTGAAAACAGGTAAAAAATTAACCCTATAACTCATGGTGCTCTATACAGAGCCCCATGAGCCATTAATTAACCCTGTCACTCATGGGGGTCAATACAGACCCCCATGAGCCCTTATTTAACCCTGTCACTCATGGGGGTCAATACACACCCCCATAAGCCCTTAATTAATCTTGTCACTCATGGGGGTCAATACAGACACTATTAACCCCTAAGTTAACACTAAAAGTGCCATGAGGGTCCTCCGGGACCCTCATGACAAAGTCTAAGCACTACACTACACTATGAACCCTCACTATACCCCATTAACCCCTTAACCCTAACTATACCCCATTAACTCATACAAAACCCTATCTAACCCTAACTGGGCCTTTCTAACCCTTACTGGGCCAATCTAACCCTAATTGGGTCTATTTAAACCTATCTGGACCTAATAAGCCTTACTGGGCCTATTTTACCTCATCTAGCCCTATTTTATCCAATCACTTTTGAGGGTCTATACAGACCCCCATAAGCCTCTATCTAACCCCATCCCTTATGGGGGTCTATAAAGACCCCATAAGCCTCTAGTTAACCCAATCAGTCGCATAAGGGTCTATGAAGACCCTCTGAGGACAATGAAGCCTATTATTAACCCCATAAGTGCCATGAGGGTCCTCCAGGACCCTCATGACACTAAGTGCAAACACTACACTACACTATTCCCCCCAAATAAACCACTAAATCTAAACTTACCCCCCTCTACCCTAACCTATTAACCACTACCTACCTAACACAACCTACCTAATCCCATATTAAACACCCCACCCTACTAATTACACAAAATAAAAAAAACCTAAGGTACACAAAATAAAAAAAATCTAAGGTACATAAAATAAAAAACCTAAGGTATACAAAACAAAAAAGGACATTACAAACCCCCCCCCCCCCACTACAAAAATAAATAAATTATTTAGTCTCATGGGGCTCTGTATAGAGCCACATGAGTTATAGAGTTAATTAAGTGCTAATGGGGCTGTGTATAGAGCCCATTGAATGATGGGGTTAATTTTAGTTGCCCGCGGCAGGGGTTAATATTTTTTAGTGCGGGTCCTTTCAGGACCTTTACGGTCCTTTAAGGACCCACAAAGCAGGAGATTTTAATTTGGAAATGCAGCAGGGTCACGGTCTGTGCCGATCGGGGACCCCCGCTGCAAGGGGTTAATGTGGGGGGCTGCGGGAGTCCCTATGGACCCCTGCAGCAAGGGGTTAATATTGGGGAGACTTTGGGGGTCCCGATGGGGACCTCCAGCATTGAGGGGGTTAATGTTAGGTGACGCAGGGATACTGCAAGGCCGGGATTGCGTAATAATGTCCCGCGGGCCTTTTTAAGGACCCGCAACAGGAAATGAGAACATTTTTAAATGCAGCGGGGGCATGATCGATGCCGATCTGGGAACCGCGCTGCAAGGGGTTAAGGAGGGGAGCTTGCAGGGGTCTCTATAGGGATCCCTGCAACATGGGGATGTGTTTAGGGAGCAGGGGGGAGCATCAGATGGCTGTATCTGGCTTCTCTGAGGCAGCACATAGAGGCTTTAGGAGCCCTTGCTGGCACATTTGTGTGCCCATGGGGATTCTTCACTTCATAGATTTCTGGCTGCGTGTTACTACGTAGCTCTCTCTGAGCTTATTCTCTGCCGTTTTTCGGTGTCATCTGGCAAAGCAGGCTGCGATGGACGAATTGAGGAATCGATCCTTCTCTGAAATTTAAATTAAATGCTAAAATGAATTTATTTCCTCTTTAGTTGGTATGATATATGTATCATTATTATGTAAATAATATAAAGTACTATAATATTTTGTAAATACTTCTATTTCTCTTGGATTAATGTGATACTTGTCTAAAATTCTATCAATACATTTTTGGATTGATATTTTTTTAAGTTTGTCAGTCATCATTTTACCTGCTTTATTCCCCCAATGATAGCATTTTTGTTGGTATTTCTAGACTATATTATCAATTTGTTGCTATTTTATTTTCTTCATTTGTGCTTGGAGTTGAGATAATAGTTTAGTATCTATATAATTAGGATTCATTTTATTTCTTCTTTCTATTTCAACTTAGTTGAAAATGTAAAGATCTTAATAACTTTCCTCTCTGTTTTTGATAAATAATAGCTAATTTTATTAAAATTCCTCTAATGTAATCCTTCTGGGTATTCTGTACGGTTGTTGTCAAATTAAAATAATCTTGATTTGTTTAAAAAATGTATATATTTCAGTTTTAAACTTTTCTAATTCTGGAGTAGCTCAAAACAGATATGCATTCATTTTCCATATTTTTCTATAAATTGATGTATCCTTATCTTTAATCACAAGATATATAATTTCATGGTCTGACCAACTGAGCTCTTTTATTTCCATTGGACTATAATATTCAGGGACTTCTTTATCAACTAGATAATAGTCCAGTCTTGAGTACATCTTTGTAAAAAAAAAGTATAGTCCTTGGACTCAGGAAGAAAGGTTCTCTAAGCATCATATAATTGATATACCGTATATACTTGAGTATAAGCCGACCGAGAATAAGCCGAGGCACCTATTTTACCACAAAATACTGGGTAAAATGAGTGACTCAAGTATAAGCAGAGGGTAGAAAATGTGCTGCCCCCTGTGTCCCTCTTCTCCCCTCTCCCTTCCCTGTGTCTCTTCCCCCCCCTCCCTTCCCTGTGTCTCTCCCCCCCCCCCCTCATTCTCAACCTCCCTCCTCAACCCCACTCCTCATCCTCAACCTCCCTCCTCATCATCGCTCCTCATCCTCAACCTCCCTCCTCAACCCCCTCATCCTCAACCCCCTCCTCCTCAACGCCCCATCCTCAACCTCCTTCCTCAACCTCAACCCCCCTCCTCATCCTCAACCCCCCTCCTCATCCTCAACCACCTCCTCAACCACCCTCCTCAACCTCAACCTCCCTCCTCATCCTCAACCCCCTCCTCAACCTCTCTCCTCAACCTCAACCCCCCTCCCCATCCTCAACCCCCTCCTCAACCTCCCTCCTCAACCTCAACCTCCCTCCTCAACCTCCCTCCTCAACCTCAACCTCCCTCCTCATCCTCAACCTCCCTTCTCATCCTCAACCCCCCTCCTCAACCCCCTCCTCAACCTCCCTCCTCAACCTCAACCCCCCCTCCCCATCCTCAACCCCCTCCTCAACCTCCCTCCTCAACCTCAACCTCCCTCCTCAACCTCCATCCTCAACCTCAACCCCGCCCATCCTCAACCCCCCATCCTCAACCCCCCTCCTCAACAACCCTCCTCATCCTCCCTCCTCATCCTCAACCTCCCTCCTCAACCTCCCTCCTCAACCCCCCTCCTCAACCCCCTCCTCATCCTCAACCTCCCTCCCCATCCCCCCTCCTCATCCTCAGGCCCACTCCTCATCATCAGGCCCCCTCCTCATCCTCAGCCCCCCCCCCTCATCCTCAGCCCCCTCCTCATCCTCAACCTCAACCCCCCCATCCTCAACCCCCTTCTCAACCTCCCTCCTCCTCCTCAACCCCCCCATCCTCAACCCCCTCCTCAACCTCCCTCCTCAACCCCCTCCTAAACCTCCCTCCTCAACCTCTCTCCTCATCCTCAACCCCCCCTCATTCTAAACCCCCCCTCCTCATTCTACCCCCCCAGCTCATACTACCCCTCTAAATACATCCCCCCCCCCCTCTCTCCTCACTTACCTGCTCTGGCCTCCGTTTCTTCCGGGTCTTGATGTGACGCGCATGTGACGTCACATGCGCGCCGCATCATTAGCATATTCTGGGTGCTGGCACCCGGTAAATGCTAATGACGTGGCGCGCGTGTGACGTCACGGCATTAGCATATATCGTGCGCCGGCACCCGGTATATGCTAATGATGTGGCGCGCATGTGAGGTCACATGCGCGCCACATCAAGACCCGGGGGATAGAGAGACACGGGGGGTAGAGAGATGCAAGGGGGGGTAGAGAGACACAGGGGGGTAGAGAGACACAAGGGGGGGTTACAGAGACACGGGGGGAGAGTGACTCGAGTATAAGCCGAGGGGGCCCTTTTAGCCTTAAAAAAGGGCTGAAAAACTCTGCTTATACTCGAGTATATACGGTAATAAAGCATTAAAAGTATTAGCAACATTAACGCTTTGTATATCAGGTATTTTTTATTTTTTTTATTTTTCTTAAAAAATTATTAAGAAATCTATTCTGTGTATAATTTGGTACATATACATTAATTAATGTATATTTAGTCATATTGATAGAACCAATCCAAGCGATGTATCTTCCATTTATATCTATCTCTTTATATTTTTCCAATATTGTAAGTTTTTACTAAATTAAATTGACAATCCTCTTGATTTAGAGCCAAATGTTGAAGTAATGGGTCTTTCTAAGAAAAAAATGATCATATTTATCTCTACAGTGGATTTCTTGTATAAATACTGTAGCCCCTATTTAATCACAAGCCTGTAATTACATTCATACTGACAGTTTGTCTACGGATTACAAAATATTTACATACATAGATGTTTTTAATTGGCTCAAGCCTGCAATTACAGACTTAAAGACTAAACCCGTAAACCCTTCCTGCGGCCGCAAGCTGTTTGTAGGCTGGAATAGGTATAAGTCAATCCTGTAATTACAGTGTACACCACAGCCCTTGG
Organism: Discoglossus pictus; assembly: GCA_027410445.1. Classification (NCBI taxonomy): domain Eukaryota; kingdom Metazoa; phylum Chordata; class Amphibia; order Anura; family Alytidae; genus Discoglossus; species Discoglossus pictus. Next base: position 174,398,600 of record CM050163.1, on the reverse strand, counting down.
AGCCACTAGAAACTGGGCTAACAGATAATGATTGACAGGGAAAGATAACAAAGCCACAGCCCACCTACCCCTCTGTTGACTGTGTTGTAGATTTTCACAAATTAGTACGCAGATCCCAAAGCTGGTGGTTTTGGTCTTGGAGAGAGAGAGCAGGAGATTTTGGAGAGCAGGTGTTTGCAATTTTGATTTATATTTCCAGTAGACTTATTTTACAATTAATACATCCAAACACATATTAACACATAACATATAATATGCATAGACATTAAATACAGTATCTCACAAAAGTGAGTACACCCCTAACATTTTTGTAAATATTTTATTATATCTTTTCATGTGATGACTCATGCAGGCAAGAGATAGATGAATCATTCATGCGTTATTATATGCACAACACTAGTAAACAATAGAGATGTCGCGAATAGTTAGCCGGCGGACTGTTCCCGGCGAACATAGCATGTTTGCGTTCGCGGCGAACTGCGAACATATGCGATGTTCGATCCGCCCCCTATACTTTATCATTGAGCAAACTTTGACCCTGCACCTCACAGTCAGCAGACACATTCCAGCCAATCAGCATCATACCCTGCCTTCCAGACCCTTCTACCTCATGGACAGCAGCCATTTTGGAATCATAACTAACTTGCAGTCTTACTGAGAGGAGGGAGAGTGTAGGTGATGCTGATTGAATAGGGAAATCAATAGCTAGGCAAGTTTATTCAGTGTCCAGTGCAGTGCTGAAGGACTCATCAGATCTCTGCTGTAAACACAGCACCCCAAAAAGCCCTTTTTAGGGCTATAACATCATTTTTTTTTGTTTGTTTTTTTCTGTCTAATTTAACTTCATTTGCCTGTCTCCCTGCTAGCCCCTGCTAGCAAGTGTGTGTGTCAGGCTCACAGCTTATACGTTGTGTGCAGTGCAACCAATACAATCTTGTTTACTAGTTGTCTACTTTTAAAACAAACAAAACTTTTATTTTGTTAAATCTTAGTTCATTTGCCTGACAGCCAATCTAAGTTAATTTGCCTGACCGCTAGCCAGTGTGTGTGTCAGGCTTACAAGTATTGTGCCAAGTTCAACCAATCCAATCTAGTGGTGTACCAGCAGTCTACATTTAAAAAAACAATAATTTTATTTTCTTAAATCTAAGCTCATTTACCTGACCGCCAATCTAAGTTCATTTGCCTGACCGCTAGCCAGTGTGTGTGTCAGGCTTACAAGTACTGTGCCAAGTTCACCCAATCCAATCTAGTTGGGGTACCAGCAGTCTACATTTAAAAAAAACAATAATTTTATTTTCTTAAATCTAAGTTCATTTGCTTGACCGCTAGCCAGTGTGTGTGTCAGGCCTACAAGTACTGTGCCAAGTTCAACCAATCCAATCTAGTTGGGGTACCAGCAGTCTACATTTAAAAAAACAATAATTTAATTTTCTTAAATCTAAGTTCATTTGCCTGACCGCCAATCTAAGTTCATTTGCCTGACCGCTAGCCAGTGTGTGTGTCAGGCTTACAAGTATTGTGCCAAGTTCAACCAATCCAATCTAGTGGTGTACCAGCAGTCTACATTTAAAAAAAACAATAATTGTATTTTCTTAAATCTAAGTTCATTTGCTTGACCGCTAGCCAGTGTGTGTGTCAGGCTTACAAGTACTGTGCCAAGTTCAACCAATCCAATCTAGTTGGGGTACCAACAGTCCACATTTAAGAAACCCAAACTTTTATTTTATTAAATCTAAGTGCATTTGCCTGACCGTCAATCAAAGTTCATTTGCTTGACCGCTACCCATAGTGTGTGTCTTGCTTACAAGTACTGTGCAAGAGAGCATGTTGTGTGCATGCTTGAGCTCCAAACAAAAGGCTTTTTAGGGTCTTAGTCCCTCAAATACAAGTTTTATTTTAACACCTTTCTGTTATTAAGCACTTTGTGCACGGTGTTGTTCATTTTTGGGAGTTTTTGTGTTTTTTTTCTTAGTTTAATTTAAGTTTTAGTTTTCTGGGGGTCAGGCTCAACTCTCTATCCAAGGAGAGTGAGCTGTCTCCTGGATACTTTGCCACACCCCTCCCTTAGCACTACACCTTCACTCCTGGAGCTTTGTTACTTTGACTTTTTTTCTTTTAAAAAGTTTATTAGGTTTTGTTGAAGTTTTGTTTGTTTGGTGTTGGGTTTTATGTTTTGGGGGAGAGAAGACAAGTAACATCTTTGTAGGCAGTGGGGGGGAAAACAATTAGAATTTTTGTTGAAAAGGCTTTTTTTTAACATCTGAAACAGAGACACAGAGGGGTTAAAAAGCCTCTGTGTTCTCTGTGTTGTTGCAATTAGTAACACCTTGCAACAGGCCATTAACCCTTCCACTGCCAAACATCATCTCTCTCTCTCCCTTAGTTTTTGTCTCCCTTAGTTTTGTCTTTTTGTTTCTTTTTCACACTTTTATATTTAAAAAAAAAAGAAAACAGTAGAAAATCATAAAACAAAAAATAAAAATAAATAAAACAAATAAACTAAAAAAAAAAAAAGGGTCTAAACATGAGGGATAAGACCATTAAGAAGCCTCAGGGGTCAAAAGGGGGAATAATGGCCCCTGAAAATCCTAGCTGCAGCACTGCACAGCATAGGCCCCAGGCAGATAAGGCAGCCCCAGCTCCTGGTGGTTCTGCCAGCAGACCTACCCCGGTGGCTAATACCTGGTCACAGGTGGTTTCTGCTGGCCCCAGTAATACCACCGCTGGGGCTGAGGGGCAGATCACCAGGAAGCATGGGGTTAAATGTCAGATGTCTGGGGTCTACAGCATTGATATCTATCTGCGTGCTGCAGCTAATGTCATCAGCCCCTCTGTTATAGTAGCAGCCAGCAAAATGTACGGGAAAGCAGTTTTTTTTACCCGTACTCTGGCTGCTGCACACATTCTTATACAGAGAGGCATCACAGTGGGGGGATTATATGTCCCAATAGAACCCCTGGAAGGGTTGGGCACAAAAGTAACACTCTCTAATGTGCCCCCCTTCCTACCAGACTCCCTCCTGCGCCCCCACCTGCTAACCCTAGGGGAAGTAAAAACACCATTTATAAAAATTCCCCTGGGGTGCAGAGAGAGAGCACTTCGTCATGTGCTCTCTTTCAAGAGGCAGGTACAAATGTGCCTGCCTCAGGGCGCAGAAAACATAGAGGGGTCTTTTGGGGTTCCATTTGAGGGGGTGCTGTACAGGATTTTTACAGCACTACAGAGGTGCAGTGCTATCATTGCAAAGGGTTGGGGCATACACGTAGGAATTGTCCTAATGTAAAGCATCATGCCCCAGCCCCAGCAAATGGCACCTCCGTCAGTACGGCACCCATCCCCGCTGAGCCCATAACAGCGGGGACCTCAAGGGTCATAGCCCCCCCACAGAGCTCAGGCAAGGAGGCCGTTCCTCAAGCCACCACCACGGCCTCCAAACCCCCTTCTTCCCCAAAAAAGCCATCTGTGTCTGTGGTCTCCAGCAAGACTGCAGACACGGGGAAAAAGGGGAAGAATGTCACCGGTCCTCCCAGTGTCACAGCTGCATCTCCCAAGTCCCAATCTGCCCCCACCATAATTACATCAGTTAGTGTGGGGGCACAGTGTAAGCAGAGGGATAATAAGCCCTCTGCAGGGGAGGCAGCTAGTGGCAGCTCCTCTTCCAGGAGTGACGTCCCCAGGAAGAGGAAGCATAAAACCAACAGGGAGGTTGCTGATAAGTGGGAAGTGCTCTATAGTGGAGCACCTCCCTCTAAAAGCAAGAAGAGGAACAAAACATCTCCTCCTCATCCAGTGACATTGTCTGGCCCATTTATTAAGCTCAGCCAGCCGGTGCCAGACCACACATCTCTCTCTCCAGACCCTATAGGGGTTAATGTGGAAAAGGGTCTGGAGGAAAAGCAGGGGCAAGAGGGTCTCCCAAGTGAGGCAGGGGTAGACAAGAAAGATCAGGTTCTGCCTCTGGCCTTTGAGGGGGGACCCAACAAAGCCCCTGCTGAATGGGTAGTCAGTGTCCCTGAGGTGCTGAGCTTCAAGGGCACCAGTCAGTCTCCTCCTCCAGTGTCACTCTCTAGTGACGCACCTCGGGCTTTGTTAGAGCCCCAGGCCGAGTCACTACTGGAGGGGGGGAATATAGGCATGACCCCCATTCAGGACCCCATGGATTTGTCTGTCAGGGGGGATGTGGCACAAGGGGAAGTGGAAATGGGAGAGGGTGATAAAACAGGTTTTCCTGTTAACATCATGGGAGAGCCTGTCTACCCTCCTCAGCCGTCCACTGACCCTAACATCGGTGACATCCAAGCTGAGCAAGCAGCGGTGGAACTGGCAGAGGAGGCATATAAAGCCTCCAAGGCTTCCATTAAGGAAGCCATGCCAGCCACTGCTGTCCAGCCAGCTACCCCTGAATGCACTCCTGAAGCTACAGGGGTGCAGCAGCAATCCAAGGGTCCATTATTTACCTTGAAGGGTGCTAAAGGGACTCCTTCTGTATCATCTAAGAGGGGGTCCCTGAGAATAAAGCTGAGGAAACTGACTCCAGCCGGGGAGGATGGAGTAAAAGCCCTCAGCCAAGAGGAGCCCAGGGGTGACCCACTAGAAGGAACATCAGATTCTGGGTGGGTTATCCCTGTGAAGGAAATAGATCTATTCCTTGAGAGCACCCTTCATGGACAAAAGAAAAGGAAGGTGCGGCTGGCCTTGGAGAGGTGGAAGAATATGTCGTTTATTCTCCACTCTCTCCAGCAATATCTAGTGGTCAGCACTAGGGCCAAGAATTCTGGGACTGCGGAGCATCTCCGCGTCCGGAAATTCTATAAAATGTGCGTGTCCTATCAGCAGTCTCAAGGGTCTGAGGAACGCACAATTCCTGACACGCAGTAATGGCTTTGCACATCAGCACGCTAAATACCAATGGCTGTCAAGACAGTTTCCGCAGGTTCCGGGTACTCTCCTATTTATATCAGGGAGGGTACTCTGTGATCTTCCTGCAGGAAACTCACACCACTCCAGAGGCTGAGGCCTCGTGGCAACTGGAGTGGAGAGGAAGGGTCTTCTTCAGCCACTTCACATCGGCGTCATGTGGAGTGGTGACCCTGTTCTCAGAGTCTTTTCAGCCAGAGCTGCTGCTTGTGAAAGCTGTTATCCCAGGCCGTCTAATCCACCTCCGGGTCCGAGAGCAGGGTAGCATCATTAACCTAGGTAATATATATGCCCCTGCTGGAGGGCTCGAGAGAGTGAGGTTCCTCGCCAGACTGTCCCAGTTTCTGGAGACGGTTGACGCAGATGAGTGTTTGGTACTCGGGGGTGATTTCAACTGCACCCTCGACGCTCTGGACCGGAATAGTCCAGAGCCGTACCCGCCTTCTGCGTCAGCCCTGCGGGAGATCATCGCCCGCTTCTCCCTGGAGGACATCTGGCGAGAGCAGAACCCAGGGGCATCAGACGGTTTCACCTACGTCAGGGTGAGAGCCAGTCTGGTGTCCCACTCCCGGATCGACAGACTATATATATCTAGTCACTATATGTCACGAGTCGGTTCTTGTGCCATTAGGCTGGCTCCGTTCACAGACCACAACTGTGTGTCTGTGACAGTGGCGCTAACGCCAACAGCGCCACGAGCCGCCTATTGGCACTTCAACAATGCTTTGTTGAAGGACCAGGGGCTCGTGACATTGATCCGGGAGTTTTGGACGGACTGGAGGGGTTGCAAGGGGGACTTTGCCACGTTAAAACTGTGGTGGGACGTGGGCAAGGTTCATTTGCGACTTCTGTGTCAGGAATATACCAAGGGTGCGAGTGGGCAGCGCGAAGCTGAGTTGGAGTCACTCCGGGGGGAGGTACTCCATCTGGAGCAGAGGCTGTTCACTTGTAGGGACCAATCCCTGCAGAGCGAGTATGTAGAGAGGAAGGGTGTCCTCTGTGACCTGGAACGACACCAGGCCAAGGGGGCATACGTGCGCAGCCGCTTAGGTTTTCTCAAAGATCTAGACCGCGGCTCGCGCCTCTTCTACTCACTGGAGAAAAAGGGGGGTAACAGTAGGCACATCACCTGTCTTCTAGATGAAGACGGTGCCCCCCTTACAGATCCGGAGAGTATCCGGGATAGAGCCCGGAACTTTTATAAAGATCTTTACTCTCCGGATCCCATTTCTCCAGACGCCTGCAGGGTGCTATGGGAGGGGCTCCCCACAGTCAGTGAGGGTGTAAGAGAGCGGCTTGATATACCACTATCTTTTCAAGAGCTCTCTGAAGCCCTCCGTGCCATGTCCTGTGAAAAGTCTCGAGGACTGGACGGACTGACTGTAGAGTTTTTCCAATTTTTCTGGGAGACTCTGGGACCTGATTTCCATCTGGTCCTTGGGGAAGCCCTGGAGACCGGGGAGATGCCCCTGTCTTGTCGCAGGGCAGTACTTGCCCTGCTGCCCAAAAAGGGGGATCTCCGGCTTATTAAGAACTGGCGACCGGTCTCTCTGCTCAGCACAGACTACAAGATTGTAGCTAAAGTCATCTCGCTTAGACTTGGGTCTGTGCTGGCAGAATTGGTTCACCCTGACCAGTCCTATGCGATCCCGGGCCGGACTATCTTTGATAGTATCTTTCTGGTCCGGGACCTATTGCATTATTCTCGCAGGACTGGTCTGTCACTCGCCTTTCTCTCTTTAGATCAAGAGAAGGCGTTTGACAGGGTGGACCATGGTTACCTCATAGCCACTCTGCAAGCGTACGGCTTTGGCCCACAGTTTGTGGGCTTTATAAGAACGCTGTACGCCTCTGCAGAGTGTTTACTTAAAATCAATTGGTCCCTAACAGCACCTTTGGTATTTGGACGAGGGGTGCGTCAAGGATGTCCCTTGTCTGGACAGTTATATGCACTGGCCATTGAGCCTTTCCTCTGCCTACTGAGGAAAAGGCTCACAGGGCTGGTGCTAAAAGATCCAGACATGCGGATTGTCCTTTCAGCTTATGCTGACGATGTGCTCCTCGTGGCCCAGGATCCAGTTGATCTTGAGCTGGCAAAACAGTGCCAGGAGGTATATTCAGCTGCCTCCTCCGCTCAGATCAACTGGTCCAAATGCACAGGCCTTTTAGAGGGTAATTTACAGGTGGACTCTTTGCCTCCCACGTTTCGTGACATCACGTGGGAGGCAGATGTCATTAAATATCTGGGGGTCTACCTGTCCGCTGCGGACGCTTCCGTCCCAGACAATTGGAGGGAGTTAGAGGGCAGTGTCCTCTCTCGTCTGGGACGATGGAGGGGTCCAGCAAAAATGCTTTCCCTTAGGGGGCGGACTCTAGTGGTGAATCAGCTGGTGGCTTCTCAGATCTGGCACCGGCTGATTTGTCTGAGTCCGACCCCCGAGTTTGTCACCAATATCCAGAGGAATTTGTTAGATTTCCTCTGGATGGGAAGGCATTGGGTCTCTGCAGGGGTGGCAAGTCTGCCTTTGGTGGAGGGTGGACAGGGAGTAGTTTGTGTGTGCTCCCAGTTGTCCACCTTCCGCCTTCAGTACCTGCAGAGATACTTATATGCAGATCCCTCTCCGCAGTGGTGCGCACTGGCATCCAGCTTTTATCGCCAGTTGCGCAACCTGGGGTATGACCGGCAATTATTTCTGATCAGGCCTGAGGGGTTTGGGAGAGACCTCTCTGTGTTGCCGGCATACTACCAGGAAACCCTCAAGGCCTGGAGCATGGTCTCCGTGACCAGGCAGGGCGTGCCTTTGGGGGATGAAATATTCACAGAGCCCCTGCTATTTAATGCAGCAGTGGGGGCTCCAATGTTACAGTCCCCCAGTATCATCCGCCGCCTTAGTCATGCACGGATGTCCCGAGTCGGGGATCTCCTGGAATACGGGCGTTCTGATTGGGTGTCACCCCAGGAGCTTGCGCTCCGTTTGGGATATGTGACGCCCAAAGTCTCAGGGCGCTTGCTCCAGGAGATTAGAGATGCCATCTCCCCCGACTCGCGCACCTTCCTTCGCGGGGCTTTGCAGGCCGTAGTGCCACATGCACCTTTCAACACCCCTTCTCCGGCTGTTTGCATTGGACACAAGCCCCGTGTTTCCCCTCAGGCTCCTCCTGTCCCCAACCTCTCGAGGTTGAGGGACATACCCTCGGCATGCTTTCACGGCATGCAGAGGAAGAGCTTATATTCTCTCGTGCTCCATACAGTGCACTTCCTTGCCCTCGTGACCCGTCCCGATACCATCTGGAGGCGGGTCCTACCAGCTGACGAGGGCAAGAGGCCCCGGTGGAGGGAACTTTATTCTGATTTAGTTCCACGACCCACCGGGGACTTGAGTTGGAGAGTGCTCCATGGTGCACTGAGCACGGGAGAGTACTTAGCTAAATTCACGGACTCTCCCTCCACTTGTCCATTCTGTGGCAAGGGAGAGTCCGTGTATCATGTTTATTTTAGTTGCGCCAGACTGCAGCCCCTCTTGTCACTCTTGAGGGGCCTCCTCCTGCAGTTCTGGCTGCATTTCTCCCCTCACATTTTTATTTTTGGGCGCCCAGTGTCCCGGGGCAATAAGGCCAGGGACTTCCTCGTCAACCTGCTCCTGGCATTAGCCAAGTTGGCTATATATAAGTCCAGGAAGCAGTGTTTGATAGGGGGGGTTCCCTTGTCACCTGAGGCCATGTTCCGGGTGCTGGTGCGCTCCCGTATCCGGGCAGAGTACCACCTGGCTTTGTCTACTGGGGGAATGGATGAGTTTGTCTCCCAGTGGGCTGTAGATGGTGTGCTCTGTTCGGTATCCCCCCATCCGGTTTCTTTTTCTTTCAACCTCCTAATATGATTTTTATTTAGTTTACAGAAAATGTTTTCTCATAATTTTAAAATACACTGTGCCAAGTTCAACCAATCCAATCTAGTTGGGGTACCAACAGTCCACATTTAAGAAACCCAAGCTTTTATTTTATTAAATCTAAGTGCATTTGCCTGACCGTCAATCAAAGTTCATTTGCTTGACCGCTACCCATAGTGTGTGTCTTGCTTACAAGTACTGTGCAAGAGAGCATGTTGTGTGCATGCTTGAGCTCCAAACAAAAGGCTTTTTAGGGTCTTAGTCCCTCAAATACAAGTTTTATTTTAACACCTTTCTGTTATTAAGCACTTTGTGCACGGTGTTGTTCATTTTTGGGAGTTTTTGTGTTTTTTTTCTTAGTTTAATTTAAGTTTTAGTTTTCTGGGGGTCAGGCTCAACTCTCTATCCAAGGAGAGTGAGCTGTCTCCTGGATACTTTGCCACACCCCTCCCTTAGCACTACACCTTCACTCCTGGAGCTTTGTTACTTTGACTTTTTTTCTTTTAAAAAGTTTATTAGGTTTTGTTGAAGTTTTGTTTGTTTGGTGTTGGGTTTTATGTTTTGGGGGAGAGAAGACAAGTAACATCTTTGTAGGCAGTGGGGGGGAAAACAATTAGAATTTTTGTTGAAAAGGCTTTTTTTTAACATCTGAAACAGAGACACAGAGGGGTTAAAAAGCCTCTGTGTTCTCTGTGTTGTTGCAATTAGTAACACCTTGCAACAGGCCATTAACACTTCCACTGCCAAAAATCATCTCTCTCTCTCCCTTAGTTTTGTCTCCCTTAGTTTTGTCTTTTTGTTTCTTTTTCACACTTTTATATTTAAAAAAAAAGAAAACAGTAAAAAATCATAAAACAAAAAATAAAAATAAATAAAACAAATAAACTAAAAAAAAAGGGTCTAAACATGAGGGATAAGACCACTAAGAAGCCTCAGGGGTCAAAAGGGGGAATAATGGCCCCTGAAAATCCTAGCTGCAGCACTGCACAGCATAGGCCCCAGGCAGATAAGGCAGCCCCAGCTCCTGGTGGTTCTGCCAGCAGACCTACCCCTGTGGCTAATACCTGGTCACAGGTGGTTTCTGCTGGCCCCAGTAATACCACCGCTGGGGCTGAGGGGCAGATCACTAGGAAGCATGGGGTTAAATGTCAGATGTCTGGGGTCTACAGCATTGATATCTATCTGCGTGCTGCAGCTAACGTCATCAGCCCCTCTGTTATAGTAGCAGCCAGCAAAATGTACGGGAAAGCAGTTTTCTTTACCCATACGCTGGCTGCTGCTCACATTCTGGTACAGAGAGGCATCACAGTGGGGGGATTATATGTCCCAATAGAACCCCTGGAAGGGTTGGGCACAAAAGTAACACTCTCTAATGTGCCCCCCTTCCTACCAGACTCCCTCCTGCGCCCCCACCTGCTAACCTTAGGGGAAGTAAAAACACAATTTATTAAAATTCCCCTGGGGTGCAGAGAGAGAGCACTACATCATGTGCTCTCTTTCAAGAGGCAGGTACAAATGTGCCTGCCTCAGGGCGCAGAAAACATTGAGGGGTCTTTTGGGGTTCCATTTGAGCGGGTGCTCTACAGGATTTTTTACAGCACTACGGAGGTGCAGTGCTATCATTGCAAGGGGTTGGGGCATACACGTAGGAATTGTCCTAATGAAAAGCATCATGCCCCAGCCCCAGCAAATGGCACCTCCGTCAGTACAGCACCCATCCCCGCTGAGCCCATAACAGCGGGGACCTCAAGGGTCATAGCCCCCCCACAGAGCTCAGGCAAGGAGGCCGTTCCTCAAGCCACCACCACAGCCTCCAAACCCCCTTCTTCCCCAAAAAAGCCATCTGTGTCTGTGGTCTCCAGCAAGACTGCAGACACGGGGAAAAAGGGGAAGAATGTCACCGGTCCTCCCAGTGTCACAGCTGCATCTCCCAAGTCCCAATCTGCCCCCACCATAATTACATCAGTTAGTGTGGGGGCACAGTGTAAGCAGAGGGATAATAAGCCCTCTGCTGGGGAGGCAGCTAGTGGCAGCTCCTCTTCCAGGAGTGACGTCCCCAGGAAGAGGAAGCATAAAACCAACAGGGAGGTTGCTGATAAGTGGGAAGTGCTCTATAGTGGAGCACCTCCCTCTAAAAGCAAGAAGAGGAACAAAACATCTCCTCCTCATCCGGTGACATTGTCTGGCCCGGTTATTAAGCTCAGCCAGCCGGTGCCAGACCACACATCTCTCTCTCCAGACCCTATAGGGGTTAATGTGGAAAAGGGTCTGGAGGAAAAGCAGGGGCAAGAGGGTCTCCCAAGTGAGGCAGGGGTAGACAAGAAAGATCAGGTTCTGCCTCTGGCCTTTGAGGGGGGTCCCAACAAAGCCCCTGCTGAATGGGTAGTCAGTGTCCCTGAGGTGCTGAGCTTCAAGGGCACCAGTCAGTCTCCTCCTCCAGTGTCACTCTCTAGTGACGTACCTCGGGCTTTGTTAGAGCCCCAGGCTGAGTCACTACTGGAGGGGGGGAATATAGGCATGACCCCCATTCAGGACCCCATGGATTTGTCTGTCAGGGGGGATGTGGCACAAGGGGAAGTGGAAATGGGGGAGGGTGATAAAACAGGTTTTCCTGTTAACATCATGGGAGAACCTGTCTACCCTCCTCAGCCGTCCACTGACCCTAACATCGGTGCCATCCAAGCTGAGCAAAGCAGAGGAGGCATATAAAGCCTCCAAGGCTTCCATTAAGGAAGCCATGCCAGCCACTGCTGTCCAGCCAGCTACCCCCGAATGCACTCCTGAAGCTACAGGGGTGCAGCAGCAATCCAAGGGTTCATTATTTACCTTGAAGGGTGCTAAAGGGACTCCTTCTGTATCATCTAAGAGGGGGGCCCTGAGAATAAAGCTGAGGAAACTGACTCCAGCCGGGGAGGATGGAGTAAAAGCCCTCAGCCAAGAAGAGCCCAGGGGTGACCCACTAGAAGGAACATCAGATTCTGGGTGGGTTATCCCTGTAGGAAATAGATCTTTTCCTTGAGAGCACCCTTCATGGACAAAAGAAAAGGAAGGTGCGGCTGGCCTTGGAGAGGTGGAAGAATATGTCGTTTATTCTCCACTCTCTTCAGCAATATCTAGTGGTCAGCACTAGGGCCAAGAATTCTGGGACTGCGGAGCATCTCCGCGTCCGGAAATTCTATAAAATGTGCGTGTCCTATCAGCAGTCTCAAGGGTCTGAGGAACGCACAATTCCTGACACGCAGTAATGGCTTTGCACATCAGCACGCTAAATACCAATGGCTGTCAAGACAGTTTCCGCAGGTTCCAGGTACTCTCCTATTTATATCAGGGAGGGTACTCTGTGAGCTTCCTGCAGGAAACTCACACCACTCCAGAGGCTGAGGCCTCATGGCAACTGGAGTGGAGAGGCAGGGTCTTCTTCAGCCACTTCACATCGGCGTCATGTGGAGTGGTGACCCTGTTCTCAGAGTCTTTTCAGCCAGAGCTGCTGCTTGTGAGAGCTGTTATCCCAGGCCGTCTAATCCACCTCCGGGTCCGAGAGCAGGGTAGCATCATTAACCTAGTTAATATATATGCCCCTGCTGGAGGGCCCGAGAGAGTGAGGTTCCTCGCCAGACTGTCCCAGTTTTTGGAGACGGTTGACGCAGATGAGTGTTTGGTACTCGGGGGTGATTTCAACTGCACCCTCGACGCTCTGGACCGGAATAGTCCAGAGCCGTACCCGCCTTCTGCGTCAGCCCTGCGGGAGATCATCGCCCGCTTCTCCCTGGAGGACATCTGGCGAGAGCAGAACCCAGGGGCATCAGACGGTTTCACCTACGTCAGGGTGAGAGCTGGTCTGGTGTCCCACTCCCGGATCAACAGACTATATATATCTAGTCACTATATGTCACGAGTCGGTTCTTGTGCCATTAGGCTGGCTCCGTTCACAGACCACAACTGTGTGTCTGTGACGGTGGTGCTAACGCCAACAGCGCCACGAGCCGCCTATTGGCACTTCAACAATGCTTTGTTGAAGGACCAGGGGCTCGTGACATTGATCCGGGAGTTTTGGACGGACTGGAGGGGTTGCAAGGGGGACTTTGCCACGTTAAAACTGTGGTGGGACGTGGGCAAGGTTCATTTGCGACTTCTGTGTCAGGAATATACCAAGGGTGCGAGTGGGCAGCGCGAAGCTGAGTTGGAGTCACTCCGGGGGGAGGTACTCCATCTGGAGCAGAGGCTGTTCACTTGTAGGGACCAATCCCTGCAGAGCGAGTATGTAGAGAGGAAGGGTGTCCTCTGTGACCTGGAACGACACTAGGCCAAGGGGGCATACGTGCGCAGCCGCTTAGGTTTTCTCAAAGATCTAGACCGCGGCTCGCGCCTCTTCTACTCACTGGAGAAAAAGGGGGGTAACAGTAGGCACATCGCCTGTCTTCTAGATGAAGACGGTGCCCCCCTTACAGATCCGGAGAGTACTTTTATAAAGATCTTTACTTTCCGGATCCCATTTCTCCAGACGCCTGCAGGGTGCTATGGGAGGGGCCCCCCACAGTCAGTGCGCGTGTAAGAGAGCGGCTTGATACACCACTATCTTTTCAAGAGCTCTCTGAAGCCCTCCGTGCCATGTCCTGTGAGAAGTCTCCAGGACTGGACGGACTGACTGTAGAGTTTTTCCAATTTTTCTGGGAGACTCTGGGACCTGATTTCCATCTGGTCCTTGGGGAAGCCCTGGAGACCGGGGAGATGCCCCTGTCTTGTCGCAGGGCAGTACTTGCCCTGCTGCCCAAAAAGGGGGATCTCCGGCTTATTAAGAACTGGCGACCGGTCTCTCTGCTCAGCACGGACTACAAGATTGTAGCTAAAGCCATCTCGCTTAGACTTGGGTCTGTGCTGGCAGAATTGGTTCACCCTGACCAGTCCTATGCGATCCCGGGCCGGACTATCTTTGATAGTATCTTTCTGGTCCGGGATCTATTGCATTATTCTCGCAGGACTGGTCTGTCACTCGCCTTTCTCTCTTTAGATCAAGAGAAGGCGTTTGACAGGGTGGACCATGGTTACCTCATAGCCACTCTGCAAGCGTACGGCTTTGGCCCACAGTTTGTGGGCTTTATAAGAACGCTGTACGCCTCTGCAGAGTGTTTACTTAAAATCAATTGGTCCCTAACAGCACCTTTGGTATTTGGACGAGGGGTGCGTTAAGGATGTCCCTTGTCTGGACAGTTATATGCACTGGCCATTGAGCCTTTCCTCTGCCTACTGAGGAAAAGGCTCACAGGGCTGGTGCTAAAAGATCAAGACATGCGGATTGTCCTTTCAGCTTATGCTGACGATGTGCTCCTCGTGGCCCAGGATCCAGTTGATCTTGAGCTGGCAAAACAGTGCCAGGAGGTATATTCAGCTGCCTCCTCCGCTCAGATCAACTGGTCCAAATGCACAGGCCTTTTAGAGGGTAATTTACAGGTAGACTCTTTGCCCCCCACGTTTCTTGACATCACGTGGGAGGCAGATGTCATTAAATATCTTGGGGTCTACCTGTCCGCTGCGGACGCTTCCGTCCCAGACAACTGGAGAGAGTTAGAGGGCAGTGTCCTCTCTCGTCTGGGACGATGGAGGGGTCTAGCAAAAATGCTTTCCCTTAGGGGGCGGACTCTAGTGGTGAATCAGCTGGTGGCTTCTCAGATCTGGCACCGGCTGATTTGTCTGAGTCCGACCCCCGAGTTTGTCACCAATATCCAGAGGAATTTGTTAGATTTCCTCTGGATGGGAAGGCATTGGGTCTCTGCAGGGGTGGCAAGTCTGCCTTTGGTGGAGGGTGGACAGGGAGTAGTTTGTGTGTGCTCCCAGTTGTCCACCTTCCGCCTTCAGTACCTGCAGAGATACCTATATGCAGATCCCTCTCCGCAGTGGTGCGCACTGGCATCCAGCTTTTATCGCAAGTTGCGCAACCTGGGGTATGACCGGCAATTATTTCTGATCAGGCCCGAGGGGTTTGGGAGAGACCTCTCTGTGTTGCCGGCATAGTACCAGGAAACCCTCAAGGCCTGGAGCATGGTCTCCGTGACCAGGCAGGGCGTGCCTTTGGGGGATGAAATATTCACGGAGCCCCTGCTATTTAATCCAGCAGTGGGGGCTCCAATGTTACAGTCCCCCAGTATCATCCGCCGCCTTAGTCAGGCACGGATGACCCGAGTCGGGGATCTCTTGGAATACGGGCGTTCTGATTGGGTGTCACCCCAGGAGCTTGCGTTCCGTTTGGGATATGTGACGCCCAAAGTCTCAGGGCGCTTGCTCCAGGAGATTAGGGATGCCATCTCCCCCGACTCGCGCACCTTCCTTCGCGGGGCTTTGCAGGCCGGAGTGCCACATGCACCTTTCAATACCCCTGCTCCGGCTGTTTGCATTGGACACAAGCCCCGTGTTTCCCCTCAGGCTCCTCCTGTCCCCAACCTCTCGAAGTTGAGGGATATACCCTCGGCATGCTTTCGCGGCATGCCGAGGAAGAGCTTATATTCTCTCGTGCTCCATACAGTGCACTTCCTTGCCCTCGTGACCCGTCCCGATACCATCTGGAGGCGGGTCCTACCAGCTGACGAGGGCAAGAGGCCGCGGTGGAGGGAACTTTATTCTGATTTAGTTCCACGACCCACCGGGGACTTGAGTTGGAGAGTGCTCCATGGTGCACTGAGCACGGGAGAGTACTTAGCTAAATTCACGGACTCTCCCTCCACTTGTCCATTCTGTGGCAAGGGAGAGTCCGTGTATCATATTTATTTTAGTTGCGCCAGACTGCAGCCCCTCTTGTCACTCTCGAGGGGCCTCCTCCTGCAGTTCTGGCTGCATTTCTCCCCTCACATTTTTATTTTTGGGCGCCCAGTGTCCCGGGGCAATAAGGCCAGGGACCTCCTCGTCAACTTGCTCCTGGCATTAGCCAAATTGGCTATATATAAGTCCAGGAAGCAGTGTTTGATAGGGGGGGTTCCCTTGTCACCTGAGGCCATGTTCCGGGTGCTGGTGCGCTCCCGTATCCGGGCAGAGTACCACCTGGCTTTGTCCACTGGGGGAATGGATGAGTTTGTCTCCCAGTGGGCTTTAGATGGTGTGCTCTGCTCGGTATCCCCCCATCCGGTTTCTTTATCTCTCAACCACCTAAAATGATTTTTCTTTAGTTTACAGAACAGTTTTTCTCATAATTTTAAAATACACTGTGCCAAGTTCAACCAATCCAATCTTATTTTCTTAAATCTAAGTTCATTTGCCTGACCGCCAATCTAAGTTAATTTGCCTGACCGCTAGCCAGTGTGTGTGTCAGGCTTACAAGTATTGTGCCAAGTTCAACCAATCCAATCTAGTGGTGTACCAGCAGTCTACATTTAAAAAACCAATAATTTTATTTTCTTAAATCTAAGTTCATTTGCCTGACCGCCAATCTAAGTTCATTTGCCTGCCCGCTAGCCAGTGTGTGTGTCAGGCTTACAAGTATAGTGCCAAGTTCAACCAATCCAATCTAGTGGTGTACCAGCAGTCTACATTTAAAAAAACAATAATTTTATTTTCTTAAATCTAAGTTCATTTACCTGAACGCTAGCCAGTGTGTGTGTCAGGCTTACAAGTATTGTGCCAAGTTCAACCAATCCAATCTAGTGGTGTACCAGCTCTCTACATTTAAAAAAAACAACACTTTTTTTCTGTGTACTCTAATTTTATTTGCCTGCCTGCCAGCTTTTGTGTCTTAGGCTCACATCGTATACTGTGCCCACTTGCCCAGTCAGTGCCACCACTCATATCTGGTGTAACAGTCAGTAGGTAGTGCACATTTAAACAAAGAATACAATTTTGACTGTAATACATTGAATAGCAGTTACTTGTCTGCAAGCGTCTGTGTCAGGCCTACAGCGTCTACTCTGCCAACTTCTGCAAGTGCACAGTGCCACTCATATCTATTGTCACAGTAGCTTGCACGCATAGTACCAATCTGTCAAAACCTGTAATGATGAATGAGGTCTAGAGTAGCCTGGTTTCCTTATCCTCTACAGGTTGAGACCTAATGTTTGGGTGACTCCAGACCAACACATGAGTACAAGCAGCACACAAACTCAAAGCCGCCATCCTCCTCCTGGTCCAGCATCATCAGCCACATCAACCACTGCTGTCCTCCTTGCCCCCTCTCAACCATCCGCCACTCCGTCTCTCGCCTTGAGCAGTTCCTGCTCATCTGCCCATAGTCAGGTGCCTGTAAAGGACATGTTTGAGCGTAAGAAGCTAATGTCACAAAGTGCCCCAAACTTGAAGTGATAAGACCAACCAAGCATCTTTTTCCATCTCCCGGTTCTAAAAATCTAGGCCTTATACACGCCCCCTGATAGGTGCTGTAACAGGTATTAAACTGATAAGAGTAGTACTACTTAACACACCTTATAATAATGCAGAGAGAGGCAACGCAGTGAGAGGAGTCTGAAGAAGAGGAGTCAGAGGAGGAAGGTGACTCTAAGGAGGTGGAAGACCAAACACAGCAGGCGTCCCAGGGGGCTTGTTGTCACCTTTCGGGGACTCTTGGTGGCTGGGTGGAGGAAGAGACCTTCAATGACATCAGTGAGGACAAGGAATGGGACATGGCTAGCTTGGTATCCAACCTTGTGCAAATGGGGAGTTTGCGGTTGTGCAAATGGACTGTTTGCGGTTGTTTGCGGTGCGTTAAACGGGGAGTTGGGTCTGTCACTGTGAAGCGGGCCTAACTCTTACACTACCTGATCGATACAACATCATACCTGATGTTTTAAAGCACGTTATTCCAAACAATTTAGGAATGTTAGGTAATTTATGCCCTTTATGGCTTAAAACCAGACTCTGCATCAACTATGTAATTTTCCGTGGTAGTCTTGCCATGGATCCCGCTCCGGCATGCCACAGTCTAGGTGTTAGTCCCGTTGAAACAACTTTCCCATCACTATTGTGGCCAGAAAGAGTCCCTGTGGGTTTTAAAATCCGCCTGCCCATTGAAGTCTATGGCGGTTCACCGGTTCGCGAACATCTGCGGCGGTTCGCGTTCGCGGTTCGCGAACCGAAAATTTTATGTTCGCGACATCACTAGTAAACAACCAACAGAGAGTCCATGCATGGGCATGTCCACTGCAGCATATGCAGATACAGCCCACAGATGGAATCAACATTATGAGCCAATAAAAATCAAGCTCATAATGCAAAGATTTGATCACATCTAGTAAGTGATAGCTACACATAGTATAAGTTAAGTGAAACATCCAGCTTTAAGACAACAGAATGTCAGATAGTAAAAGAACAGAAAACAATGTATCATTCAACATAATTAACACATATACCATTCTTCTCTTTTTTACAGCTGGCAGGAGGTCTGGGTCCGTTGGTAGGCCAGAGGCGGGGGTGTTGGCATCGGAGCAGGATGTGCTGGACCGTGTCCCTGCCCAACAGGACTTGGCACAGGAGGAGGAGGCAAGGAGAGAATTTGAGGGCCTGGTATATGAGGAGGAGGAGGACCAATTCATCTGGGCAGTGGGGTCACCTGCTGAATCTTCGGCCACACCCGTGGCATTGGACCCAACTGCCCCTCTCCTCCAACAACTCTGTTCACCACTCGGGCCCTCCTACTGGATGGACCAATAGACTTTCCACCACCACCTCTTCCTCCTAGCAGCGCCACAACCTGGATCCCTCCACCACCAGGCCCACCACCACATGGAAGCCAGGCTTCAACTGGGCTCCAGCCCCTCCCCACTGGGAGCCACCTCCTCACCCAGACATGCACACACAGAGCAGAACTCCGTCCTAAGGTACACCATTGGAGGTTACCGAGGGGCAGATGCTGGTCCTGAGGTGACGCTGGAGGAAAGTAATCGGGGGATCCAGGCCAGTATCTTCTCTAATCAGGCCTCCATTGACAGCAACCTGCAGAGGCTCTATAGGGAGGTGAGGAGGTATCATCCTATGGTAGAGTCCTACTTGGCCGGTATACTACATTCGTGGAGACGTAGGGTTATGTTTAACATTTTATTACATTTTCTTTATCATCCTCTGCTGTTTTTAGGTTTGGGCCACTTTTATTTTTTATTTTTTGGGGGAGCACATTATATGTGTGTAACTGGTTTGGATTACATAATCCAGAGGTTTATGCATTTGTTATGGAGCAGATGAAGACCAGATGTAGGCGCTATGCTCATTACGGGCTACTTCTATTAAATGGAGTGATGCATGATGATATCTGTATTCCTCAGATTCTGGTTGCTGTTGTGTAGTGACCATATGTGACCCTGGTAGATGCTATACATCATAATTATCATACAGTATTACATGTTTGTGTATCATAGTTACCAGTCCTTTACAATGTCCATCCAACAATAGAGGTAGAAGTCAAGAGAGAGCGTTCTGCTCTGTACACTCTGTTTTTATGCTATAGTTAACGCCACCCCTCTGATACTCATCCCTGTGACAACCTGTATGCCCAAACCTCTCTCCACAGGTATGCCCAGTTTGTTTTACCTCTGTACAGCAGGAAGAATTTTCAGCCCTTGCGTCAGACTGAGAGATGGCTGTGATATTGTATAGCATAAAGATCTTTCTAAGTTCTGAAAAGAACTTACTCCAGCAATCAGGAATCCAGCATCAATAACGAAATCCAGACATTAAATATGTGAACCAGTTATAGCTTCTTTATTACTGAAACAACAGTCATATTTATAGCAACAAAAGCCATTAAATTAAAATTTGCATCCATGGTTACCCCAACCACCTTCTAACTCACGTTACCACTCATGCCCAGGTGGGTTTGATCGACAGGCTTCCCTCCTACCCTCTTACTATATGATACCATGCCTTTTAATTACCTCCCAGGGCTAAGAGCCTAAAAGTCTAAGTGAATCACCCATTCTACTGTAACAATACATCAATTACAGTAATTGCATTAACAACAATCCACAGTCTTGTTCCACACCAGCCCTGGACTGAAGCATAGCCATCTGGCTGTGTGTTATGTGACTCATAGGGGTCAGTTATCTCCCTAACCGGGTTAATAAGGAACTAGGAAATATTGGGCATATGCAATATTTCCCTTTTAATTGCTACCCCCTCCCCCAAAGCACAATATATACATATACCCCATTACTCCTATCATGTTCTTACTCACATCCCAACTATAAACATGGGAACCATATTATGGGCCTAGTGGTACCAAAGCAATTTCCACTACCCTATGCTTCTAACAGGCATAGCAAGGAATAAACAGAAAAACTAAGTCAGAGGTGCTCATCAGAGAACAAACCAACCTTAATATGTGAGTACTATGGCCATGATACGCCACTCTGATAGCAACCTCTCTTAGCTCACTTGTGTCCTTCACAGGGAGAAATATCCTGTAGTATATCAGTCTGGTCCCACTCAAAAGAGTGACCCAACCCTGAAATACCAGGCAAGTCTACCCTGAACAGGAGAAACAGCGAACCAGGGACGCATTTAGGCCTTTATGGGCCTCGTCAGTGAGGTGCAGCTGAACTCCCTATAGCAAGGAATAACACACAAATAACAATGTCCCCAATGTTAACCCATATCTAAGTGGGCCCCTTTCCCCTGGCACAATACTCCTATCCTATAAGGCTGAGGGCATCTGTCTGTAAGGTAATGCACAGCTTGTACCTTGGCATGCTACAGGCATGACAATCCCCCTTTTCACCTCACTAGTCAATTAGGGTCACTTGTCCTTTGAACAAAGGGCCGCATGGCTATTAGTTTCACCCTCTTGGCTAAGACTAGAATGAAACAGTTTTTGGCTCCTACACTGCACATGTGCAGATGTCCAGGTAACTTGATACTTCTGTGTTCTCTATTGCTTAAGGTCAGGACCACGGCTAGTGTTGTGTGTTCATGTAAATAATTGGATAGTAGTAGTGCTATGAGGACTACTGAGTTTCAGACTCTTAATTACCTACAGGTATACTTTAGGCAGAACACATTAGAGCTGCAAGAGCTGTTTTGTAAATGTTTCCTAAATTTTCTTGTAAGAACTCCAATAGCTATTAGTCATGAAGAGAAACTTATGCAATGTGTATCCTGTATTTTTTTGAGTAAAACTAAAGTGTAAGGAAACATTGCATTATTCAGATAGTATAGATGTGTTTATTATGAACATATTATACTATTATAACCTCCTATATTTACATAATCCTTACTTTTTTTTATCCTTATGGGGATTTGGCTTATTAAACCGAACACAATGATGCTTCTGATTATAAAAAAAAAAAAGTGATATTGAAGGATGGATCAGCATAGCCAAGGCTTTTTATAGACTGATAATTTGCTCTGAGTGTATTCCCTGACATGGTCTCTAATATATAAGCATGCAAATGAAAGTTGCAAAGGGACTCCCTCTTCAATTGCAGGAAGAGAATGTGTTTTATGCAGAATAAAAAGAACAGTATCTGATCTTCTTTTTAACTGGTTAGAATCAATAATTCAAATTCAAAGCCATGCCCAGCTGGCACGTGACTGTAATCACATATATAGTTGTCGTCATTTCGGGTTTGTTGTTAACACTATGTTGAAACATACTGGCTTACACATGCGCAATGAGCACCGAAGACGCTCCTCGCAAGACCTGAAAGTTATTGGCTTGACGGGGGCTGCAACGAGTGCAAGGGCGCTTATCGCGAGTCCCGTACATGACTGGCTTGATGGGGCTGCAATGAGCGTCAAATGCGCTTATCGTGAGGCCTGTACGTGACTGGTTTGAGTGGGGGAGAGGCTCCAAATGGCTCATGAGTTACCGACTTCAAAACAATTACGGATTTAATGGCCGTCATTTTTTCAAGCCTGTAACTCGGAAGCCGTTGGAAGACCGCCATAAGACGCCAATTAATAAAAAAAAATAACTTACAACCTCACACACAGTACAGGGGGAGAGGCAGGGAGCCTGTCATTAATTTTTTTTTATCAAAACAAGATATACCTGGTTATGAATTAACCATTAAATACCTATAATATATGAGTGTTGTTTTTGCTCTTTAAAGGGTTGGGATAAGGACTGGGCTACAAATGTGTACCCAGAGATATCTTGTATTGATAAAAATTTTATCAACATTTATTAATTACTTTTTTTATATTATTTTTTAATAAAAGGTATATTTTAACTACCAATGTCTTAATAATGTTCTCCAATTGTCATCAACTGTGTTATACTTTAATGATGCCACATCAAAGGGATGTTTATACCAGATACTAATAGAAAGTGTATTTTTCTACATTTTTTTATAAATACAGTTTTGCTTACATTGTTTTGGTGTTTATACCGTCCATCATAGTATTGATTAAGACACTTCACAAAGGCTTATTGCTGAAATTACTAATTACTTAAAGTTGAATGGTTCTTTCCCATGGGTCAAAACTATTCTCTTCTCCGAAACTACTTGTTTATAAGGTATAGTATCTACTACCATCTGATAAGAATGGGTAAATAAGGAGAGAAGACAATGTCTTGCACAAACTAGGGGCCTCATTCTAATTGGGGCCGTAAAACGATTCCTTGCAACTGGGTTACAGCACTGTGTAGCTGCGTAGTGCTACATCTAAGCTGGTGTTCAATTGGGTGGCGCCGCAAGGAGGTCCCCTTTACGGCCGAATGCAAACCATGCTATTGACCGTAAGCATTTGCTGCAAGCCCGTAACTCGTGTTTCAAGGCCGCAAACTCAGAAAACTGTAAATGCAAATATACATTCAAGACAGCATTTTAAAGCAATGTAAATGATGGTGAACACAATGTGAGACATGAGGATTAATAGCAAAACATTCTCAAGCTTGCACATCAACAAAATCAAATATTTTATTTC
The DNA here is from genome assembly GCA_027410445.1 of Discoglossus pictus. Lineage (NCBI taxonomy): Eukaryota > Metazoa > Chordata > Amphibia > Anura > Alytidae > Discoglossus > Discoglossus pictus. The sequence goes on along the minus strand of CM050163.1, from coordinate 174,375,960 downwards.
ATAATTAATTTCCATCCAAAGTCATGCAGACTTGAATGACCTCCAAGCCCGTGGGACTTACATGATAGATAGAACACGAAAATTGTACCTGCAATAAAAAGGTTTTATTTGCTGATTTGAGAGTAGGGAAATGTTGAGCTATTAATTCTAAGACCAAATATCACTCTCACTTTTAATAAAAGTACAGGATGGCTTTTTTTATTATCTTAATTAATGTTACAATTTGTAAGTAAGCCCTTTGTGACACCTGCATGGCCCAAGTAACATGTGGGTCGATTTTAGCCATTTACGGACTTGACGGAGGCTGATCCCGCAGCCGTTGCGTGTCTGATAAGTTCCAAGCCCGCGGGACTTGCATGATGGATAGAACACAAAAATTGAACATGAAATCATTTTTTTTTTATTTGCCGATTTGAGAGCAGGGGAATGTTGTGCTATGAATTCTAAAATCACTTTCACTTATCATAAAAGTACAGGATTGCTCTTTTATGTGCTTAATTACTGCTACGTTTTATAAGTAAGAGAGTTGCGGGACCTCTTTGGTGCAAGTAAGCTGCGGCTCGATTTTAGAGATTTACGGGCTTGACGGAAGGATGAATGTAGCATTTGAATAGCAAATTGGGATTTCTTGTGGCCGCATTTCTTGCAGCGGTGCAAGATCAAAGGCTTTGACAGAAGTAAGCTTTGATTGAAGCTCGTAAGCTTCTCGGAGGCCACAAATTGAATAGCTAAGTAACATGAGGCCTCCCCTTGCAGCTACTTATTCCAAAAAAGTAGGATTTGAATGAGGCCCTAGGGGTTGTTCAGGAAGTGTTTGTGCTATAGTAAATAAATATTACTTTTGTGTTCACATTTCAACGTCTAAAATAAGTTAAAAAAAAAAAGTATATATATATATATATATATATATATATATAAACGTATATATGCTATATATATAACAATATATACTGTCTATGCACAATCTCTGTCCAATAAAAGTAGTAGATATGGGCCCCTATTTAATTGAGAAATTGTTGGTAACTGGAGCCCGTAATGTAGCCCATAAACTGATTTGTTATTTAATTGGCATCTTTTAGCTAGCCACAAATGATCTACAGGTTACAGGCTGAAAATCACTGTGGTTGTCAAAATCGTAACTTACAACCCATCTAAGCCTTTGATCTTTTAAGCCTGAAAAAGTTAAAATCGATAAAATAGCAAATCGCTATTCAATTGCTACAATTCCTCAAGCCTGAATTTTTTTTCACACAGACAGGACTCACAAGGGGGTTAAACACCAGATTGAAGCACTGTTAATGCAAATAAAAAATCAATACTGCACTTTTAAAGATGGGGAAAGCAATGAAAGACATTAGAATTAATTGCACAACAGTCTCAAGCTTGCAAATCTGCAATAGAAAAATATTAGGAATCAATGAGATAATATGAGACCACCCAAATGGACTAAAACAGTATCACCATTCATTTTTATTATTTTGTACATTGCCAGATTGCGAGTTTGACTTCGAACTTGACGTTTAACCTCCATGTTTTACTAATGTCATGATGACAGTCTCATTTACTATTGGCTGTTTCTAAATTTTTAGTTACGGCCTTGCTTAATTGATCATGATCACTCTCTGAAATGCTACTTACAATTGCATGGTTTACGGTTTGTGGGCTTATTCAATTGACTCGCTCAGTAAACATAACAAATTTTAAGCCTGCAGACATACGGCTTGTAAAATGTAATCTGCGGGCTTGCAATTGAATAAGGCCCATAGTTTCTACAAAAGGAAGCTTTATGCTGTAATCAATGTTGGGGCAAGAAGGTGAGGGATCACTGAGTGGAAGGTGAGGGGACACTGAGAGAAGCAGACTGTGGGCACAATTTTATTCAATTCACAATCTCCGTTTTCAATCACTTTCCCTGCGCAGGATAGTCACAGGAATAAAGAGACCAAATCTTAAAAAGAAAAATGGTACATGGATACAAAAAAAACAAAATATACAAATATAAGGATTAACATGCAGGCATTATTAGAGGTGGGTGGGTGACAATATTAGAGGTGGGTGGGTGACCTGGGCCGAACAGCCCTCTTGCCCATGGAGATGTATGCACAATACAAGTGGTGTGACCACTTGCTGGCATGCTAGTCAGGAGGTAATTGCATATGGCCTCTCCTACATTACTGCATCAGTATCTACAACTTCTCTTTGGTGCCCCCTGTTTTCACAGAGCTTGCTACCTAATGACCCCACTGAGTGTCCAGCGGCATAACCCGATTGAGTTGTCTGGGCTCATTAGCCTTGGTTGGTAGCCAGCCTTAGAGAAGGAAAACTCTGATTTCAAACCTGGGCATAACTCCTATGACTCAAGAACCTCCCGATAACATCTCAACTTACTAGGCCATGCCCGATGAACCCCTGAGTGTAAAAGGTGGGACCGTACTGCACACACTGCATCTCACCTGAAAACTCTTTTGCACAGGCCCAAGGGATAAGTCTACATCTAGACAAAAACATTTGCAAGCCCTGCAGCAATGGGAAAGGGGTGAAACAGCAGGTGGAAGATGTCACTGCAAGCAACAGTCTAAATCCTGCATGCAGGCGGTTCAGGTGTATAGGTCGCTTGATGCTGTACCAGGAGACAAAGGCATCATTCGGTAGCACCCTGAATGACCCAGCAGCCTTCTCTAGGGACAGCACTGCTTGCTCCACACGTAGAGGGCCTAGAAAAGGTGGCCTGTAGAAAGCTAGTCTCCACTTCACCCAGTTGGCTAGCGGTCAACGGGCATCTTCAAATGCGGTCGAAACTCATAAAAGAAGGAAATGCTTACACCTTCCTCAAAAGGTGTTCTTGGACTGAAACTTGCATGCTGGAAGTATGCTTGACACAGCAGACAGCGGTCACCCAGAATGGCGCTCTGGTCTAGTTGCCCATTAACTTTAAAGGCTGGCTATTGACATTGCTGCCCTCATTGAAGTCTGCCTCCCAGAGGATGGAAGCCTTCAAGAACATGGCACAGGCTATTTCCCTAACTGGCCAGGCAAGCCAGAAACCAAGAAATGCCTTCTTGTGCCGGCTTCATGGTCAGGAACCATTTCGCCTCCAAAATTGATAACATGTGAAATGGTCACTCTGACTGCATCATGTTTATTCATATCCCACTTCAAAATAAGCAGCATGCCCCAACTCTTCAAGCAGATCCTGCGGAAAAGGACACATTTTACACTGACCTGCGCAATTTTGTACAGAACATCCTTGCACATTACAAGGTCATTATCCTCTGTAACTTCAATGCCAAAGTAGGAAAAGTTTCAGAAGCTTGGAAAGGGGTACTTGGCAATCACAGTGTTGGAAGCTACAACGACAACGGGCGCCTTCTGCTAGAGTTTTGCGTGCAATAGAAACTCATCATCACCAACACTGTTTTCCAGCAGAAAGACAGGCTGAAGACAACCTGGTTGAATTCTGTTGCACCAGCGAGACCTTTGAGACGTCCTACACACCCAAGTGATGCCCAGCACAGAATGTAATATAGAACACCACCTGGTGCTCTGCAAACTTCGTGTCCACTTCAATCCTATGCCAAAGAAGAAAGGAGCCACAAGGAAAAAAGTTACAGATAAGTAACCTCCAGTCAGCCGAAGTAAAGGCCGACTTCCAGGCGAATCTCCAATCAGGGCTATAGGATTGCAGATGCTTCACGGATTTCTCTTCAGATGCTCTATGGGAACACCTAAAAAACTGCATCCTGCAGACCTCTGAAGAGGTCCTAGGGTTCTCCACAAATACAATCAGGAGATCCATGAATTACTTTTGGAAAGGAGATCTGCTCATCAAGCAGGCCTCGCTTTGCCATCCTGCCCTAAATAGAAAGTAGCCTACTGTCTTGTGTGCAGCAACCCCCAACAAAAGCTTAGAGAGATTCAGAACCAGTGGTGGACCAACCTTGCAGAAAGAACTCAGCAGATGTCGACGACTACATGGGCTTTTATGAAGCCCTGAAGGCTGCACACATACGGTCCTTCGCACCTGGTCCAAAGCACATTGCACAGTGCAGATGGTCAAACACTTCTTATAGACAAAGTGTTGAAAGTTGACCACTTTCAGACTCTATTCTGTGCCAACTGCACAGTTTCAGTCTCAGCACATTCCACAACTACAAATAAAAACAGAACTGGATAAATTCCCTACTATTGAAGGGACTGTAAAAGCTATTGAGCAGCTAAAGAATGGTAAGGCAGCAGGAGTTGATAGGATCTCAACAGAGATCTGGAAACATGGGGGGCCAGCACTTCAGGCTAAGCTCTTTGTTTGCTTCTGGTGGCAAGGCAAACTGCCACAGGACCTTTGTGATGCAATCATTGTTACTCTATACAAAAAGAAGGGAGAAAAGTCAGACTGCTTCAATTACCGGGGGATAACTCTGCTTACAAGAGTACTCCTCAACAGACGTGTGGCTTTAGAGCAAACAGTAGCACTATTGACATGTTTTTGTTCTCAGGTTCAAAAGAAATGCAGAGAACATGAGAAAGGACTTTACTTGACGTGGAACATATTGGATGTCCTCCCAAGTCCCTCAACATGATCATCCAGCTACATGAAAACCAGCATGGCCAAGTCAGGCACAGCAACAACCTGCTGGAGCCCTTCCCAATCTGTAATGGTGTGAAGCAGGCCTGTGTCCTTGCAAAAACACTAATCACACGATTCTTCATTATGATGCTGCAAAGGGCCACAGCAGACCTTGATGATGAGGTTGGGGTGTACATTTGATACCGCAACAATTGTGTTCTTTTCAACCTGATGTGACTAAAGGCCCACACCAAGACAATGGAATGACTTGTTCGAGAGCTACTTTTTGTTGACTTCGCTGCCCTTGTTTGCCATAGGGCAACAGCTTTGCATCGATTGACATCTTGCTCCGCTGAGACTGCCGAGCTTTTCGGTCTAGAAGTCAGTTTGAAGAAGACAGAAGTTCTCCTCCACCCTGCACTTCAGGAATATTACTGTCCTCCTTGCATCACTATTGGCGAGTCCGAACTGAAAACAGTCCATCAGTTTGCCTACCTGGGTTGCATCATCTCCTTGACACGAAGATTGACAGGAAATTAACAACAGACTGTCAAAGGCAAATTGAGCATTCAGCAGGTTATATAAAAGGGTTTGGAACAAAAAAATCAAAATAAAAGCACCAATGTCGATACAGAGCTGTTGTGTTGATCACCTACTCTATGGCTCTGAGTCGTGGGTTACTTACCGCCACCACCTATGACTTCTTTCTTCAATGCTGCCTCCACACCATCCTCAACGTTTACTGGACTGACCACGTCACCAACATTAAAGTCCTAGAACAGGCAAGAGTCATTGGCATTGAGACCATGCTGTTGAAGAGACAGTTGCACTGGGCAGGACACATCTCTAGGGTGGAGGGTGATCGGCTTCTAAAGATTGTGCTATATGGTGAGCTCACCATTGGTAATCTTGTCAGAGGAGGACCAAAGAAGAGGTACAAGGACTCGTTGAAACAGTCCCTTGATTCCTGTCACATTGACCATCATTGATGGACTGGTTTAGCTCAGATCACAAGACCTGGAGAAGTCTCCTCTTACGAGAGAACACGCAGGGCTGATCTTGAGGACAAAAGGAGAAGGAGGAAAAATCATGTCACTCCACCACCAAAACCAGAGCAAGCCTTCCTGTGCAACCACAGGAGCAGATCCTGCGGAAAAGTTGTCGTCACGCTTTGCGACCCTCGCAAAGGAAGGGCCGCAACTGACGACAACTCGCAGTTTCACCATGGCTCCCATCAGCCCTACTGCAGGCATGCACGGGTAGCCGGCAAGCGCGCGCGCACACGCGAAGACGTCGCATGCGCGGGTAGCCGGGCAGACAAGCTTGCGCGCGCACACGAAGACGTCACATAAGCGTGCGCGCGCGCGCATCTACAGCAATGAGGTGAGGGAGAGAGACATGGGGGAAGAGTGACAAGGAGGGGAGAAGCAGGGAAAGAGATACATGAGGGAGGGAGAGGAGGAGGGGAATAGAGACACGAGAGGAGGGGGGAAGAGAGACACAGGGGAAGTGAGATACAGGGGAGGGGAAGAGAGACACAGGGGGGGGAAGTGAGATACAGGGGAGGGGAAGAGAGAAACATGGGAGGGAGAGAAGGGGGAAGAGAGACACAGGGGAGGGAGAGGAGGGGGAAGAGAGACACACGGAAGGGGGAATAGAGGCACAGGGGAGCGAGAAGTGGGGGGGGAAGAGAAACACAGGGGAGGGAGAGGAGGGGGAAGAGAGACACAGGGGAAGTGAGATACAGGGGAGGGGAAGAGAGACACAGGGGACAGGGGAAGTGAGATACAGGGGAGGGGAAGAGAGACACAGAGGACAGGGGAAGTGAGATACAGGGGAGGGGAAGAGAGACACAGGGGAGGGAGAGGAGGGGGAAGAGAGACACAGGGAAGGGGGAAGAGAGGCACAGGGGAGCGAGAAGAGGAGGGGGAAGAGAAACACAGGGGAGGGAGAGTAGGGGAAGAGAGACACAGGGGAAGTGAGATACAGGGGAGGGGAAGAGAGACACAGGGGACAGGGGAAGTGAGATACAGGGGAGGGGAAGAGAGACACAGGGGACAGGGGAAGTGAGATACAGGGGAGGGGAAGAGAGACACAGGGGAGGGAGAGGAGGGGGAAGAGAGACACAGGGGAGGGAGAGGAGGGGGAAGAGAGACACAGGGAAGGGAGAAGAGAGGCACAGGGGAGCGAGAAGAGGAGGGGGAAGAGAAACACAGGGGAGGGAGAGGAGGGGGAAGAGAGACACAGGGGATGGAGAGGAGGGGAGGAAGAAAACGGTAGGGGAGAAAGAGAAACGGGAGGGAGAGGAGGGGAGGAATAGACATGGGGGAGGAGACACAGCGGAGGGGGGGAAAGATGAGGGTCAGGGGGTGGAGAGACACAGGGGAGGGATGAGGGGGGCAGAGACACAGGGGAGGGAGACGGGGTGAAGAGACACAGGGGAGGGAGAAAGACACAGGAGTGGGAGAAGGGGAAGAGTCACAGGGGAGGGAGAGGGGGAAGGAGAAACAAGGGAGGGAGAGGGGGGAAAGAGACACAGGGGAGGGAGAGGGGGAAGGAGAAACAAGGAAGGGAGAGAGGGGAAAGAGACACAGGGGAGGGAGAGGGGGGAAAGAGACACAGGGGAGGGAGAGGGGGAAGAGACACAGGGGAGGGAGAGGGGGCCAAGAGACAGAGGGAAGGGAGAGGAAGTAGAGGGCGGGAGAGGCTCACAATGAGTTCCAAAGCCACTCATTGCAAGGCCCGAGGTGAGCGCTGAAGGAGCTTATCGCAAGGCCAGTAAAGTAGAGGGGGGAGAGGTTAGCAATGAGCCCCTCCCGTCAAGTAGAGGGGTAGAGAGGCTCGCAATGAGCGCCAAAGGCGCTCATTGCGAGGCCCGTGATTAGCGCCGAAGGCGCTCATCGCGAGGCCAATAAAGTAGAGGGGGGGAGAGGCTCGCAGTGTGTGACAAACACCATTGCCAGGCTTCAATATATTGCCGTCATTTTTGACGGGCAAGTCGCTAGTATAAAAATAATGTATAAAGATAATATAGTGTGTGAATAAAGACGTTCTCCAGGAGTCAACACTACACTCATTGGTACATATGGCTCAGCATGTACACTAATAAACCAGTGAGATGGAGTGATTGTATTTATAATCAGATACATTGTAAGTGTATAAGATTATCTAATGTCCTCGATTTCCTAAACCCTATGAAATACCTTGAAAAACTTCTTGATTTGTGTGAAACTGAGAAGAGGACAGCTGTAGGAATAATGGTTTCTAATGGCATTTCACTTGCATGACATTGAATTTACCAGTGTGCAATATCAACATAAGATTACACTGATTTCTTTACTAGCATTGTTCTAAATGTAAAAAAAGTATAACCTAATTCTCAATTAACTCATTTGTATCTGTGTGTTTGATATGAGTGCAACAGTGGGATGAAAACAGCTGATACAGTGATGAACAAGAATCAGGATATGTAGCAGATTGTCACACTCATGTACAAGTAGCGGAAAGTAAGGCACAGTGGCAGAGAGTCGAGGATGGTATAGACGACTAGCACAGTGGTTGCAAGGCAGGCACACTGGCAGGCAGTAGCAGAAGGTGATAACAGCTGGAACACAGGCAGCCAGAAATTATTATTTGCAGGAGACTAGCACACTAAGCTATTGACAGCAAGGCATCACATTGGCAGACAGTGTCAGATGGTGAAATAAATAAAACTATTGGATATATATACCGTATATATGCATATAAAGATGGGATTCATACAGTGTTTTCTAGCAGTCCAATTATATATTCTTAAAAAATTATATCATATGCATCTCAATATTATTCATTAAATAAAACTTCACTTAAGAATGGTTCTACAAACTTTTAAATTCCCCGCCTCAGCTCCTTAAAGGGACTGCGGCACACTATTACCCAATCCCGGCCGCGGCACTTAAAATTAACCCCCCTCTATGCTGGGGGTCCCCATCGGGACCCCCGAAGTGTCCCCACATAAACCCATTGCAGGGGGGGGCCCCGATCTGCATAGATCAGGCCCCCCGCTGCATTTCAAACTTTTAAATTCCCCGCCGCGCCTCCTTAAAGGGACCGCTGCACACTATTACCCAATCCCAACCGCGGCACTTAAAATTAACCCCCCTCTATGCTGGGGGTCCCCATCGGGACCCCCGAAGTGTCCCCACATAAACCCATTGCAGGGGGGGGGGGGCCCCGATCTGCATAGATCAGGCCCCCCGCTGCATTTAAAACTTTTAAATTCCCCGCGCGGCTCCTTAAAGGGACCGCGGCACACTATTACCCAATCCCGGCCGCGGCACTTAAAATTAACCCCCCTCTATGCTGGGGGTCCCCATCGGGACCCCCGAAGTGTCCCCACATAAACCCCCTGCAGCGGGGGGCCCCGATCGGCACCGATCGTGACCCTGCTGCAATTCAATTTTAAATTTCCCGCCTCGCGGGTCCTCAAAGGACCGTAAAGGTCCTGAAAGGACTCGCACTAAAAATATTAACCCCAGGCAACTATAATTACCCCATTAACTCATGATGGTCAATACAGACCACCATAAGGCCTAAATTAACCCATTAACTCATGGTGGTCAATACAGACCACCATAAGGCCTAAATTAACCCATTAACTCATGATGGTCAATACAGACCACCATAAGGCTCTATTTAACCCATTAACTCATGGTGGTCAATACAGACCACCATAAGGCCTAAATTAACCCATTAACTCATGGTGGTCAATACAGACCACCATAAGGCCTAAATTAACCCATTAACTTATGGTGGTCAATATAGACCACCATAAGGCTCTATTTAACCCATTAACTCATGGTGGTCAATACAGACCACCATAAGGCCTAAATTACCCCATTAACTCATGATGGTCAATACAGACCACCATAAGGCTCTATTTAACCCATTAACTCATGGTGGTCAATACAGACCACCATAAGGCCTAAATTAACCCATTAACTCATGGTGGTCAATACAGACCACCATAAGGCCTAAATTAACCCATTAACTCATGGTGGTCAATACAGACCACGATAAGGCCTAAATTAACCCATTAACTCATGGTGGTCAATACAGACCACCATAAGGCCTAAATTAACCCATTAACTCATGATGGTCAATACAGACCACCATAAGGCTCTATTTAACCCATTAACTCATGGTGGTCAATACAGACCACCATAAGGCCTAAATTAACCCATTAACTCATGGTGGTCAATACAGACCACCATAAGGCCTAAATTAACCCATTAACTCATGGTGGTCAATACAGACCACCATAAGGCCTAAATTAACCCATTAACTCATGGTGGTCAATACAGACCACCATAAGGCCTAAATTAACCCATTAACTCATGATGGTCAATACAGACCACCATAAGGCCTAAATTAACCCATTAACTCATGGTGGTCAATACAGACCACCATAAGGCTCTATTTAACCCCATCAATCCCATAAGGGTATATTATTACCATTATGGGCCTGTTACAACCCAACATTAACCACATAAGTGCCATGATGGTCCTCAAGGACCATCATGACACTAACTACAAACACTACACTATAACCCCCAATAAACCATTTAATCTAAACTAACCCCCCTCTACACTAATCTATTAACACTTACACTACCAACCTACACTACCTACACCCTAATAAACCTCCCCAACACTCTAATTACAAAAAACCTACAGCACAGAAAACAAAAAACCTACAGTACAAAAAACAAAAAAACCTACAGTACAGAAAAAAAAAACAATTACAACCCCACCCCCCACTACAGAAAACAAAAAAATACATTACAACCCCACCCCCCACTACAGAAAATAAAAAAATTACACACCTGAAAAGGAAAGACAGATAAACACAATACAATACATACATATGACATTACATACATGACATTACATACATTACATATAATATATTACATATAATATATTACATATAATATATTACATATAATATATTACATATAGTCCTAATCAAATACCCCCTATCTATCTAACATACAATCTATTTAATTTAAAATAAATCCTAACTATATCAAATACATCCCCCTATCTATCTAATATACAAAAAATCCTAACTACATACACAGACCCTTATTCTAAACTAAAATAAAATAATTACAGTCCTAACTACATACACAGACCCTAATTCTAAGCTAAAATCAATAAATTAAGACCACTTACCTTTAAGATGTTGCTTCAGATCACTAACCTATGGGTCAAACAAAAAGAAAAATTAGTACAAAACATTAACATCAAATAAATAAACATTATATACATTCTACATATTCAACTCACCTTTACAGCATGTCCCGTCGCTGTTTAGCTCTTCCGGCGTGGCACTGTTAAAAAAAAAAACACAATACATGAATACATTAATACAATATATAAACAATAAATAAAATACACAAATAAACATCTAAATATACATTTAACTTACCTCCCCGCGATGTCCCCGGCCTTCTCTCCTTCAGCCCCGGCTTGGCCGCGGAACCATCCGCGCTCTAAAAAAAAAAAAGAAAAAAAACTAACGGAGGTCTGCACTGGCAGACCTCCCCGACGCTAATGAACCTCCCGGAGTCGTTTCCGGGAGGAAATTGGCATTGTCGGCTTGTGTATGGCGGAAAAAGCTGTCAGCCAATCAAAAGTCGTCAATGTAGGAGCCAATCAGGATGCGCAGATGTCTTCTACCAATCACTCCGTGGGGGTGTATCCCATAGTGATTGGCTGAAGGCATCTGAGCGTTGTGATTGGTTCCCAGAAAGATAGACAAGTGTTTTAGCCAATCAGGGTGGGATATTGGGGTGTATCCCATCCTGATTGGCTCACACATTGACGACTTTTGATTGGCTGAAATTGATAGACAGCTTTTTCAGCCAATCACAAGCCGCCAATGCCAATTTCCTCCCGGAAACGACTCCGGGAGGTTCATTAGCGTCGGGGAGGTCTGCCAGTGCAGACCTCCGTTAGTTTTTTTTCTTTTTTTTTTTAGAGCGCGGATGGTTCCGCGGCCCAGCCGGGGCTGAAGGAGAGAAGGCCGGGGACATCGCGGGGAGGTAAGTTAAATGTATATTTAGATGTTTATTTGTGTATTTTATTTATTGTTTATATATTGTATTCATGTATTCATGTATTGTGTTTGTTTTTTAACAGGGCCGCGCCGGAAGAGCTAAACAGTGACTGGACATGCTGTAAAGGTGAGTTGAATATTTAGAATGTATAGAATGTTTATTTATTTGATGTTAATGTTTTGTACTAATTTTTATTTTTTGTTTGACCCATAGGTTAGTGATCTGAAGAAACATCTTAAAGGTAAGTGGTCTTAATTTATTGATTTTAGCTTAGAATTAGGGTCTGTGTATGTAGTTAGGACTGTAATTATTTTAGTTTAGTTTAGAAGAGGGGCCGGGTATGTAGTTAGGATTTTTTGTATATTAGATAGATAGGGGGATGTATTTGATATAGTTAGGATTTATTTTAAATTAAATAGATTGTATGTTAGATAGATAGGGGGTATTTGATTTGGACTATATGTAATATATTATATGTAATATATTATATGTAATATATTATATTTAATATATTATATGTAATGTCATGTATTGTATGTAATGTATGTAATGTATTATATGTATGTATTGTATTGTGTTTATCTGTCTTTCCTTTTCAGGTGTGTAATTTTTTTATTTTCTGTAGTGGGGGGGGGGGGTTGTAATGTATTTTTTTGTTTTCTGTAGTGGGGGGTGGGGTTGTAATTGTTTTTTTTTCTGTACTGTAGGTTTTTTTGTTTTTTGTACTGTAGGTTTTTTGTTTTCTGTACTGTAGGTTTTTTGTTTTTTGTAATTAGAGTGTTGGGGAGGTTTATTAGGGGGTAGGTAGGGTAGGTAGGTAGTGTAAGTGTTAATAGATTAGTGTAGAGGGGGGTTAGTTTAGATTAAATGGTTTATTGGGGGTTATAGTGTAGTGTTTGTAGTTAGTGTCATGATGGTCCTTGAGGACCATCATGGCACTTATGTGGTTAATGTTGGGTTGTAACAGGCCCATAATGGTAATAATATACCCTTATGGGACTGATGGGGTTAAATAGAGCCTTATGGTGGTCTGTATTGACCATCATGAGTTAATGGGTTAATTTAGGCCTTATGGTGGTCTGGATTGACCATCATGAGTTAATGGGTTAAATAGAGCCTTATGGTGGTCTGGATTGACCATCATGAGTTAATGGGTTAATTTAGGCCTTTTTGTGGTCTGGATTGACCATCATGAGTTAATGGGGTAATTATAGTTGCCTGGGGTTAATATTTTTAGTGCGAGTCCTTTCAGGACCTTTACGGTCCTTTGAGGACCCGCGAGGCGGGAAATTTAAAATTGAATTGCAGCAGGGTCACGATCGGTGCCGATCGGGGCCCCCCGCTGCAGGGGGTTTATATAGGGACACTTCGGGGGTCCCGATGGGGACCCCAGCATAGAGGGGGGTTAATTTTAGGTCCCGCGGCCGGGATTGGGTAATAGTGTGCCACGGCCCCTTTAAGGAGCCGCGGCGGGGAATTTAAAAGTTTGAAATGCAGCGGGGGGCCTGATCTATGCAGATCGGGGCCCCCCCCTGCAATGGGTTTATGTGGGGACACTTCGGGGGTCCCGATGGGGACCCCCAGCATAGAGGGGGGTTAACTTTAAGTGCCGCGGCCGGGATTGGGTAATAGTGTGCCGCGGCCCCTTTAAGGAGCCGCGGCGGGGAATTTAAAAGTTTGAAATGCAGCGGGGGGCCTGATCTATGCAGATCGGGGACCCCCGCTGCAAGGGGTTAATGTGTGGGGGCTGCGGGGGTTCCTATGGACCCCTGCAGCAAGGTGTTCATGTGAGGACACTTCGGGGGTCCCGACGGGGACCCCCGCATTGAGGGGGGGTTAATTTTAGGTGCCGGGGGGGGGCTTAAGTAGAAGCCTCTTATTTACGAGGCTGGAATTTAATAGGGCCCATAGTTTGTAAAACATTGAAAAAGATACTAAGGGCCCTATTAAATTCCAGCCTCGTAAATAAGAGGCTTCTACTTAAGCCCTACGTACTGCAAAGTTTCTCTAACTTACAATGCTATTAAATTAGCCCTGCTGCGAGCAACGTATGAGCTACGCAGCAGGGACGTACGTATCTACACTGCGTAAATGTACATGAGGAGTGACAGCCTGCAAGATGATATCGCAGGCTCCCACTCCTCATCAATTGCTGCGGGGGTCCTAAAAGGGACCTCCGCGGCAGTCCCCCACATAAGCCCTGCCGTGGGGGTACTCCGAATACCCCCCCCCGGCACCTAAAATTAACCCCCCCTCAATGCGGGGGTCCCCATCGGGACCCCCGAAGTGTCCTCACATGAACACCTTGCTGCAGGGGTCCATAGGAACCCCCGCAGCCCCCACACATTAACCCCTTGCAGCGGGGGTCCCCGATCTGCATAGATCAGGCCCCCCGATGCATTTCAAACTTTTAAATTCCCCGCCGCTGTTCCTTAAACGGGCCTCGGCACACTATTACCCAATCCCGGCCGCGGCACTTAAAATTAACCCCCCTCTATGCTGGGGGTCCCCATCGGGACCCCCGAAGTGTCCCCACATAAACCCATTGCAGGGGGGGCCCAGATCTGCATAGATCAGGCCCCCCGCTGCATTTAAAACTTTTAAATTCCCCGCCGCGGCTCCTTAAAGGGGCCGCGGCACACTATTACCCAATCCCGGCCGCGGGACTTAAAATTAACCCCCCTCTATGCTGGGGGTCCCCATCGGGACCCCCGAAGTGTCCCCATATAAACCCCCCGGCACCGATCGTGACCCTGCTGCAATTCAATTTTAAATTTCCCGCCTCGCGGGTCCTCAAAGGACCGTAAAGGTCCTGAAAGGACTCGCACTAAAAATATTAACCCCAGGCAACTATAATTACCCCATTAACTCATGATGGTCAATCCAGACCACCATAAGGCCTAAATTAACCCATTAACTCATGATGGTCAATCCAGACCACCATAAAGCCTAAATTAACCCATTAACTCATGATGGTCAATCCAGACCACCATAAGGCCTAAATTAACCCATTAACTCATGATGGTCAATCCAGACCACCATAAGGCGTAAATTAACCCATTAACTCATGATGGTCAATCCAGACCACCATAAGGCCTAAATTAACCCATTAACTCATGATGGTCAATCCAGACCACCATAAATTCTAAATTAACCCATTAACTCATGATGGTCAATCCAGACCACCATAAGGCCTAAATTAACCCATTAACTCATGATGGTCAATCCAGACCACCATAAGGCCTAAATTAACCCATTAACTCATGATGGTCAATCCAGACCACCATAAGGCCTAAATTAACCCATTAACTCATGATGGTCAATACAGACCACCATAAGGCTCTATTTAACCCCATCAGTCCCATAAGGGTATATTATTACCATTATGGGCCTGTTACAACCCAACATTAACCACATAAGTGCCATGATGGTCCTCAAGGACCATCATGACACTAACTACAAACACTACACTATAACCCCCAATAAACCATTTAATCTAAACTAACCCCCCTCTACACTAATCTATTAACACTTACACTACCTACCTACACTACCTACCCCCTAATAAACCTCCCCAACACTCTAATTACAAAAAACAAAAAACCTACAGTACAGAAAACAAAAAACCTACAGTACAAAAAACAAAAAAACCTACAGTACAGAAAAAAAAAACAATTACAACCCCACCCCCCACTACAGAAAACAAAAAAATACATTACAACCCCACCCCCCACTACAGAAAATAAAAAAATTACACACCTGAAAAGGAAAGACAGATAAACACAATACAATACATACGGTACATATAATACATTACATACATTACATACAATACATGACATTACATATAATATATTACATATAATATATTACATATAATATATTACATATAATACATTACATACATTACATACAATACATGACATTACATATAATATATTAAATATAATATATTACATATAATATATTACATATAATACATTACATACAATACATGACATTACATATAATATATTAAATATAATATATTACATATAATATATTAAATATAATATATTACATATAGTCCAAATCAAATACCCCCTATCTATCTAACATACAATCTATTTAATTTAAAATAAATCCTAACTATATCAAATACATCCCCCTATCTATCTAATATACAAAAAATCCTAACTACATACACAGACCCTTATTCTAAACTAAACTAAAATAATTACAGTCCTAACTACATACACAGACCCTAATTCTAAGCTAAAATCAATAAATTAAGACCACTTACCTTTAAGATGTTGCTTCAGATCACTAACCTATGGGTCAAACAAAAAATAAAAATTAGTACAAAACATTAACATCAAATAAATAAACATTCTATACATTCTAAATATTCAACTCACCTTTACAGCATGTCCAGTCACTGTTTAGCTCTTCCGGCGCGGCCCTGTTAAAAAAAAAACACAATACATGAATACATGAATACAATATATAAACAATAAATAAAATACACAAATAAACATCTAAATATACATTTAACTTACCTCCCCGCGATGTCCCCGGCCTTCTCTCCTTCAGCCCCGGCTGGGCCGCGGAACCATCCGCGCTCTAAAAAAAAAAAAGAAAAAAAACTACCGGAGGTCTGCACTGGCAGACCTCCCCGACGCTAATGAACCTCCCGGAGTCGTTTCCGGGAGGAAATTGGCATTGGCGGCTTGTGATTGGCTGAAAAAGCTGTCTATCAATTTCAGCCAATCAAAAGTCGTCAATGTGTGAGCCAATCAGGATGATATACACCCCAATATCCCACCCTGATTGGCTAAAACACTTGTCTATCTTTCTGGGAACCAATCACAACGCTCAGATGCCTTCAGCCAATCACTATAGGATACACCCCCACGGAGTGATTGGTAGAAGACATCTGCGCATCCTGATTGGCTCCTACATTGACGACTTTTGATTGGCTGACAGCTTTTTCAGCCTATCACAAGCCGACAATGCCAATTTCCTCCCGGAAACGACTCCGGGAGGTTCATTAGCGTCGGGGAGGTCTGCCAGTGCAGACCTCCGTTAGTTTTTTTTCTTTTTTTTTTTAGAGCGCGGATAGTTCCGCGGCCCAGCCGGGGCTGAAGGAGAGAAGGCCGGGGACATCGCGGGGAGGTAAGTTAAATGTATATTTAGATGTTTATTTTTGTATTTTATTTATTTTTTATATATTGTATTAATGTATTCATGTATTGTGTTTTTTTTTTAACAGGGCCGCGCCGGAAGAGCTAAACAGTGACGGGACATGCTGTAAAGGTGAGTTGAATATGTAGAATGTATATAATGTTTATTTATTTGATGTTAATGTTTTGTACTAATTTTTCTTTTTGTTTGACCCATAGGTTAGTGATCTGAAGCAACATCTTAAAGGTAAGTGGTCTTAATTTATTGATTTTAGCTTAGATTTAGGGTCTGTGTATGTAGTTAGGACTGTAATTATTTTATTTTATTTTAGAATAAGGGTCTGTGTAGGTAGTTAGGATTTTTTTGTATATTAGATAGATAGGGGGATGTATTTGATATAGTTAGGATTTATTTTAAATTAAATAGATTGTATGTTAGATAGATAGGGGGTATTTGATTAGGACTATATGTAATATATTATATGTAATATATTATATGTAATGTATGTAATGTCATGTATTGTATGTAATGTATGTAATGTATTATATGTAATATATTATATGTAATATATTATATTTAATATATTATATGTAATGTCATGTATTGTATGTAATGTATGTAATGTATTATATGTAATATATTATATGTAATATATTATATGTAGTGTCATGTATTGTATGTAATGTATGTAATGTATTATATGTAATATATTATATGTAATATATTATATGTAATGTCATGTATTGTATGTAATGTATGTAATGTATTATATGTATGTATTGTATTGTGTTTATCTGTCTTTCCTTTTCAGGTGTGTAATTTTTTTATTTTCTGTAGTGGGGGGTGGGGTTGTAATGTATTTTTTTGTTTTCTGTAGTGGGGGGTGGGGTTGTAATTGTTTTTTTTTTTCTGTACTGTAGGTTTTTTTGTTTTTTGTACTGTAGGTTTTTTGTTTTCTGTGCTGTAGTTTTTTTGTTTTTTGTAATTAGAGTGTTGGGGAGGTTTATTAGGGGGTAGGTAGTGTAGGTAGGTAGTGTAAGTGTTAATAGATTAGTGTAGAGGGGGGTTAGTTTAGATTAAATGGTTTATTGGGGGTTATAGTGTAGTGTTTGTAGTTAGTGCCATGATGGTCCTCAAGGACCATCATGGCACTTATGTGGTTAATGTTGGGTTGTAACAGGCCCATAATGGTAATAATATACCCTTATGGGACTGATGGGGTTAAATAGAGCCTTATGGTGGTCTGTATTGACCATCATGAGTTAATGGGTTAATTTAGGCCTTATGGTGGTCTGTATTGACCACCATGAGTTAATGGGTTAAATAGAGCCTTATGGTGGTCTGTATTGACCATCATGAGTTAATGGGGTAATTTAGGCCTTATGGTGGTCTGTATTGACCACCATGAGTTAATGGGTTAATTTAGGCCTTATGGTGGTCTGTATTGACCACCATGAGTTAATGGGTTAAATAGAGCCTTATGGTGGTCTGTATTGACCATCATGAGTTAATGGGTTAATTTAGGCCTTATGGTGGTCTGTATTGACCACCATGAGTTAATGGGTTAAATAGAGCCTTATGGTGGTCTGTATTGACCATCATGAGTTAATGGGTTAATTTAGGCCTTATGGTGGTCTGTATTGACCACCATGAGTTAATGGGTTAATTTAGGCCTTATGGTGGTCTGTATTGACCACCATGAGTTAATGGGTTAATTTAGGCCTTATGGTGGTCTGTATTGACCACCATGAGTTAATGGGTTAATTTAGGCCTTATGGTGGTCTGTATTGACCACCAGGAGTTAATGGGTTAATTTAGGCCTTATGGTGGTCTGTATTGACCACCATGAGTTAATGGGTTAAATAGAGCCTTATGGTGGTCTGTATTGACCATCATCAGTTAATGGGTTAATTTAGGCCTTATGGTGGTCTGTATTGACCACCATGAGTTAATGGGTTAAATAGAGCCTTATGGTGGTCTGTATTGACCATCATGAGTTAATGGGTTAATTTAGGCCTTATGGTGGTCTGTATTGACCACCATGAGTTAATGGGTTAATTTAGGCCTTATGGTGGTCTGTATTGACCACCATGAGTTAATGGGTTAATTTAGGCCTTATGGTGGTCTGTATTGACCACCATGAGTTAATGGGTTAAATAGAGCCTTATGGTGGTCTGTATTGACCATTATGAGTTAATGGGTTAATTTAGGCCTTATGGTGGTCTGTATTGACCACCATGAGTTAATGGGTTAAATAGAGCCTTATGGTGGTCTGTATTGACCATCATGAGTTAATGGGGTAATTATAGTTGTCTGGGGTTAATATTTTTAGTGCGAGTCCTTTCAGGACCTTTACGGTCCTTTGAGGACCCGCGAGGCGGGAAATTTAAAATTTAATTGCAGCAGGGTCACGATCGGTGCCGATCAGGGCCCCCCGCTGCAGGGGGTTTATGTGGGGACACTTCGGGGGTCCCGATGGGGACTCCCAGCATAGAGGGGGGTTAATTTTAAGTGCCGCGGCCGGGATTGGGTAATAGTGTGCCGCGGTCCCTTTAAGGAGCCGCGGCGGGGAATTTAAAAGTTTTAAATGCAGCGGGGGGCCTGATCTATGCAGATCGGGGCCCCCCCCTGCAATGGGTTTATGTGGGGACACTTCAGGGGTCCCGATGGGGACCCCCAGCATAGAGGGGGGTTAATTTTAAGTGCCGCGGCCGGGATTGGGTAATAGTGTGCCGCGGTCCCTTTAAGGAGCCGCAGCGGGGAATTTAAAAGTTTTAAATGCAGCGGGGGGCCTGATCTATGCAGATCGGGGACCCCCGCTGCAAGGGGTTAATGTGGGGGTGCTGCAGGGGTCCTGATAGAGACCCCTGCAGCATGGGGATGTGTATAGGGTGCAGGGGGGAGCCTCACACTGCTGTCTCGGGCTGTTCCGAGGCAGCACGTAGAAGCTTTCGGATCCATTGCGTGGACTTTTTGTCCACGTAGGGATTCTTACGATATGCGAGACTCGTGCATAGATTTAAGGCTACGTAGCTCTCTCGGAGCCTATTCTCTGCCATTTTCTCGCAGTCATATCGTAAAGCAGGCTACGAGAGATTCGGTTCTCGCAAACAGCAGGAAAACTGCCTTTTGCGAGCACCGAGAGAACTACGAGGGAGAATTTAATAGGGCCCTAAGTATCTATAATAAAACCAGAAAAAATATCAAAGACAAACGTTTACTAGAATTATTGGGAAACTACATAAACTCTCTCATGGTAATTAGTTCTCTTGAGATGATGCCTGGTATCAGAAAAATGTCACTACCACATCAATACAATTTCTCCTCATGCAAGACTTAAAAGTGAAATTATAAAGTTTAGTTTTGCTAGGCAACCATGAATGATTGCCAAAGAGAATTAATCTCTTCTGACTAGTGCCTGATAATCAATGACAGATGAACTACAGTTACTAGGAAACTAACTGAAACTACTAAAACTATACATATGTCTCATAGGTACATGGTAGCTATAGAAGTGGTTTGAACAAATCAATGTTTGATTATGTTACACGTAAGCTTATGACATATGACATGGCTTAGAAAGGTGAAATTATCTTGGATATATTTGTGATACATTTAAGGTAATAATTGCAGAAACCTAAAAAACTCTGAGTAGCCTTTAGATATTTTAAATGAAACCCTTATAAAAAATAATATATCTAAGCAAGATATCCCTTGATTATGTTGATGAAACAAGCACTTTATGACTTGTGTTTTAAGATTATAGTCTTGTAAGCACTGTAGAACAAAAAAACATTTGAAAAATCATATTATCGTATTATTGAGATATTCAATTACATTTTCTTGAAGATCTTGGGGAACATTCTTCACAAATGTTTTTCAAGCGTTACAAGGTGTAAAATGGCATGACACTACATTTGTTGTATCCATTACGAGAACACCCAATACACCTTTTTGGATTGTAATCAGATTGTAGGCTTCACAGGGATTGAGTTTAGTGAATAGACTTGCTCAGCTTAAAAATTCATGGTAGTGGATATAAATATTTTTATGGCAATTTTGTTAAGACTTCTATAAGGACTTCTGAAGAGTTTCATGACACTATCTTTCTGTAAGAAATTAATTTATAATTTCTATATTATATTTGTGAAGATCTGTTTTCCCTAACCAAGAGACTTTCAGATTCTAAAAAAACATTCAGTTTCACATTATTTAGTAAATTCCCTGCTGAACCAAGGACAGTTCCATTTGTTATCCTGCAGTGACATCTTGTGGTTGTTTAAGTGTATTATTTTTCTTTTGTTTGCATGTTCCTGCACTTTTTGCTCTGTATGTGCCTCCCATAGATCCACCCCCAAGGTGGGCAAGCCAAACCTAGAGTTTTCTCTGCCTCCTGATTGGCTCTTTTATGGGCCAATCAGCTGCATACCCCGGAGGCACATATGTTATTGGGTAATCCTAGTCTGGGTGGAGAGTTTGCATATGTTCAGCCCAGAAACATGTAAATCATTTGTGCGGAAATGGTATAAATACCCTACCTGTAACCAGAAATAAGCATGCTCTTGTTGGTACAAATAGACGATGGTGTGTTTCATTTCGAGGGAAGACCACTGAGCTAAAATCACGTTGCTGCCCTGAGCCTCTGCTGCTCCCCTAGGGAACCCAGATTGGAATCTGCTAGGGTAGGATTGGTTACCTTGGCCTTTTCAAGCCCCCTGGAAGAAGCAGATGACAACGGTTTGGCTGATCCTATATCCTTGGGCTCCTGAGCTGATACAGATGATCCTGATCTGACCGACGGGGACCGAGAGGCCCATTCCTTTTCTAAAGAAGATTGCCTGAAAGAGAGGGAATTCCTGTGGCCAAAGGCAGGAATTTCTGGAGCTGAATATCACCCCCTCGTAGAATTTTCACAATATTCTTTTGAGATTGGTCGACAAATAAAACACACAAATAAGAATTTTGAATTGAAATATATATTTTTGTGCACAAAGACAAATAATCATACAAAAAAAGTTTGAAAGAACAAGAAGGTATATGCACAAATATTAAAATGTAAAAAAATCACAAATTAAAAAGGTATTTGTAGATCTATGCAAACAAGGAAAAATAAGGTTAAAACTTGCACAGGAAATATATATAGGCAAGAAAACCTTTAAATTGTTATCTCGTAAGCAAAACAGCCAGATTAGAAAATTATATTAGTTTTTAAAACAATAAATATATTCCCTCTTATATAGAGAGAAAGAAACAATTATTATATCTACACAAATTACTAGCGAATTGCCCGTCAAAAAATGACGGACATAAAATTGTAAGCCAAGCAATGCTGTTTGCCACACAATGTGAGGCTTTTGGGAATGCCATGTGTCTCTTTCCAGCATCTCCCCCCATGCCTTCCCTGTGTGTTTCTCTTCTGTCTGCTGACTGTTTGTGTGGGGGTCTCTGACTGCCGTTTGTTTTATTTTCAAAGACCCGCGTGCCTGGTGTTATTGGTGTAAGTGCTAGTGTCTTGTGCTGTTTTGTATTTTATAAGTCCTGCGTGCCTTGCTTTACTCAGCCTCATTTTCATTCAGTTGCAGGATTTTTTACGTTTTTCGTCCGTCATTTTATTTCACGCTTAGCCGATTTTCGATTGACGAAACATGACAAATAAGGCTCAAAATCGCTTGCAACCTCACTCCCATGCTTCCTGGCTCTCCCCTGTGCTGTATGGGCGTGTGTTTTTATGTTTTTGTTATTATTTTTCTTGGTTTTCGTGGTTTTTGATTTCTGCGGTTTGGTTGTTAACTTTGTATTTTTCTGAGCTCGGATTTTGTTGGTGAAAGTTTTAGTGTCTTAGCTGTTGTTTTATTTTCTAAGTCCCGCATACCTGGCATTGTTCGTGTAAGTGTTACTGTATTTGCTGTCATGTATTTTATATGTCCCGCGTGCCTGGCTTTGCTCAGCCTCGTTTTCATCCAGTTTCAGAATTTTTACATTTTTCATCCTCTATTTTTTTTCTTGCTTAGCCGATTTTCGAATGACGAAACACGTAAAATAAGGTTCAAAATCTCTTGCAACCTCACTCCCAGGCTTCCTGGCTCTCCCCCTGTGCTGTCTGTGAATGTGTTTTTATTTATTTATTGTTTTCATTTTTTTGTTTTTTTTTCGATTTGCGCCGGTTGGCCGTTAAATTCATATTTTTCCAAGGTCATATTTTTTCCACAAGCTCGCATGTGTGACTGGGCCGCTGGCTGCAATGAGCTGTCCCTCATGGGTTGAATACACCCCCCCATAATCACTTAATTAACCCTGTCACTTTATATACCCTTATGGGAATAATGAGGTTTAATAGAGGCTTATGAGGGTCTGTATAGACACCCATAAGAGACCGGGTTAAAATAGTGTACTGCTTACACTTTGTGTCACAAGGGTCCTGGATGACCCTTATGGCACTTATAGTGTTATTACATGGGTTCATTAGTGCATTAGTGTCCTATAGGGGTCTATATAGTTGAGGAACCCAGTACACTCACATTGTGTAACAAACAACATTTCAACACTTTTTTATTGCCCCGTCATTTTTGACGGTCAAGTCGCTAGTATATACATAAATATTTATACAGGAAAGGAGAATAAAAGGGAAGAGAGAAAAGGCATTGTGGGTCTATATTTTCTTTTCCATTTGTGCCCATTAAATATAACCTATTTCTTTTTTTTATTTGAAACAAAAAAGAATCCAGCTCCCTTAGGAGAAGGGAATTTTATTTTTGTCCGTACCATTAGTCTCTGGAATGAATAGAGGATATATTCTTCCTATAGAAGGCATAGTTCTGGGGATCAAGTGAATAGAATAATCATATTCTCTATGCTGTGGCAGTACTTCAGACTTGTGTTTGTCAAATACATCAAGACATGAATGATAACATTTGAGCATAAATTCCTTGTAAGAAGTTCAGGGCTAGGTATAGTAGCATAGTGCTAGTACAGCACCTAGGGTAAAGATTCTTGACTGGTAGGTTTCCATGATATGTCCCTTCACTCAGTCACGTGTGTGTTTGGGTCAATGGAAGCATGGGTATACAAGAATGATAGGAGCATAAGGAGCTTCAATGATGCAGAAATATATAATTTTATATATAGTTTTGGAATACAAAACTCCTTTAGTTAGAGTTACAGCAATACTAGTTTGTAAAATGTTCTCTCTCTGTTTAATCCATAAAAACGTTTTAACATGTCATCTATATAGCAAATGTCCACAGGCATTTGCTATAAAAAGTATATAATGAAAATATCATTTTTTTTAACTTTTTTATATATGTTGTTTGACCTAAATGCTGCACAAATAATGTATGCCCAGACCTAAATATACAAAGGCTGTTTCCAAAGCACAGCGATGAGAAAAAGTTTTGATCTGGACCCCCATTTCCTTCAATAAACATATCTGGGCCACCATATTCTCGCCATTCCAAGAAGTATTGTGTTTTAAGGATCCAGACTAGAGATGTCGCGGACAGTTCGCCCACGGACTATTCGTGGCGATTTTGGCATGTTGGCGCTCGCCTCGGACGGCGAACATATGAGCTTTATGGTTTGCCCCCTATTCTTTATCATTGAGGAAACTTTGACCCTGCACCACACAGTCAGCAGACACATTACAGTCAATCAGCAGCATACACTCCCTTCCAGAGCCTTCCATCTGAAGGACAGCATACATTTTAGAATCATTCTGAAGCTACATTCGTTGTGAGAGGACAGATAGTGTAGCTGCTGGAGATTTAATAGGGAAATAGATAGCCAGGCTGTGTATTTAGCTTCCACTACAGACCTGAAGGACTCATCTGACATCTGCTGCAAGGACAGCAACCCAAAAAGCCCTTTTTAGGGCTAGAACATAATTTATTTTATTTTATAATTTTTTTTCTGTGTAATCTAATTGCATATGCCTGCCTGCCAGCGTGCGTGTGTGACAGGCTAACACCTAACAGCTTATATTGAGCTCAGTGAAATAAAACAACACTTTTTTGACTGTAATAGATTGAATATCAGTTGCCTGCCTA
The DNA here is from genome assembly GCA_027410445.1 of Discoglossus pictus. Taxonomy (NCBI): domain Eukaryota; kingdom Metazoa; phylum Chordata; class Amphibia; order Anura; family Alytidae; genus Discoglossus; species Discoglossus pictus. The sequence goes on along the minus strand of CM050163.1, from coordinate 174,351,088 downwards.
CAGGCGTATGTGTGAAGCCTATTGCATCTACTCTGCCAACTTTTGCCAGTGCACAGTGATGCATCATATCTGGTGCAACCGTAGTGTACAGTGACATAAAACAACACTTTTTTTTCCTGTAATCGATTGAATATCAGTTGCCTGCCTACAGGCGTGTGTGTGAAGCCTATTGCATCTACTCTGCCAACTTTTGCCAGTGCACAGTGATGCATCATATTTGGTGCAACCGTAGTGTACAGTGACATAAAACAACACTTTTTTGACTGTAATCGATTGAATATCAGTTGCCTGCCTACAGGCGTGTGTGTGAGGCCTACAGCGCCTACTCTGACAACTTTTGCCAGTGCACAGTGACACTCATATCTGGTGGCACCTTAGATTACACGCGCAGTGCCCCAAATTTGAAGTAGGAGGTCCGACCAAGCATCTTTTTCCATCTCCCTGTTCCAAAAATCAATGCCATATACACGTCCCCTAATAGTGGACATAGCAGGGATTAAACCGATAGGAATAGTACTACTTAACAGTACACACCTTATAATAACGCAGACAGAGGCAACGCAGAGAGAGGAGTCTGAAGAAGAGGAGTCAGAGGAGGAAGGTGGCTTTGAGGAGGTGGAAGACCAAACACAGCAGGCGTCCCAGGGGGCTTGTTGTAACCTTTCGGGGACCCTTGGTGGCTGGGTGGAGGAAGAGACCTTCAATGACATCAGTGAGGACAAGGAATGGGACATGGCTAGCTTGGTATCCAACCTTGTGCAAATGGGGAGTTTGCGGTTGTGCAAAGGGACTATTTGCGGTTGTTTGCGGTGCATTAAACGGGGAGATTGGTCTGTTACTGTGAAGCGGGTGTAACCCTTACACTACCTGATCGAAACAACATCATACCTGATGTTTTAAAGCATGTTATTCCAAACAATTTAGGAATGTTAGGTGATTTATGACCTTTATGGCTTAAAACCAGACTCTGCATCAACTATGTAATTTTTCGTGGGAGTTTTGCCATGGATCCCCCTCCGGCATGCCACAGTCCAGGTGTTAGTCACCTTGAAACAACTTTCCCATCACTATTGTGGCCAGAAAGAGTCCCTGTGGGTTTTGAAATTTGCCTGCCCATTGAAGTCTATGGCGGTTCGCCCGGTTTTTCGCCCGAAAATTTGATGTTCGCGACATCACTAATCCAGACTGAATATTTATCTTTCTCATTCCCTAATTTATTTTCAGTTCTCACACTCTTTTACTATCGCTATTATCCTCTCATTCACTCCCATCTCTACAATCTCTACAGTATAGATAGATGATCACACTTTCCTTTTGATATTTTTCTTGGTTATTCCAGTCGAAGGTTGTAAACCAACCAATTGTATCTGCACACCCCTGCCTTTCTTAGGTTTTGCAATTCATTAAGATACATATGAGGATATGTAAACCCATAAGCAAATATAATACATCACAAACAAAACTGCTTATAAATTACGAAAAACGGCCATATGAGTGATTCAAATATTTGTTTCTTTCTCATCCGACATCTGCAATTTACAAACAAATTAAAAACAACAATACTGTTTTTAGTAAATATGTTTTTTTAATCTACTCAACATCCACCTTGGATGACTGTAGAAATTAACAAATCAAACTGTATTTAACTAATTAAAGTATGGTGCCTATTTTTCTATAAGTAAACATTCAGTAGTTCATAATGCTAGCTTGACACAAGATTTTCTGCCTAGGCTGGAAGAACATTCATCATTTACAAATAAGTAAGCAGATTCATTCATTAGTACAATAAAAAAAGAGCATTTTTTTTTACTCTCTTGAAATAGCAATACAATCAAAGCTCATTAAAATGCTTCAGATAACATTATAATGATTGTCTAAAGCTGATGGTTAATCATATCACCTTTATAAAGTGGCTATATGAATAATAGTTTAACACAAGATAATAAACATATTTTCAAATGCAATTTTAATGCCACTGTGTTGCAATTTCAATGCAAATTTTTATGTAAAGTGTTTTATACTCCTCCCATAATAACTTTGGTTGGAAAGATTCTACGTTTTCATGAATATTGGAAATAATTATTGGAAGGTCCAGATAAATGAGAGGATGACATATTTAAACTGATCATAAAATGGTTGATTAATTGCAATTACATGTACAGTATTTAGTTTGAGGCTGTAATGGAATGGTATCTTTTGAAATCAGAATCGTCCAAAAGTATATGCCAGTGCTCTTTAATGACATTCTTTATTTGTTTCCAATCGTTACCATACGTCATTATGCATCGTATGCAGTTGTCCTCTTGTTCATTTATGGATTTTTCTTCGGTTTGTGTTTGACCATATAAGAGTTTGTCTCTATCCGCTTGAAGGGCTCGCTTATAGGCTCTTTTAAGATTCCTATTAGGATAGCCTCTCTCTTTAAATCTGTTTTTTAGGTCTTTAGCCTGTTGCAGAGTATCACAATTTCTCTTGAATCTAAGGTATTGGCCATATGAAATTCCGGATTTTTGTGCCAGAGGATGTTGACTAGACCATTTTAGTAAAGCATTTGTAGCTGTAGATTTCATGTATACGCTCGTATGTATTGCATCCAGATGATCTCTCTTTAATTTGAGGTCTAGGAAGTAAATTTGGTCTTTGTCAATATTGAATGTAAACCTTAGGTTCATATCGTTCGTATTTAGTTCTTTAATGAATAGATGAAAATCTTGTAGGGTGACTGCCCAAATTAGTAGTATATCATCAATATATCTTTTCCATAGGATGATGTTATCAGTGAAACCATTCATTGCTTCATTAAACACTTTTGTTCGTTCCCATAGTCCAAGATACAAATTCACATAGCTGGGGGCACATACTGTGCCCATAGCCGTACCTTGTACTTGTTGGTATCATGTCTTATTGAAAATGAAGAAATTCTTTGTAAGAGTAAATTTGAGTAGTTCAAGAATGAATTTATTAAATTTGGTAACGGTGTTGTCTTTTTCAGCTAGAAAATATGCAACTGCCTCTATACCCAGGTTATGTGGAATGCTTGAGTATAGATTCTCCACATCGATGGTTACTAACAGAGCCGCTTCAGGAATATGTATTACAGCTAGATGTCTTAAACTATCCAGTGTATCTTTCAAGTAGGCTGGTAAGCTTTCCACCATATCTTTGATGTAATCATCCACAAAGGTACTTATTTTTTCTGTTAGAGTATTGTTTCCTGACACTATTGGTCGATTCTGATTTCAAAAGATACCTTCCATTACAGCCACAAATCACCTATAGAAAAAACAAAAGTATAGGAGACCATGTTGTTAGAAGCTTCTTCAAATTTAAATAAGAGGATAAGACAAAGACCATGTGGCTTCAACCAACGAGAGGTCTATATAGATGTGGAACATGTAAAGCATGCCCCTATGTACAGCCAGGATAGTGTTTAAAAGATCCATTTACCTCCAAAGAATATCCCTTGAGAAATTTTATTACATGCAAAAGTACACACGTTATCTACGTTTTGGTTTGCCCATGTCCAAGGATATACGTAGGCAAAACGATAAGACAATTACGCCGCCGTATACTAGAACACACATATTCGGTGAAAAAAGAATTGGACACGCCAGTATCGTGACACTTCCGAATGGTACACGCCAATACATTTTCAATGATGACATTTTATGTAGTTGATCACCTCTGCAGAAAACCGAGAGGACGTGATATTAATACACAACTTTTACAGCTATAAAGCAGATGGATTTTTACTCTAAATTCACAGTATCCTAATGGCTTAAATGAGGGTTTCTCATATTCAGCAATTTTATGAGTACAGGCCACTAGTTAACAACGTTAAAGGTCTCCTCATGCATAGTATCTAAATATCAGCATAAACCTTAGGCCCTTTATTATAGTGACCCATAATATATACACAGCTAAACACAGGGATTTACTTATTTCTTTTTTTTAATAATACACATTAACATCAACAGTTCACCAATATTATTCACATTTATCTTATAAAAGGAACCATATGTTTCTTCTTTCAAAAACTTTATTATCATTGACTAATAATTTTATAATATAACTTACACCCTTTCATCCTCAAACATCACACACATTCACACTTTTCTTCAACTGATCCATAAATACCATGTTGGTTTAAATCTAATCTTATATGATATCACTATTAAACAACAACACTTCACCTATACACTTCTTTATTTATTTATATAATTAATCAGATTAGTTCATTATCGTACTAGTCCCTCTGATTCTAATTCACTTTTTATAATTTAGTTTACACTTTATTTCTTGCATTTTTGCTCTATATATATTGTAGGTCCCTAAGCTTTTTCATACTTGCTATAAATTGCTACTTTTACTGTTCAAATTTACCTTATGTAGCCTTAGGCTCCATATTGTGCTATGTATTAGCGTGTTCTGTTCGTTTACTTAAGTTTTGTTAAGTAAAAACGTAAGCAATGATGTCAGACGCTGTTTGCGTCCCCCTTTGCTAATAAAGTTTTTTTTTTTATTGAATACGTCATGACGTCACACGCGTGTCACGTGACTAACGTGCATCACGTGACACGCTAACCAGGAAGTGAACGCCTAAGTGCTCAGGCCATAAATAGGCCATGGATCCAAACACACATTAGCCCATGAGTAAGCCCCATTAAGTGGCAAAACGGACCGTCGGGAGCAGGGAGAGGATGGTGCATTTAATCTAAATGCTCTTGTGAGCTACAACAGAACAACCTTTCATTTTTTGGTACTCCAAAAACGCAAGTACTCTGGCACATGTTATGCCAATAGGGGAGATAAGGGATACTCCTTCTCTTTTTCATTTTCTTTCATTACACTTGAGCAGTAAAAGCCTATACTTTATGTTGTGGTTTGATGATGCTATAAGTGATATATATGAGTATATAGAGATTTATGGTGATATTCTCTTTCCCCTAATATATTGTACTGCGTTTATATAAATGGCACCATGCTTTATCCCCTGTGTTTTTCTCAGTGTTTTTAACTTGTTCTTTAACTAGTGCACTAATTTTTTAAAAAATATAGTGTCTATTCCTAACATTTCACAAGAAAAATATGTTGCTGCATCCCTATGATTAGCAAATACTTTTTGCATATGAGGCATGCATATTAGCATAATCTTAAACATCATTATATAACTTTGAGGTTTTTAATAGCCCTATAGATATTACAACTCACTATCTTATTTGTCAAAATTAAGGTGGTCACATTTTGAAAATCCCAGAGTATTGTGGGACAGTGATACCTTTTTGACTTATAGCTATTATCTTAGGATAGACCCTTTTTAATTATTATTTTTTCTGTAATATTGACGTTCAATCCTGGATTACACTAAATATCTCCTTAAATTTCCTTATTAAAGAATCTCCTTCGCCTTAAAATTTAGTGTTAAGCACTAGGAAATTGTATAGGTCACATGATCATATTCATGTAGAACATTAAACACAATCTAAACTTGTTCCTTAACACTTCTAAATTTAACTTGTTACCCAACACGTACACTAGAATTAATTGCACTTGTAACATCACAAAGCTTCAAAAGGCTATGTAACTGCTCTATTACAAAATGATGAACTGTGTTAAGTTAAATAGCAGGTGAATACCAATGACAGTGACTGTGAATGGATTCCTAGCATTTAGTACTGTAAAGTAGAATGAGATGATCATAGTCAATAGAACCATTGTGTTTATGCAACCTAATTGCATAGACAGTAAGGGCATACAGATAAAAATTGAGCATGTGGTAAGCAAAACAGTTTGGATTATGTTTTCTTGATATTTGTTATATTGGATGGAAGTTAGACATTTTTTATTCTTAGTATAGGTATATTGGCTTGTAGGTTGTTTAGCCAGAAAGTGGGGTATCAACATAGATAGTACTCTTCAGGTAGGAGGCATCTTTTGAGATGATAGGGTTCTTCTTATTTTACCTGTGGTGTAGAGATCTGTTGCCACATTTATTTCCTCATGTTGCCCCCCCCCCCTGTATATTTGTTATACCACTCTTATTCTTAATATCAGAGTATTTTTGTGTGCCATAACGTTTCTTTTTTTACCCGTGTATACTCAGTATTTGTTGGAACAAACAAATACTGCTTCATCAACAGATTAACTTATGGAGCATCCCGAAGATCGTCAACACATTTGCTGAAGGTCTTTGTTGGATGAGGCTCAATTCCAAATAATAATACATATACACAGAAAAAAACAAAAAACACACAATTGCAATAAACAGAAAAGCCATTCACTGCGCTCCTCACAACGAGCGCCAACGCTGCTCATAGCACACAAACTACACCAGGGGACAGCCTTGCAATAAGCTCAAAAAGCAGGACAGCGCCGACCTTACAATGACAGCAAAAGCGCCTCTGATAAAAAAAGTACAACAACCAAGAGCCTCACAATGAGCGCCTTTGGCGCTCATCGCGAGGCTCGCAATGAGCGCCAAAGGATCTCAGACCACCCAAAAAATGTAATGTTTGTGGCAAACAGCATTACCTGCCTTACAATTGTATTGCCCTGTCATGTTTGACGGGCAAGTCGCTAGTTTTAATATATATTCCACATTTGGAGTTTTATGTTAATTGGCAATTTTGCATTTAGATTTAAAATTCCTGATCATTCTAGTCATTTAGATAATTACAAATGATACCCTTACTGGAGGACCAAGCTCATCATTTCAAGTAGCCAAGAAGGTAAATACATTACTGAAAACACTAAGAGCCTAATCCAATTGAAGGTCGCATCTTGCAGTATACGGGCCGTATGTCTGCAGGCTTGCTGCATGCTTGAACTCTGCTACAATTAAGGGAGCGATTCAATGCTCCACACAAGTAAAATTACTGATCACACCCGCAACTTGTAACCCCAAGCCTTGGAAGTAAAGTTACAAGGCTCAGGATTATGAGCAAACTTGTGCTCAGTAATATTACTGAGCACAAACCCACCGACACTAAAGAGAATCCCTGGGGATTCCCCCCATCCATGCATATGGTGAAGGGAATTCCCCATCATCCTCTTCCCTGCTCAAAACCCATCTCCTTTTCCCGATCACAGCATCTGCATGACCATGGGGGACCGTTGAGATCCCCAAAGGTTACTAAACCTTTAACCATGGTCCACAGGGGTTGTTAAATAAAAGTTAACCCCTACCATGGAGGTCCCTATCGGACCCCAGTGGCACCTAAAATTAGACCCACATGGTAACCTAACATTAACACATGAAGTGCCATGGGGGTCAAAAAGGTAAAAAAAGTAAACTAACCTATAATAAATATATACCCCTGAATAATTAGCAAAAAATAAAAACTACATTATCAAAAATGTTACATAAAATAAAAAAAATCACAAATAAAATACAAAACATAAAAAATGAACAAAAGATTAAAACCTGAAAAATAAATGAAAATGAATAATATTTATCTAGCAATGATCAGTGATGCCTTCATTCTCATTCTACTGCCCTGGACCAGGTGAGCTATCCATGTTGATTGAAGAGGTTCTGGTTCTATTCATTTTTGATTGAAGACCATGTTCCTCTTTCTGGGCTGAGAAAGGGTCCTACAACAAAAATCGCAGTGCTCTATAAAAAAATAAAAAAATTACTTAACTAACAGAGCTCCTCCTAGGAGGAGCATGTCTGTCACAAATGGATGTTGATGCTCTTTCTATGGCTTAAACAGAGTTTTTAAGCACTCTGATTGGCTGAAATAGATGCCAGTCATATTTCAGCCAATCAGAATGGGTTCACAGTTGATATTTTGACCATTCAGATTCAGATTGTCCATACTTCTCTTTAGGTCATTCCACAAATTTTCCATTGGATTGAGATCTGTGCTCAGACTGGGCCACAAATTTCATCTTTCTTTTTAAGTTGTTATTGTGTTGGAAGTTGACATTTCCCTTCATCTTCATATCTTCATCTTCCTGTCAGAGGCTAACATATCATAATATATGGAGCTAGCCATTAATCCATCTATTTTGACTAGAGCCCCTGTTCCAGCTGGCGAGAATAAGCCACAAAGCCTGATTCTGCCACCACCTTGCTTCATAGTTGGTATTGTTGTTTTTGGATAATGAGGTGTGTTATCTTTTTATCAAACATATAATTTAAAACTATGGCCAAAAAGTTTGACCTTTGACTCATCAGACCTTAAGAAATGTACCCACATGTTTTGGGGTTTTTTAATGTTTTTTTTTTCTTTTTCTTTTGCAAAATTTAGACAGGCTTCTTTTTTTTCATAAATGGCTTCTATCTTGCCACTTTACCCAACAGCGAAGTCGTGCAGAATACCACATTTTTCACATGCAAGCAGTGACCAGTACCTACCAAAAAAATCATGCAGCACCTTTAATGTTTCAGAAGGCCTCTTTATAGATGCCTTGATACATTTTCTCCTTGTCCTGTCATCAACTTTAAAGGGTCATCAACTAACAGTTGTTTTAGTGACTACAACCAAGTTCAGTAAAGATATAAAGTTCACTGGGTTTCTTTTTTAATCTGTTATAAAAAAATGTAATGGTTTACTGTATGGGAGTAGGAAAATGTTATGAGGTACTGGACTGACAACAGAAACTCAAAATAATACTATGCCAAATCGACGGGTTAGAAGCATTGTTATCTCTAGATCTCCCTGTGTGGCTATGAGCGTCCGACATATAGTCTAAATTGGGTGGATTGGCATGGGAAGAAAAGGGAAAATTTGCTTTGTTAACTAATTAAGCTGTTGTTGAGGAAACTGGGTGTCATGTGCTGTAACTGATACTCCTTTAATTGGGTTAAGTGTCTTTAGTTAACCACACATTTACATAACGTAAATAACTGTCCCCGGTCACTCTGGACAGACTTCCCATGAATGGCTATAGGGTTCATTACAATGACTCTTGCTACCAGAAAGGAAATTACTAAAGTGGCTGGGTCGGGAGCAGACTCCAAGCACTGGACCCACCCTAAATAAAGGTATTATGATCCCAAGGGCCAGGTCACTCTTGTAGAAAGGGGGAGAACAGGGAAGGTCAGGGGATGAACATCTGGGACAAAGTGTAACAGCTCCACAGACTGTCAGGCAATTGCCCCAAGGGACACGTCTGTATTATCTGGTACTCTGGCCAGACTACCTGGCATCTGGCCATCTGTGAGGTAACCCAGTAGCTTCTCTCTCTGCTCCAGACCTTACAATTCACCCCTCACCACAAGGCGGTTGATCCAGGATTGGTAGACACTCAAATGAGCAAATATTAGGACAAGGGCCTAACACAGCCCCTGTGATGCAAGCATTTCATGTTTCAGAAAGAGAAGGAGGTGACAGTGGGGAAGCTAGTATCTGTGTAGCAGGTGCAAAGCACCAAGCCCCACAACAGAAGACCTGGAGTAAAGGGAATAGGGAATAGGGTAGATAATTCATTTTATACAAATGTAATTTGACTACCTACATAAAACTCTTTATATTGGGAGAGACGCATATAACTATATTTACAGAAAAATTATCTGAAAATAATCTTGGATAAAAAGTATTTTCTCAATCCTTATATTATCAATAAGAGGATAGATTTGACTTATTGTCATTAGGTTTATATACCATTAAGAATAAGTAAAAGCATATTGGACATCCTTAACTACCAGAATTTTTTTTTTTTTATAGTTTTTATTGATGGGAATGAGAGACATAACATTATTAGATTAACAAAAAAATACAAGTCCAACATGCATTACAGTATATACAAATGACAACCCAATAAAGAAAAACAATTATGTTTGTATTTTTCCCAATATTTTTTGTTTTTCTGTAGAACATGTATACCTTTTTTATATACTATGAAAATGTTACATTATGCCAGTTTTGATTAAAGCAATGAGTGAAAAAAAATAAAGAGAAAGAAAAACAAGTAGAGAAGGGGGAGAGGTGAAGCATTGCATTATATCATCTCTGAAGACTGTATTTGAGTTACCCTCCTTCTATGCTACCAACCTATTTGAAGTTCCACATGTCCCAACATGAAGCCCATTTTCTCTAGTCATCATCTAGTTCAGCAGAGATCATGCCCATTGAGTAAATGTGTTGAAGTTTTTTCTGTACCTCCACGTACTTGGGGATGGACGACTTCCAATTTTTTGTAATAGGGTTCCTAGCTGCTAAAAAAGCTTGATTGGCAAGGAGTTGAGCTTCCTTGGAGAGACCAGTGATAGGGAGACCTAACAGGGCCCTCACTGGGTTCTGAGGTAATCTAGTGCCCCATCATTTCTGTAAAGTGTCATATATTCCTGACCAAATATGAGCAATTTTGGGGCAGTCCCAAAGTATGTGTCATAATGTACCAGTAGAATTGCAACCTCTAAAACAATTTCCATCTAGTGATGGATTTAAAAGTTTCAGTCTAGCAGGAGTCAGTTACCACCTAAGGTTAGTTTTGTAAAAAATATCTCTCAGAATTAAGTTTATTTATTTTGTTCCATTGCAAATTATCTATGGTTGCGTTAAGTTCTACTCCCAGAAGTTCTGATGATGGAGCTTAGATGGTGTGTCCTGATCTATCAGATAATTATAGATGATAGAGATGTTTTTATTGCTATTTGAATTGTATATGGGGTTCTGCTAGCTGAATTGTTAGCTTTTAGTATGCAAGAAATGTTGGAAATAATTTGAGCAAGCTTGAGCCATTTTTTAATCTAACCATTATTCTGTTATTTAGAGTTTGGTTTTTGATTTCTGCCCACACTGGACTTTTTTAATCTCATGAACCAGTGAATTTACAAGGTAATATCTAAAATCACTGGGATCCCCATCGGGGGCATCATGCTCTGTATCTAAATGATATTCATTATGATGGTAGAAAGATAGGCCTTGTCATGCCCAGGGGGGGCCCTGGACTGTAGAGCTGTTAAATTGCAATGGTCCTAGGGCTGGCAATAGCTAATACTATGAGATGTTATATAATGTTTTAACGTTTCTAAACTGCTAAGTAATATTTCCCTCATGTATACAGTAATCTATGCAAAAGTTGAATATGGTCATGTTTGGTCTTGAAATGTTGGATTTTGATGTTATAATAACACAAGTTATGTGGTACACATAGGGAGGGGGGCACATGTTAAGGGGAACTCAGTTCAGGGGTATGGAGAAGGTCCAGTGGACCAGGGAGACTTGAAGATGCCAAGGAACAATGGGTAATCAGTTAAGAAAGGGTGAGATTAAATTATCCTTTATTGATCCCACCAATTACATGTTTAGGGTTTGCTGTAGAAGAGCACGTAAACAGTTAGACATGACGTCTTCACCATTGCTCTGAATGATGACCCTTGGAACCTGGGCTCAACAGGGGAATAGTATAATAGTCAGCATGGCTGCTGGCCAGCAGGGGGTTATCAGGGAGGATGACATTATTTGATGGACAGCTCCTCCATGTGGTCCAGGTTATAGACCTCTGCTCCTGCGTTCCTGCATCCTGATGACTGGTGTTCCTAAGTTGAATAAGCAGGCTGGGCCCGGAGATATAAAAAAAAAAACACCTATTTATAGCTTTGTAAATGCAAATAAAAAATCAATACTGTTACTGCACTGTAAATAACGGGGAAAGCGATGATAGACATTATAATTAATTGCACAACAGGCTCAAGCCCGCAAATCAGCAGGAAATAAAAATATTTTTTATGTGTCATTTCGGGGTTAAATTGATTTTGGGTATCAATGAGTTAATACATATCAGGCCACCCATATGGACTAGAACTGTATTGGCATTCTTTTTAATGATTCTTTATTTTTGGGATTTGCGAGTTTGGTCGCATATCTGACCCCCGGACTTAATTGTTTGACATGTAACTTCCAAGTATTACTGCCATAATAATGACAGTCTAATTTTCTATTGGCTGATTTGAAATGGGTGGTTACGGCTTGCTGAATTGATCATGTTCCCGCCCTGAAGTGCTCAGAACCAGTGCATGGTTTACGTTTTTGGTTTGGGGCCCCTAACTTGTGGCATTGAGCAATTGAATAGCATTGCAATCGTAGACCAACGGGAACCTGTAACACACTTGCAGACATTTAGCTGTCTGCGACCGAGTTGCGGGCTTGGAATTGAATGTGGCCCATAGATTTTATGTAAATCCATACTCATCTCTTTTGTTTATTTATAGTGTATGTAAATAGGAATTAGGAAAAAATAATGCTGTCAAAGGGAACTCTTTTTCCAGTTCCAGGATCTTAGCCTATTAAAGGACAGATGGCTTGGCTCCAGCCTCTCCATTGTATTGTAATCTGCTCTGGCCCATTGTTAGCAAATTAAATTAATCCCATCTGCCATGTACTCTATCTATGGTCTGACCAGCTCGCAATGAGCGCTAAAGGTACTCAGACGACCAAAGACCTTATATTGTGTGCCAAACAGCATTCCCAGCCTTACAATTTTATTGCAGTCATTTTTTGATGGACAAGACGCTAGTTATTCCTATAACAATTAAACAATTTATCTGGCAGGAATCCAACATATTGTCAAACTAAGGTTCCAGATAAACCTTTATGGTTAAACATTCTGTTTAATTATTTCTTAAATGCCAATTGCCAATGTCACATCAGTGGGGATTTTTTCTCATCATCATTTCTTTTATTAGTTATTCATGACATCTTTCTCAAACAATAAAATACAAATTTTACAGATCAAATGATGATACATATCAAAGCATACAATATCAATATTTCCCCACTCCCTTTTTAAACCAGCCTATTTATCAATATCAAACATTTATTGCAAAAATTAACAACAGTATAAAAAAAACAGTGCAATCAGTTTATAAAGAATTACTATTGTATCCCTACATCAATTAATCAGACAAACCGTAAAGATAAAAAGTAAAGTAAGGGGTGCGCAATCAGAGAACAAACTAACCTTAATAGGTTAGTTCTATGGACATGATAACCCACTCTTAGAGCAACCTCTTTTAGCTCACTTGTGTCCTTCACAGATAGAAATATCCTGTAGTATTTCAGTCTGGTCCCACTCACTAGAGTGACCTAGCCCCGAAATACCAGGCAATTCCATCCTGAAAAGGAGAAGCAACAAACCCCAGACGTATGTTTTGGCCTTCACTGGGCCTCGTCAGTGAGGTGTAGCTGATCTCCCTAAGGCACAGTGAGCAAGGGGTCCAAGTCTTAAACATCCTCCAATCTTCATCGGAAATATAATTCTTCTAAATCCTCATGTTTCTGTAAGTAAGGATTCAAGTGACTTGTGTTATCCAAGCAAAGCCATGGAGACCATATTTTTATAAATGCAGCATTTCTATTATGTAACTTGACAAGTTTATTATATGGATCAAAAGGGTAGATCTTTATGATGTCCTCTAACAGCTATGTATGAATGCATGGCAGCAAATATAATCTGCCATGTAGACAGAACAGCTACATGCTTAAGTTTCCACTGTGGTCAAATTCTTCTTTATGATCTTTTGTTTAACAAACTACGAAAGAGTACAAACATGTTATTAGAAAGTAAAAAAATAAATAAATGCAACATTACCATTTTGTAAATCTTATATGCAATTATTATGTTTTGCAGGCATTCCTTTAATATTCCTTTAATATTCTTTTACTTCCTGAGGTGTGTATGTCCTTCTAAACTGACAACCTCATATTCATGCTTCTGGGAGCACTGGTAGTAGTTACTGCTACTTTCACATTGTGCTGATGAAAAATCTTAACTTGTAAGTCTCCTTTCATCTCAGGGAGTTGTGCTCCTGAAAGCAAAAACAGATTTCACAGCTGTAGTTTCAAATTTTCAGGAGAAGTTATTCAAAAGAGTACATTTTAAAAACATGACCACTTGCAAGTTAAATAATAGTTTTGACTGCAATATTTACATTGTTTTCTGTGATAATGTAATATCCTTGTTCACCTTGTTAGCAGGTTAGTTAACAAAGAGATGCAAAAGGACTTCCAAAATCTGGATGCAAAATCCAAATATCTGTCACTCCATGTAGGAGGAAATAAATGTTCTACAACACTGAGAATCGTAGTCTTTCCTCTAGACGGTGGCAGCTCTACTATGAAATCCATGGACATATTGGTCTAGGGTCTTTGAGAAATTGGAAGTGGAAAAAGAGAACCAGAAGGTAGTTTCTTAGGGGACTTGTTCCATACACATGTGTCGCAAGCCACAACAAATGTCGGCCAGTGGAATTATCTCTTCAGCAGTTGTAGGTCTTCCAAAATGCATGGGTGGTCAATTATGGGTGTCTTCTGAACTGTTAGTTTCCTTGTCAGGATTGAACTATGACTGGGAGCTGGATGATTTTGTAGAATTTGTTGAATCTCAGTTATCTTCAGTGCCCCATGATGACACCAGAAGGAATTTTGGTTTCCTTGAAGGTGGTGTTAGCGTAATCTGGTTTGGATTGACAGGAGAGAGTGCCCGTTTTACTGTTCTTGTTACCAGGTCGACAAAGCTCACCCTGACAAAATGTAGAACCCATCTGGCTTGTTGGGAGTTCAGATACCTGGTTGTCTCTTTGACAGCCCCTTCCAGAAGATGCCTCCATTCTTCCAGTGCCATTTGGATAGCTAGCAGCTCTTTGTTGTCAATGCCATAGCTGGTTTTAGCAGGAGAAACCTACAGAAATATAAACTCTGCTCTGGCACCAGTATCTATATTGTTATGAAAGGTTGTGCAGGATCCAGATGTACCAAAATGGGTGAGGAGGTAAACTTGTCTTTTGACATTTCTAAGGATTGGACAGCTTCAGTTGACAATATTTTTGAATACTATTTCTTCTTGGTTATCAACAATGATGGAAGCTATAATTTTGGGAAGTTTCTCACACTTCTCTGTCTTTGACAGCAGATGTTTGCCTTCAGATGTTGAAGCACACTTTTCTGATCTAATACTGATGCTCTTTTCGGGTTGTGGAGGTAAATATGATAATTTTCCCTATTTACAAAATGACATGATCATAGAGATCTTGGAAGATATTATTTATAAATACCTGGAAGTGGGGGCATTGCAGAGGCCAAATTATATTACAAAGAGCTCATAGTGTCAGTATGAGTATTGAAAATGGTTTTCCCCTCATCCGCTTCTTGAGGTGGATCAGGTCGTATGCCCCCCTAATGTCTAGCTTGGTGAAGAGGGTAAATCCATGAAGTTGGTGAAACAGTTCATTTATAAGGAGTCATGGGTACAGGTTCTTTATCATGGTTTTATTCAGACCCCTAGAGTAAATGCAGGGCTGGAGCCTCTGATCCTTCTACCCCCCATCCGTCTTCTGCATAAATAGAAACCCTGCTCCAACAGTAGAGATGGATTTCAGAATGAAGGCTGACTTTAGGTTTTCCTAGAAGTATTCTTCCATTACCTAACTTTCTGGAACTGACAGTGAGTATGCTTTTCCTCCAGGTAGGGTATTTCCTGGTGCCAGGTAAATTATACAATCGTAGGTTCAGTGAGGTGGGAGGACTACTGTATTTTTGTCAAACACAGCCAGAAACTGGTGATAGCAGGCTAAAACATGCGACAAACAGGTAGAGGAAGAAAGGTCCATCATATCAAAAACCACGGGAGGAAGATATTATTTATGGTAATAGGCACTACATGTTTGGTTGTATCTTTCTGCTAATTAATGATGGGATTGTCCAGAACTAGCAATGGGTTATGCAGAATGATAGAAGGAGTGGATCTTAACAAAAAAGAAAGGGATAGTCTAGGAATGATTCTCAGCAATAGATAGCTTTACCAGTTCTGATGTGTGGGTAATGAGTCCTGTTGTCAGGAAGGTTATTCTGGGATCATTTGGGTGCCTATTCTGAGAGTTAGGCCATATGTACTGTAGATAATATTTCCTCCTGCTCTAGTCATTGATATATTCAGTAGTAGTTAAAGATGAGTTCCACTCTAGGAAAGAAAGAACAACTAGTCGATTAGTGGGTGGGGGTACTGCGGTTACACCCACAGCACTTTACCTCTGTTCTAGGTGTCCCAGCTGAGTAGGACAATTCCTTAGAAGATACCCAATAATGTCACATTAGATACACAGATCCATGCTAATCCATCATCTACTTTCCTTCAAGGAGAGTCTGGAAGATTGAATTTGCATGTGCTTTTCCGATGCTTCAGGACTTTCTGGCCTGGGTGCTGGTGAAGGTGTTTTAGTATATGTGAGGGTGTTTTCCTGTTACTATTGTGATCTAGACATGCCTGATGAGAACATAGGGGCTATGCTTGAGTGAAATTGCCGCAAGTGCACTTGGTACTTCAGCTGGATCCATGGGCCTGTTATTCTATCATGGTAATTTAAACCTGTATATGGGAGTGATAGCGAGCCTATTGGCTGAAGTGCTGTTGGGGTGTGAACAGATGTAAGCAGAATATGGTAATGAAGCTGGAAGCTGCAATGGTCAGGATCCAACGGAGTCAGGATAGCAGGAGCCTTTGACCCTAGAGTCAAATAATAGGCAGAGAAGACATGCATCTGCCTCTAAATAGCCAGGGGTTTAACTAGACTATAAGAAGCTGCAGAAAGGAGTGCTGTCTCCTTAAATTGTACATTAGCACACATTGTGCTACTGGGACCAGTGATCAGACACCTGGATGCAAGGTAAGTGGAAGCAGAAATGCTGGAAGGATCCCTGGCAATGCCTGAGCATGTAATCAGCCTGTAACTAGCCTTAATAACACCATGTAACCCAAATGAAAATGCAGAGCCCTCTTTTTAATGAGGATCATTCACCAGTACTCATTCTGACAGCCATCTTTGTCCAAATTGAAGTCTATCAGATCAGGGATTTGCTGGATAGGCATGTATCTGCTTTGAAGCATTCTGCCTGGAAGTATACTCTTTCATGTACTAGGTAGTCTGCTTTATGCAACAAGAAAGACCACTAATTTGTTAAATCTTTTATCCACACAAAACTAAAATGTCTCAAATATATAATATGTATTTCGTCTTAAGTATATTATTTTTTGTTTTTAAAAATTACTGTTTTAAAGAATACATACTTTTAAAAAAAGCTTTACATGTCACTGACAGCATAATATAATTCATTCTTTCTTTCTGAAAATGATGTCTTTTATGCAACTGACAAAAATAATTGGACATGATCTCACTGTCTAATATGTAAGCTTCCTGAGTAGCAAGAAATGTTTCATAGTTTAAAGCAGTTGGAATAGTGGTTATGGTAGGCTTAAACTGTGATGAGAACTGTCAGATGAGCAATGTCTCAGTTCAAGGTGTAGCTGATGTCATTTCTTTCAAATCATAGCGAGACCAGCGGGGCTATGCTTACAGCCATCCTTTAACGTGTGACTTCCAAATTATTAGTTTTAAATGTTTAATTCATTTAATTGACTACTCTTAAATTACTATCTATATGAAGAACATTTCTAAGTCTTCATCAGGGAAAAAAATAAATATGTATATATATATAAATGTATATGTAAATATATACATACAAATATGTAAAAGTATGTAAAATGTGGAGTGAAGGTTTACAAGTAGTGTATTACAATAATTTTCCTTACAATAAAATGTCTCTTAGTATAAGTATAAGATGACGCATGTATCACATACTGCAAATTGTCATAAATTTAGACAACTGAATAAAAAGTACAACAAGTCAGTAAATACATACTTTTAACAGTATGGTGTGTAGGTTTATTACAATTCACACTTTACGGAACTGCTTTATTTGCATAAGACTATAGTGCTGGAAAACATTATTCTAATGTAATCAAACAGAAAACTTCTTTAAGTCGTCGTCATCTTTGTATTATTTGGTATAGATAGCTGTAAGAGCGTAAGGCAGTCTTTATGAACCCACCTTTCTAAAGATGCATATCACCTATAGCCCTTACACCAATATTGTACAGATATCAACTGATATCTCCAGAATTCGACACTTTCTTACACAAGACACAACTAAAATCCTTATACACTCTCTCATCATCTCTCGACTGGACTACTGCAACTCGCCTCTTGCTGGCCTACCCACCACCCGACTATCTCCACTTCAATCCATTATGAATGCCTCTGCTAGACTCATCTTCCGTACACAACGTTCAGTGTCGGCATCACCTCTCTGTCAATCTCTCCACTGGCTTCCCATAGCCTCCAGAATAACATTTTAAATCCCGACCCTAACTTTCAAAGCCCTCAACAAGAGCACTCCCCCATACATTTCTGGTCTCATCTCCAAATACTCCCCCACCCACCCTCTTCGCTCTGCTAATGACCTTCTTCATTCCACAACTCTTGTCACCTCCTCTCACTCTCACCTTTAGGACTTTTCTCGTGCTGCCCCTATTCTCTGGAACTCCTTGCCTCGCTCCACCAGATTATCCTCCATTCAAAACCTCTCTAAAAACACATCTCTTTAAAGAAGCATATCACGTTCCACCCTAACACACCTCTCCCTCCCTCCTTTTCCTCACACAATACCTTTAGGTTGTAAGTCTGCGAGTTTCAATCCCACAAGGTGCTTTAGGGAAAGCACCATGGACACTGGATTATAAACTCAAAGACAGAGCCCTCCTTGTTTTACTATGTGTTAATTTGTATGTATCTTTGTCTTGAACGTATCTTATGTACAGCGCTACGGAATATGTTGGTGCGTTATAAATAAACAATAATAATAATAACTGACCTGCTGTTCAAGTTTCTTCACTGTGACACACAGCTATTTTCTCTAATTTGCTATTTCTTACTCATCCTCCTTCTTCCTCACTTGCCTACACATTTCCTTTAGAAAATGAGTTCTCAGGATCATGGACCTCTACACTTATAGCACCATGTATTATTGTGCTGTTATGTGTCTCATAACATCTGTATTCAATGTATGTTTTATCCCTTTTATATAGGGATGAGTAAAATTGTGACTCTATATACAGTTATAGGATTAATAATAATAGCAATAGGTGAAGGAAGTATCTTCTTTTTTTTTATAAATCCACAAATATGCAAAACTGTGCTGGTGAAAAAATAAACAACGAACTTTAGCACATTCATATGTGAAACAGATTAAAGTACAGGTACAAAATAATAATCAGAGTATCACATATATAGATGTCAGTGTGCATCACGTTACAATGTTGGTCATGCTGTTGCAAGGTGAGCCTTTGACCTCGCAAAACTTAGGCTGCAATGAGCACCAAATGCACTCATTGCACTGCAAGCCTCGCAAAGTGAGGTGAGCAGTTGAGGCACCCGGGACTTCGACTGCAATCATTGCACTGCAAGCCTCACAAAGTGAGTACAACTTAGGACCAAAACCATGCACTGTGCGCCTCGCAACATTATGACTTTAACGGACGAAACACAAAACTGAAAAGACATGAACACCACAACAAATATGCCTCAAATTAACTTACACACAGCACAGTGGAAGAGGCAGGGAGTCTGTGAGTGAGGTTGCAAGCAAATTTGAGGCATATTAGCTGTTTTTTCATGATCAAAAATTGCTTAAGCGAGGAAAAAAGGGCTGCCGAAAAAATGCAACACAACGAAAACGAGGCCCAAGGACATAAAACTCCCCCGAAAGACGTAAAACTAGCCCGCAGAATGTAAAAAATAGCCCTAAGCATTAACACTTAACGAAAGCCAGTAACACTTAATCCAAGCCACTAATACTTAACCCAAGGCAGTAACACAACCCAAGACAAAAACACTCAAGCGCAAGGCCTATAAACTACACAGTGGAAGAGGTGCTCAGAAGGCCCATTGCCTTGCATTCTGTGGCAAACAGCATTGCTAGCCTTACAGTTTTACTTCAGTCACAATTGATGGACAATTTCCTAGTAAATATATATTTATATGTTTTTACAAATATTTAAAAATATTTTTCTAAGCACTCCAGGAAACTTGTAAGCCATAAATTGAAATATGACATTTTTATTAAATGAAAGAAAATGTTATAGTCTCACCGGTTCACAAAGTATAACATGATCCCTTTCTTAACAATCACTCATTTTGTAGGTAAAAAAAAAAGAAAAACTGGCAGCTCTAAGAAACAATAAGCACCAAGAAAGTATAAAAAAAGCATACAATTTATAACACTGCCCATAAAGCACTTTGTTTCATATTTGCATAAAATGTAATTAATTATGAAGTATTCTTCATCAAAATAACATAAGTGCATGGTATAGTGCTGTATTGTTATTTAGTTACACCCAGTTTACAGTATTGTACTGGATGGTCTGCTGCAGTTTCCCCTCTGGGATATAATTATAGTATAATCAGACACCCATTGTCAAAAATAAAATCTTGATTATTTTTCTCTACACAGTTTCTCTTACTACTACTGTACAGGCTTTCCATTAGATTTACAATTTGTTTCATACTTCTATCACGCTTTTCTTCTTTAACCAGCTATTTGTCCCATTTATGTGAGACAATGGAGACTCTTTATAATGATTTTGACCTTTTTTGCAAATATGTCTTGGACCTAAGGTGATATTTACTAATTGGATTTTCTTTCTTACTCTTGTTAACCCTCAGTGGGGAATAAGAAAACAAAAACAAGAACACCATTTTGAGGTCTTTAAATCTGTACCACAAATAAATATTTTCAACCTTAAATTTGGTATTTAATTGTGTCACAATTGACAATAAAATTTGTCTTTATTATAAACATTTAAAACTTGATATATTTAAAAAATTTGAGGGGTTAAAAATTAGAGTTATTATACTCAATTCTCAAACATCACAGTTAAGCTAGCCAAAATTGTATTACTCTTTTATATAGCTTATTATATAACACTTTGTTAAAAAATTCTGGTTTATAATATATACTATTGAAACTAATATTTGGCCCAATTTATATTATTCAATTGTTATTGCTCCTGGTTGCTTAAAATTCCTTATACAGATGCTAAATGAGAAATTATTTAACATTTTCTCTTTTGGACTACTGCTATTAGATCAACTGCTTTTCTCTCGAGTCAAATTCACAAAATACTGAGGGCCTCATTCAACTGATGTGTGGCCACAAGCTACTTAGCTATTCTATTCCCTTGCGGCCGAGGGCTCCGGACGGCTTGCGGCCGGCGCCCTGCTTTCCCTTACGGCCACCCCGATCACAGCTTACTGCAGAGAAAGCCTTTGATCCCACGTGGCCGCAAGAGATTCAGCTGCATGAAACCCCACAACCCTATTCAAATGCTCCGATAACCCCTTCGCCAACCACCCAAAACAACCCGAAAATGGCCTCAGCTTACTTGCAGCCTGGAGCTGTTGTAAAAGCTGTGAAGCCCTTGCGGCTGCTCCAATTAAGTCCCCTGCTGGCTGCAGGGGACACGATCTTGACTCGATCGGGATCCTTGAGTGTCTCTACAGTGTACCTACATCACCCCTATAATGCAGGGGTCCGATCAAGAAACCTGCAGGGTGCACACATTAACTCTTGCTGCAGGGGTCCCAATAGGGACCCCTGCAGGCTCCCTGCATTAACCCCTTTCCTTGCTGCAGGGGCCCCGACCGGGACTCCCCGCAGCATCACGACATTTACATTTCCCGCTGCTGACTTGAATTCAAAATTCAAGCCTGTGAAAATCTGGGGTTTGAATTTCTTGCCACTGGTCCTTAAAGGGCTCACGGCACACTAATGGTTACCCCCAAGCTGGGGGAGTGCTATAAGTACCCCTCCCCGACACCTAAAATTAACCCCATCCCTCATGTGTTTCAATATAGACCCCCATGAGACCAAAATTAACCCCCTCAGTCCAAAAAGGGTCTATATAGATCCATATAGGACACTATTAACCCCTAGGTTAACCCCCTCAACCACTACACTATACTATTAACCCTAACTATACCCCATTAACCCCTTAACCCTAACCATACCCCATTAACCCATACTAAACCCTATTTAACCCTAACTCGGCCAATGAAACCCCTTCTAGACCTATTTAACACTAACTGAGCCTATATAACCCTAACTGGGCCTATTTAACCCCTCTCAACCTATTTTACCCTAACTGGGCCTATTCAACCCTAACTGGGCCTATTTAAGCCTATCTGGTACTAATAACCCTAACTGGGCCTATCTAACCCTAACTAGGCCTGTCTAACCATAACTAGGCCTATCTAACCCTAACTGGGTCTATCTAGCCATTATTGGGCCTATCTACCCTAACTGGGCCTATTTAACCCCTCTAGACCTATTTAACCCTAACTGGGCCTATTCAACCCTATCTGGAACTAATAACCCTAACTGGGCCTATCTAACCCTAACTCTGCCTAGCTAACCCTAACTGGGCCTATCTAACCATAACTAGACCTATCTAACCCCAACTGGGCCTATCTAACCCTAACTAGGCCTATTTAACCCCTTTAGACCCATTTAACCCTATCTGGAACTAATAACCCTAACTGAGCGTATCTAACCCTAACTAGGCTGATCTAACCCTAACTGGGCCTATCTAACCCTAACTAGGCCTATATAACCCTAACTGGGCCTATCTAACCCTAACTTGGCCTATTTAGCCCCTCTAGACCTATTTAACCCTATCTGAAACTAATAACCCTAACTGGGCCTATCTAACCCTAACTAGGCCTATCTAACTCTAACTGGGCCTATCTAATCCTAACTTGGCCTATTTAACCCCTCTAGACATATTTAACCCTAACTAGACCTAATAACCCTAACTGAACCTATTTAAACCTAACAGGGCCTATGTAACCATAACTGTGCCTATTTAACCCTAACTGGATCTATTAACCCTAACTGGGCCTATTTAACCAAAACTGGGCCTATGTAACCATAAGTGGGTCTATATAACCCTAACTGGACCTAATAACACTAACCAGGCCTATTTAACCCCATCTAAGCCTGTTTAACACCATCACTTAGGTTAATGCGTGGCTAATGATGTGGTGCACTAAGGAGGGTTTGGGGTTTTTAGAGCACTGGGCTGACTTCTCACTTTGGTATAATCTCTACAGCAGGGATGGATTGCACCTTAATAATGAGGGAGCATTTGTGCTAGGGGATAGGATGGTAGAAAAGCTGGAGGAGTTTTTAAAATAGTAGGTGGGGGGAGGGACTAGATATAAGTAATGGGGTAGAAAGTGTAGAGGGTATAAGGGATGAATTAACAACTCATAGGGGAGGAGATGGGGGGAGGGGTAGTACAGTCAATTGGGAGATAGTACTAAGTAATTCAAGTACAGGCACTTCGGAACTACAGACTCATAACATAAGGGGAGGGGCTGGAAATGAACCGGCGGTCTTGGTACATATTGGTACCAATGACAACATTAGTGGAAGATGGAGTGTCATAAGAATGATTTTAGAGACCTAGGTAATAAGCTGAAGGCAAGGACCTCCAAGGTAATATTTTCTGAAATACTACCAGTGCCACGTGCTAGCCCAGGGAGGCAGAAGGAGCTTAGGGAGGTTAATGCGTGGCTAAAGATGTGGTGCACTAAGGAGGGGTTTGGGTTTTTAGAGCACTGGCTGACTTCTCACTTCGGTACAATTTCTACAGTAGGGATGGATTGCACCTTAATGAGACGGGAGCTTTTGTACTAGGGATAGGATGGTAGAAAAGCTGGAGGAGTTTTTAAACTATTAGGTGGGGGGAGGGACTAGATATAAGTAATGGGGTAGAAAGTGTAGAGGGTATAAGGGATGAATTAACAACTCATAGGGGACTAGATGGGGGAGGGGTAGTTTAGTCAATAGGGAGGTAGTACTAAGTAATTCAAGTACAGTGGCAGGCACTTCAGAACTACAGACTCATAGCATAAGGTGTATGCTTGCTAATGCCAGAATCTTGCCAGGAAAAATGGGAGAGTTAGAATTATTAGCAATTAATGAAAAATGGGATTTAGTAGGCATTACCGAAATGTGGTGGGATGAATCTCATGACTGGACTGTTAATCTGGATTGTTATAACCTATTTAGGAAAGATAGAGGCAATGGTAAAAGAGGAGGAGGGATTTGTCTGTATGTTAAGCCTGAATTTAAGCCTATAGTCAGAGAAGATATTTATGGTGGACCTAGTGTTAAAGTTGAATGTTTGTGGGTAGAGTTAAATAGTGGAGCAGCAAATTCCAAAAGAATATTAGTAGGTGTATGCTATAAACCCCCAAATATAGTTGAAAGTGAGGAAATACAATTATTGTTACAGATTGGAAATGCAGCTAAGCATGGGCAAGTTCTAATAATGGGAGATTTTAATTACCCTGAAATAAACTGGATAAATGAGACCAGCAGTTCATCTAAGGGGAGCAGGTTCTTGAGTACACTCAGGGATAATTTTCTGGCCCAGGTTATACAAGAGCCTACTAGAAATAAATCTATCTTAGATTTAGTCATCACTAGTGATGTCGCGAACATCAAATTTTAGGTTCACGAGCAGCGGACACGAACTTCCATCAAATGTTCGCGAACGGGTGAACATCGGCGAACCGCCATAGACTTCAATGGGCAGGCGAATTTCAAAACCCACAGGGACTCTTTCTGTCCACAATAGTGATGGGAAAGTTGTTTCAAGGGGACTAACACCTGGACTGTGGCATGCCGGAGGGGATCCATGGCAAAACTCCCACAGAAAATTACATAGTTGATGCAGAGTCTGGTTTTAAGCCATAAAGGGCATAAATCCCCTAACATTCCTAAATTGTTTGGAATAATGCTTTAAAACATCAGGTATGATGATGTATTGATCAGGTTGTGTAAGGGTTACACCCGCTTCACAGTAACAGACCAATCTCCCCATTTAATGCACCGCAAACAACCGCAAACAGTCCCTTTGCACAACAGCAAACTCCCCATTTGCACAATGTTGGATACCAAGCTAGCGATGTCCCGTTCCTTGTCCTCACTGATCATTGAAGGTCTCTTCCTCCACCCAGCCACCAAGGGTCTCCGAAAGGTTACAACAAGCCCCCTGGGACGCCTGCTGTGTTTGGTCTTCCACCTCCTCAAAGCCACCTTCCTCCTCTGACTCCTCTTCTTCAGACTCCTCTCTCTGCGTTGCCTCTGTCTGCGTTATTATAAGGTGTGTACTGTTAAGTAGTACTATTCCTATCGGTTTAATCCCTGTTATGTCCACTATTAGGGGACGTGTATATGGCATTGATTTTTGGAACAGGGAGATGGAAAAAGAGGCTTGGTCGGACCTCCTACTTCAAATTTGGGTCACTGCGCGTGCAATCTAAGGTGCCACCAGATATGAGTGTCACTGTGCACTGGCAAAAGTTGGCAGAGTAGATGCAATAGGCTTCACACACACGCCTGTAGGCTGGCAATTGCTTGTCAATCTATTACAGTCAAAAAAGTGTTGTTTTATGTCACTGTACACTACGGTTGCACCAGATATGACGTATCACTGTGCACTGGCAAAAGTTGGCAGAGTAGATGCAATAGGCTTCACACACACGCCTGTAGGCAGGCAATTGCTATTCAATCTATTACAGTCAAAAAAGTCTTGTTTTATGTCACTGTACACTACGGTTGCACCATATTTGAGTGTCACTGTACACTGGCAAAAGTTGGCAGAGTAGATGCAATAGGCTTCACACACACGCCTGTAGGCAGGCAATTGCCATTCAATCTATTACAGTCAAAAAAGTGTTGTTTTATTTCACTGAGCACAATATAAGCTGTGAGCCTGACACAGGCAGGCAACTGAAATTAGATTTAGTCCTTCAGGTCTGTAGTGGAAGCTAAATACACAGCCTGGCTATCTTTTTCCCTATTAAATCTCCAGCAGCTACACTATCTGTCCTCTCACAATGAATGCAGCTTCAGAATGATTCTAAAATGTATGCTGTCCTTCAGATGGAAGGCCCTGGAAGGGAGTGTATGCTGCTGATTGGCTGGAATGTGTCTGCTGACTGTGAGGTGCAGGGTCAAAGTTTCCTCAATGATAAAGAATAGGAGGCGAACCGAAAAGCGCATGTGTTCACCGTCCGATGCGAACGCGAAAATGAAAAAAACGCAGCGAATAGTCCGCGGGCGAACTGTTCGCGACATTTCTAGTCATCACAAATAATATTGATATAATATCAAAAGTTGGTATAGGGCAACCTTTGGGAAACAGTGATCACAACACAGTCTCATTTGAGATTGAATTAAAAAAACATAATTTTAAGGGGCCAACAAAAACTCTTAATTTTAAAAGGGCAGATTTAAATGGTCTAAGGGGACAGAGAACTGATAGGTAGAAACACTGAACATAAATATACAACATAACTAAATATACATACACATCGGCATATACCATGTGGGAATAAAAGTAAAAGGAGTAAATCCCATCCAGTGTGGCTTAACAATGATTTAAAGATCAAGATAAGGAGTAAAAAGAAGGAGTTTCAATTATACAAACAAGAGGGGACAGAGACTACTTTACGGGAGTACAAGGAAATCAACAAGGCTTGCAAAAGCGCTATTAGACTGGCTAAAATAGAAAATGAAAAATGAATTGCAAAAGAGAGAAAGACTAACCCTAAAATATTTTTTAAGTATATTAATGGGAAGAAGGCAAGGAAGGAAGCTATAGGAACATTAGAATGTGAAACAGGCCATCTGAAAATTAGTGACCAGGAAAAGGCAGATGAGCTAAATAGGTTATTTTCTTCGGTATAGACAGGGGAGGTACCAGTGGTTGGGACACTGCAACATAATGTGGCTACACTATCTTTGCCAAATAATTGGTTAACACAGGAAGTAATCCAAAAGAGGTTGTAAAAAATAAATGTTAATAAAGCCCCGGATCCTTATGGAATACATCCACGTGTACTGAGGGAACTGGGTTCTTTAATAGCCAAACCATTATATTTAATTTTTCAAGATTCACTCAACGCAGGGTCTCTACCAGATGACTGGAGAAAAGCATATGTGATACCTATATTTAAAAAGGGAGCAAAAGCAAATCCGGGGAATTATAGACCAGTGAGCCTCACTACTGTAGTGGGGAAGCTTTTAGAAGGGTTAATAATGGATAATATCCAAGAATATATCTATTTTAACAGGATTATAAGTAGGAGTCAACATAGATTTATGAGGGATAGGTCATGTCAAACAAATCTAATTAGTTTCTATGAGGAGGTTAGTAGGAACCTAGATCAAGGCAACTCAGTGGATGTAGTCTTTTTGGATTTTACAAAGGCTTTTGATACAGTGCCACATGGGAGACTATTGTGCAAACTAAGAGATACAGGAATTGCAGTAAATATCTGCTCATGGATTGAGAGCTGGCTAAAAGACAGGAAGCAAAGGGTTGTTGTAAATGGAACATACTCTGATTGGACTAATGTGGTAAGTGGGGTTCCTCAGGGTTCAGTATTAGGTCCTCTCCTTTTTAACATATTTATTAATGACTTAGAGGTAGGATTGGAGTGTGGTGTCTCCATTTTCGCTGATGACATGAAGTTGTGCAAAGTAATTAAATCAGATAATGATGTGCTTTCCCTCCAAAGGGATTTACAGACAATTGGGGAATGGGCATCTAAATGGCAGATGAGATTTAATAGGAATAAATGTAAAGTTATGCATCTGGGAAGGAAAAATAGCCATGCAATTTATAATCTTAATGGAGCAAATCTAGGTGTATCAGATATTGAAAGGGATTTGGGAGTGCTTGTGGACAACCATCTAGGTAACAGTGCTCAAAGCCAAGCAGCAGCTGCAAAAGCAAATACAATATTAGCATGTATTAAGAAGGGTATAGAGGCAAGGGAAGCAAATATAATTCTGCCACTATACAAATCTCTAGTACGCCCTCATTTGGAATATGGAATACAATTTTGGGCACCACTTCATAAAAAGGAAATTTTAGAGCTGGAAAAGGTACAGAGGAGGGCAACAAAACTATTAAGGGGAATAGAGGGCCTAAGTTATGAAGAAAGACTAACCAAATTAAACGTATTATCTCTAGAAAAAAGGCGTCTAAGAGGAGATATGATTACCTTATATAAATACATCCAGGGTCAGTATAAAGATTTGTCAAGGGAGCTTTTTGTGCCAAGAGGATTTCAACTGACATGAGGACATCCCTTAAGGTTAGAAGTAAAAAGATTCCACCTTAAAGAAAGAAAAGGGTTCTTCACAGTAAGGGTAGTTAACCTGTGGAATTCTCTACCAGAGGAGGTGGTGACAGTGGATTCTATAGATAACTTTAAAAGGGGACTGGATTTATTTCCAATTAAAAAGGGAATTCAGGGTTATCATGTATAATTAGAGAGACAGTATTGATCCAGGGAGAAATCCGATCGCCAGTATCTGGGGTCAGGAAGGAATTTTTTTTTCTCCCTTTGAGACGACTGGCTAAGGCTTAATTGGGTTGTTTTTTTTCCTCTTCCTCTGGATTAATAATTTAAAAAAATTGAATAATTGATTAATAATAATTTAACAACTAGGTAATTCATATTTAATCTGCATATTGCAGATCAGAGGAGATCTTAAAAGGTTGGACTTGATGGACTGGGTCTTTTTTTAACCTTAATTACTATGTAACTATGTAACTTATGGGGATCTATACAGACCCCCATAAGCCTCCATCTAACCCCATCACTTATGGGGGTCTATACAGTCCCCCATAAGCCTCCATCTAACCCAATAACTAATGAGGGTCTATACAGACCCCCATAAGCCTCTATAAAACCCCATCACTTATGGGGGTCTATACAGACCCCTAAAAGCCTCCATCTAACCCATCACTTATGGGGTCAATACAGACCATCATAAGCCTCTATGTAACCCAATCAGTCTCATAAGGGTCTATGAAGACCCTCATAGGAGAATGAGAACCCTATTATGAACCCCATAGGTGCCACGAGGGTCCTCCAGGACCCTCATGAAACTAAGTACAAACACTACATTACACTATTACAGCCAATAAACCACTAAATCTAAACTAACCTCCTCTACCCTAATCTATTAACCCCTACCTACCTAACACTACCTACCTAACTCCTTATTAAACCCCCACCCCCCTAATTACAAAAAATAAAAAAAACTATGTTACCAAAAAAAGGACATTATAACCACCCACTACATAAAATAAAAAAGAAAATTAC
This sequence comes from Discoglossus pictus, assembly GCA_027410445.1. Lineage (NCBI taxonomy): Eukaryota > Metazoa > Chordata > Amphibia > Anura > Alytidae > Discoglossus > Discoglossus pictus. The sequence goes on along the minus strand of CM050163.1, from coordinate 174,322,053 downwards.
AACCCCCCACTACAAAAAATAAAAAACGAACATTACAACCCCCCACTACAAAAAATTAAAAACAAACATTACAACCCTCCACTACCAAAAATAAAACAATAATTACACACCTACAAAGAAAAGAAATACACATATATACATAACATTACAGAAGATCAATCAATACATTACAAATATACCCCTAACTACAATACATTAACCCATATATAAAACATTACCCCCTATCTATGAAACATTATCCCCTATCTACCAAACATTAACCCCTAACTGCAATGCATTAAAGCTTAACTACAATACATAATCCTTAACTATTAATCATTACCCCCTCTCCATCCCCTATTAATCATTACGCCCTATCCACATTGGGGGACATGAGGATTACATGTAGTACATTGGCTAGCTGGCACATCGTTGCTAGCCAATACTGTCATTTGTGGCCACAAGTCTGCCGGGCTTGGAGAATGGGTTACTGCCTTGGGTGTCATCCAAGCCCGTAGTCCCAGGCTTGGATGACCTCCAAGGCAGCAACTCGATCTCCAAGCGCGCCAAAGCTAACGGCTGATTGCCTGTCTTGCGATCGGCGATACGAAGGGGTGTGCTGCGGTCCCTTTCATTTGAATAGCAAAGTAGAAGTAGGGCAACGAGGGGATGCAGCACCCTGGCAAGGAATCGCAGCTTTGCTGACATTTTATGGCAATTAATTGAATGAGGCCCCAAGTGCTTATGTGCTATATAGTGATAAATGGTTTAAGGTATATGTTGTTGCATTATCTGTTGTTGTGCTACCACTTTGGATCCAACTACTACTTATAATTTATATATTTATACTTTAACGTGCTAATGCTATTGTGATATGTCAATTCACACTTCAAAGTGATAGTGCCAAATTGCTATACATCTACTTAAATATGAAATAAATAAATACCTCATGGATGTATTTTTGCATCCACTTCTATATACCAATATATTATCCTGTTAGACTTTATTATGATAACGTGCTAGTGCTCAATTGTTAATAATATATTAATTGACTGCTGATAATAAGTTGAACAGACAATCTATGTTGTAAATAAATTGGAACAATTCCTTATTTTGATTGCTATAGTATCTTTTACCTTATGGATGAAATAACTAATCAATTACTATTACCAATAACACTTCTTTTGCAGCAGATTCCAAGCATTTCTTAATACTCCTGGTTACTTAAAATTCCTTATACATATGCTAAATGAGAAATTATAAATTTAAAGTTTGTCTTAGAGTCCTTTTCTTCTCTTTTGGACTACTACTAGAAGATGATACTGATTATTTTTAAATCATTATAGCCTGGTTATTTTTTAGATACCACACAATGAAATTATTTAAAATGGACTATCATATATGTTTATTATTAATAGCATATGTCAATGTATCTACAATTTATCTTGCATATAAATGTATAACATTTATACATTTAAAATGTATATAAAATGTATTACATTTCACCTCTTACCCCCTGTCCCATCCCTCCAATTCTCATTCTTTGAAGTTCATACAATCCACCTCTTCTCACCTACTGTATCTCTCTACGTGTAGCTGTGATCTTTCGCCCCCAGGCACTCCATCTCAATTTCATGATCACTTTTCTGCCTGGCTCACTCACTTTCTCTCCTCCAATGTTCTTCCACTGGTACTTGGAGATTTTAACATTGCTGTTGACACTCCCACCTCCCCAGCAGCAGCCAAACTGCTTGCACTCACCTCTTCCCTTGGTCTCTCACAACTAACAGATTCTTCTACTCATCATGCTGGACATTCTCTTGACCTTGTGTTCACCAATCTCAGCACAACTTCCTACCTTCCTTACCTTCAACCTCACCACATCTTCCTCTCACCACCTTTCTCTAACCTCTGCCACCATCACAAACAGAAACCTGCTAGCGATTGACCCTGCTCAGCTCTCCACTATTATCCAACCCCTTCTTAGTCCCATCACCAACCTCAACTGCCTTGACACTGCCACCTCACTCTACAACTCCACCCTTGACACTCTGGCCCCCATAACCACACGCAGACTCCCTCGCTCTCATCCACAACCATGGCACACTACACAAACTCGATACATCCAGAGGTGCTCAAGCACTGCAGAATGACTATGGAGGAAATCATGCACTTCTGCAGATTTCCTCCACTACAAATGTATGCTACACTCTTATTCATCTGCCCTCAACCTCGCCAAACAACACTACTTCACATCACTAATATCAACTCTGTCCTCTAACCATAAGCGTCTGTTCGCCACTTTCAATACTCTCCTCCACCAACCACCTCTCATCCCTTCCTCTCTCACAGCTGAAGACTTCACCAACCATTTTATTCATAAAATTCAAAACAATGTACTCTCATCTCATAGTGGGTCACACACTCCACCCTCTCAACTAACCAACAACACTCAGTCTGCTCCCTTCCCCAATCCCACAGCCACTTTGAACTGCTTTGACCAGGCTACAGAGGACAAAGTCTCCAGCCTGCTATCATTCACTCGCCTCACTACCTGTCCTCAGAATCCTATTCCATCTCAGCTCATCCCTCCCCTCTCTACCACACTAATCCCAGCTCTCACACATATTTTCAACCTCTCCCTAAATACTGGCATGTTTCCATCTTCTCTAAAACATGCTATAATTACACACACCCTCAAAAAACACTCTACCACACTAATCCCAGCTCTCACACATATTTTCAACCTCTCCCTAAATACTGGCATGTTTCCATCTCCTCTAAAACATGCTCTCAAAAACACACTCTAAAAAAACACTCTGATGTCGCATCTAGCTACTGCCCTATCTCTCTGCTTCCCCTTAGTTTACAAACTGCTGGAGCGGCTCGTCTATAACCGCTTTACCAGCTTTATTTCCTCTAACTCCCTTCTTGACACCTTCCAATCTGACTTCCGGACTCAACACTCCACTGAGACAGCTCTCACTAAAGTCACCAATTACCTGTTTACCGTCAAGTCAAAAGGTCACTTTTCAATTCTACTTCTTCTAGATCTCGCTGCTGTCTTTGACATAGTCGACCATCCACTTCTACTCCATATCCTCTATTCCTTGGTTTTCGAAACACTGCTCTCTCTTGTGGTTCTCATCATACCTACAAAATCGATCATTCAGTGTTTCCTTCTCTGACACTTCTTCTCCTCACCTCCTGTCTGTCGGCATACCCAAAGGATCAGTCCTTGTCCTTCAGCTCTTCTCCATCTACACATCCTCACTTGGTGCAAAACTCTTTTGGGCTTCAGTATCATCTCTTTGCAGATGATACCCAAATCTGCCTCTCAGCACCAGATCTATCCCCCTCTCTTCTAACACACATCTGCAACTGCCTCTCTAGTATAACCTCTTGGATGTCCACCCACCATCTCAAACTCAACATGTCTAAGACTGAACTCCTAATCTTCCCTCCCTCTCCGACAGCGTCAATTCCTCACATCTTTCCCACTGTCAACCACGACATCATCACTCCCACCTCCCAAGCCCATTGTCTTGGAGTTCTACTGGATCCCGCTCTGTCTTTCATCCCTCACATACAATCACTAACAAAATCTTGTCTTCTCCATCTAAAAAACATCTCAAGAATTGGTCACTATCTCACACACAACACAACTAAAATCCTAATACACTCTCTCATCATCTCTCGACTCGACTACTGCAACTCGCTTCTTGTTGGCCTACCCACCACTCGACTATCTCCACTTCAATCCATAATAAATGCCTCTGCTAGACTAATTTTCCATACACAACGTTCAGTGTCGGCATCACCTCTCTGTCAATCTCTCCACTGGCTTCTCATAGCCTCCAGAATAAAATTTAAAATCCTGACCGTAACTTTCAAAGCCCTCAACAAGAGTGCTCCCCCGTTCATCTCTGCTCTCCTCTCCAAATACTCCCCCACCCGCCCTCTTCGGACCTTCTTCTTTCTACAACTCTTGTCACCTCCTCTCACTCTCGCCTTCAGGACTTTGCTCGTGCTGCCCCTATTCTCTGGAACTCCTTGCCTCACTCCACCAGATTATCATCCTGCCTCAAAACATTCAAAACCTCACTAAAAACCCACCTCTTTAAAGAAGCTTAGCACCATCCACCCTAACATGCTCATCACCTCTCTCTCCCTCCTTTACCACTCACAATACCTTTAGGTTGTAAGTCTGCGAGTTTCAATCTTGCAGGATGCTTTGGGGAAAGCACAATGGACACTGGATTTGAGACGCAAAGACAGGGCCCTCCTTGCTTTGCTATGTTTCATTTGTATTTATCTTTGTCTGGAAATAAATTATGTACAATGCTATGGAATATGTTGGCGCGTTATAAATAAACAATAATAATAATAATAATAATAATATAATATTAATAATAATTTTAATATACGCTATTTGTAACATAATGTATAATACTATACTTTATTAATTATTTGCAGTTTTAAATAAATGGCTCACAATATTTGTATATATATAAATTTGGTTTTCATTATATTTTTAAACTTTTTTTTCACATACTTAATATGATCTTTTTTCTTATATTTATTCTGAATATATTATATTTCATTTAATAAATAGAGCATAAATGAATTCTTCATTTAAACCTATTGTTCAAAAATCAATTTTGCTTCATGACAATAATTTTTTATCTGTATCACCTCAACATGAAGATGCTGGTATATGATCAATACCTATAAAATTGAGACAGGCTGGATTAGTATTGTGTTGATTCATCACATGTCTTGCTACAGATGTGTCTTTGTTATTAAGGACATCAATAATATGCTCCAAAATGTGGCGTCTAAACTGTCTACTTGTTTTGCCTGTACATTTCTTTATGCATGACCAAACTATTAAATATATGACCCCTTCAGTTAAACAATGTATTCTATGTTTGATGGTATAACTTTCTGTTACCATTGCAAAAGGTTTTTGAAGTTATTACTTGTGAACATGCTTTACAACTACCGCATGGCATACATCCTTTTTATGCTTAATGTAACCAATTTTCCTTTATTTTTTTCTCGTAGTGATTATGTACCAAAATGTCTCATGTAATATTTGAAGAAGGTGTGATCATAGTTGATATTGCACTATCCATTTTCAAAATATTCCAATATTTATCTATTATTTGTCTTATTTGATTAGCCTCATTGCAATAATTTGTTACTAGTCTTATAGGCTGTTTTTGCTTGAATTGGTAATTTATCTTTTAAGAGTTGACACCTTTGTTCATTAAGTGCTCTATGATAGGCTCTTTTTAAACTTTTTTTGGGTAACCTCTTTGAATAAATCTTATTTGAAGATCTTTCGCTTGCCTTTAAAACTCATCTATATTGCTACAATTACGCCTTAACCTTAGGTATTGACCTACAGGTATGGATTTTTTTGTAGCTACCGGATGATGATGACTATTATAATGTAAGAGAGAGTTGGTTGCTGTCTCTTTTCTGAATGTTTTTGTTTCTGTTTCCAACTGATGATTAACTTTAATCGTTAAGTCAAGGAACGTTACCTTATCTTTATTGCATTCCAATGTAAGTCTCAAGTTGTTAGCGTTGTCATTCAATTTATCAATTAATATTCTCAGATCTTCCTCAGTGCCTTTCCATATCATTAATACGTAATCTATGTAACACATGTACAGGTCTATATTATCTTTGAATTCATTGTTTTCTGAAAAGACCATTTTTTCCCCAATGTCCTAAATAAAGGTTGGCATAGTTAGGGGTGCATGGTGTACCCATTGCCGTGCCCCTAACTTGCCTGCACAACTGTTTATCAAACAGGAAATAATTATTGTGGAGAACAAAATGCAATGTTAATCACAAATTTATTAAATTCATGATATTCTCTACTTTTAGTTTGCAAATAAGTTTGAACTGCTTTTATACCTTCTTTGTGTATTATGTTTGTGTACAATGACTCAACATCCATAGTAACAAGATATGCATCTTTTTAAATGCTAATTCCTTAATTTTTGATAACATCTTTTATCATCCAATCATTTTTGCATTGTTTTAACATATTCTATTGGATTTAAAATGACAAAATGTCCTTCTTTGTCAGATTATTTTATTGTTATGTTGTCATTCTTTTGCAATTTCTTTAATTATTGTTCTCTTTTATAAAAATTATGATCTAAAGGCGTTTTCCTAAGTGTTTTATGATCTAACTTTTTAAATTCATTAGTTACCAAGTTAATGAATATCTCTAAAGGAGGGGAGATGGAAAACGGAGGAGTAAATTTCCTTGGAATATTTATTTTCTTTTTATACTTTGTTTCATCCATTAAATGTTGCAATTTATAAAAGGGTTCTTTTTCAATATCTGTCAAACCCATTTTATTTAGCTGTTTCTGTTGTTTAAGATTAAAGTATTTACTTAATATCAATTTTCTTGCAAAAAGGGTGAGATCCTTTATTTGATCAAATAAATCAAATCTTGTAGATGTTGAGAAAGATAAGCCCATACTTAGTACTTTCCTTTGTACTTTATTTAATGGATATTTTGATAAATTGAAGATTTCCAGCCTGTCTTTTTGTATTGATGTTATTTTTCCTTGTTCTTCTGTCTCTCATCTCTCTTGTGTTTGACTGAATGTATTTGCGTTTGGCTCCTAGAGATAAAAAAAAATCAAATTTTCAACTGCTTTGACTGGTCCTTTTCCTCTAGATATGTACTGAGTCTTAGTGAAGTTATTATCTGACGTTTCTGTATCAGTATTACTACTCTGCCGTGCATATCTAGATTGGAACTGATATATTTTGCCCCAAAACTGGTATGCTATACCATTTTCAAAGTCCTTGGTATCTCTGATGAAATGTTTTCTCTTTCTCTCTTTTTCTTCATCTTTAAATGTATTGATGTATTTGATCAATGTTTCCTGTGATTCATTAAAATCAGGCTTTAAGTTATATTTAATTGCTTGTTGTTTTAAAGTACTTTTTGTTGACATTTTCCAATGATTCTTTTTTTTCCCCTATGATCAGTCTCATAAGTCCTAAGGGACGTATAGTATAATGGAGACTCTACTGTATGTGCATCTTAGCAGCAGGGAGTAATATTTGAGTACAAGAACATGCAATACAATCAGTGCTTCACTTTCTTACCAGTGTTGTAAGTGCTTCAATGAGACACAAAAATCTATCTACTATAGTATCTGCTCTGATGTTACAGTAGTAAAAAAATGTTTGCTTTCATATGCTGATATATGCTTTTATTATAAAACTAGAATACTCTATTTTTATCTGTATTTAAATGTTTTGCTTTTGAAAATCTCTTTTGATAGTTTGTTAAAGAACCACAGATATTTTATAGGAAGACACCATATCCTAAAACAAGTATAGAGTATACAATGGTACTCCAAACACAATAATAAATAATACAATTCACAGTTATATATTAGGGACAATGGTAGGATGGATTAGATCAAGCTGCTGAAAGACAGCTCTGTTTGGGTATATAGGTTCTAATGTTATATGGTTATATAGTTACATAGTATCTGAGGTTGAAAAAATACTTTTAGACCATCAAGTTCAACCTTTTAAGATCTCCTCTGATCTGCAATATTCGGATTAGTTCTTAATTGTGAATTGATCCAGAGGAAGGCAAACAGAAAACCCCCTCAGTGAAACTTAGCCAATCGTCTCAAAAGTGATAAGTCTAGCTATCAACAGCATGCCAGTGATACTGGAAGTCAAAAAAAGTTTAAAGGCTGCAGAAATAGAAAAGCGCAAGGTACTGTGAACCAATCAAATTCCATGGAAAGGTTTAAAGGAGAAGAGTAATTACCAGTGCTGAAAACAACAAATAAATATAAGGCTATAGAACATATAACGACTAAACCAAGAATTAGTACCTTGCATTTGGAATTAGTACTTTGGATCTGGAAACAGACACATTTCCCAGCAGGAATCACAGTCATAAGTGAGTAAGGTTGGAACACAAAACAAAATTATTGTGCACTGTTGCTGGCGCTTTGAATAGACAGCAACTGGTGCATATGTAGCAACGTGCAAGTGACAGCATGTGGTTGTAGGACCTGACATGTATAGCAATGACACACATTAGCTGAAAATAAGCTGAGTGCCACTCAAAATAGATGCGGACTTGCACAGAGGTGCAGGTACATGCTTAACTAAAATTATAGTCTAAGATGTGGCCCTTGTGTACCAAAATATGCTGCATGAACATGGGCTAATGTCCAGAAAGTGGCCATGAACAGGTCTGTGTTAATAATTGCATTCAAGCTGTCTGGTTTTAAGACAAAAGGAAGTAGAGAGATAGACCTCTAATTGAAGAGAAAAGAGGGCATGTCCAAGTGAAAAGATTGAGTTTTAGGAACAGACCAAAATGCTATGTTACAGTTTTGATAGGAACGGCTTAGAGGAGTAGGAGTAATTGTGACTGAATAGGACCAAGGGGACAGGTTGTAACGTGGTAGGATGATAGAAGTGCAGAAACTTCTTCTACCATGGGGCATTAGTAACCAAATGAGTGCATGGGGTTGATATAGGTCCGTTTAGATTACTACTCTCTATTGATTGGCTTCAGAAAATGTTTTTTCAGAATGTCGATTTTAGTTTTGCAGTGGTATTTGAGGCTTTGAATTTAAGATAATGTTAAGTGGGGGCAAGAGGAGAGCATTAAATGTAGAAAACATATCATGTAAAGTGCTGTTTCCATATAATCTAGTGTTGAGACAGAATACTATTGAAGAGTCTTCATTCTATTTTCACATCTGTCCATATACAGTATGTCCCACTTTAATATTTTGTTCATCCATCTGCTTTCCTGCGTATTTAGTTAACGCACAACCACAAAAGCTAATAACATAACACGTTAGTAATAACACTCACCTGTTTATGCTATGTGCTTTAGCAAAAGGATAGTTATGAAGAGTTTAAAGCTTCATTAGTGATAGCATTCCTCTAGAAGTAATTATCAGCCTTATTAAATTGCAATTCGGTAAATTCTAAAGGGCTCTATATAAGCACATAGCATATTTTTTTACAGAAGTTTTTAGTTAGTGAAGACCTTGCTTTTGGATAGAAGTTCACTGACTAAAAACTTCTGTAAAAAAAATATGCTCTGTGCTTATATAGAGCCCATTAGAATTTACTGAATTGCAATTTAATAAGGCTGTATGTACCTAAAGTTGCATGTGATGAGATGCAATGTGTTTGCAATATTACAACATGGTATGAAACGTCTCCCTTTTCATAGTGCAATGTTAACATTTTTTTGAAGCATTAGTAATTATAGGAGTAGAGATAGACCAGTTATATGGTTCCCAATCGCTTCCTTTTCTAAACTCAAGTGTAAGGGCCATACATTTAAATGACCATATTATAATCATTAGTTTTTTTTTTCTGGAAAAAAATAGTACTCTGTAGATTGTGGCAGAGTTAGCAAATGGATATCCATGGTGCAAAAACATTTTAGGCTCCCCTCCCCCGGGCCACTATCCAGTGCCAAGTCATTGTTTGTATGCATGTATATGTTGTTATGTTGTTAAATCCAAAGCAGCAGAAGAAGGTGTTAAAAAGTGGGGCTTAAAACATACCCCATTCTAATCAGAGAGGGCAAAGCACAGAACAAACAGCAATAAAGATTTAAAAGTTAGCTGTATGGTTCATGCTAATTTGCAAAGTAACAGCCTTATTAAATTGCGATTCAGTAAATTTAAAAGGGCTTTATTAAAGCACACAGCATATTTTTTTACAGAAGTTTTTAGTTAGTGAACTTCTATCCAAAAGCAAGGTCTTCACTAACTAAAAACTTATGTAAAAAAATATGATGTGTGCTTTAATAAAGCCCTTTTAAATTTACAGAATCACAATTTAATAAGGCTGTAAATCTTTAAAAGTTAGAGTATGTTTAGTAAAGAAGAAGTGTAAAATAACACAGGAAAAAAGGGTTAAAGAACATTGTAAAATCAAATGAAATGTGTAAATAAATCTACCATAAATATAACATATTAGATTATTGACTCTTGTATTTTTGGATTCCATCCATTCAGAATATAATGTCAGCTCCTTTAGAGTAGAAGTAAAGTAATTAGTAAGTGTGTTAAATTTTGTATTATTCAGATGGAGGACTAAATGGACATAATGGATAATTGTGCACTGAATGATACTCTAAGGACAATACTAGTAATGACTGACTTGTTTGCAGAGAAGCATATTTAAACTCTGTGTAAAACCCTCTTACTGATATAGACCAGTGTTTGAAGTCTGGAGAACCTAGCAATCATACAGCCTCATTAAATTCCAGCCTCGTAAATCCAACATGTAGCTCTTAAGCCCTACGTGCTTCAAATTCTCCCGAGTTGCAATGCTATTAAATTAGAAGGGGCTGCGAGCTACGGCAAAATCTTAAACCAGACCCTTGCACATTGGATGTGCAATCGTGCTACGATCAGTTATGCTAGCACATAGCAATGGGTCAGAATTAGCCAATGGTGAAGCAGATTGCCATAATGGCTAATGAAAGCCTGCGTGATCACACGCAGGCTCCCGACATCATATCTTGCCGTGGTGGTCCTGATCGGGACCTCCGCTGCAGTTAAAAACACAAGCCCTGTCACGGTGTGTATTTCAAGTACCCCTCCGGCCCCTAAAATGAACCCCCTGTGGCACACTATTGTGCAATCCAGTCTGCGGGGGAACTGTTAGTACCCCAGGCACCTAAATTTAACCGCCCTAATGCTGGGGGTCTCCATTGAGACCCCCACAACCTCCCAATATTCACCCTTGCAGCAGGGACCCAATCGGGACCCCCGCTGCATTTAAAATTACAAATTTCCAGCCCTGGGTCCTGAAAGGACCTTAAAGGTCCTTAAAGGACCCACAATAACTAAAAATATAACCCCTGCCGCAGGGGAACTATAAGTACCCCCCAGGCAACAAAATTTACCCCATCACTCATGGGTTCTATACAGACCCTCATCAGAATAAAATTAACCACCTCAGTCCCATAAGGGTATATACAGACCATCATGGGACACTAATGAACCCCATTATTAACACTATAAGTGCCGTAATGGTCCTCCAGGACCCTCATGACAGTAAGTCTAAGCACTACCCTACACTACACTATTAGCCACCACAATAAACCAAAAAATATAAATTAACCCCAAGTAATTAAACCTATTTAACCCTCACCATACCTAATTAACCCTATCACTAACCACTTAACCCTACCCAGGCCTATTTAACCCTGTATAGTCCTATGTAAACCTATCTAATCCTATTTAACAACATCTAGACCAATTTTACCCAGTCTAGTCCTATGTAACCCCATCTAGTCCTATTTAACCCTAACTGTGCCCATGTAACCCTATCTAGTCTTATTTAACCCCATCTAGTCCTATTTAACCCTATCTGTGCCTATTTAACCCTATACAGTGATATTTAACACCATCTAGTCCTATTTAACTCTAACTGGGCCTATGTAACCCTATCTAATCCTATTTAATGCCATCTAGACCTATTTAACCCCATCTAGTCCTATTTAACCCTAACTTGGTCTATTTAACCCCAAATGTACCTAGTAAACCCCACCCCATAAACCTCCTCCTATTCTACCATTTTAACCCCTACGTTATTAACCCCTAATACAATCCCTTTTACCCCACTAATTTAAAAAAAAATAGAATTACAGAAAAAAAAACACCTAATTACACAAAATAAAAAAGGAGATTACTAAAAATAAAAAAAGAACATAATAAAAAATAAAAAAAAATAAAATACATAAAATAAAAACCTATATTACATAAAAATAATAAAAAACTACATTACATGAAAATAAAAAAGCATACATTACATAGAATAAAAAATACATTACATAAAATAAAACCCTTCAATACATACAATTATAATATTATAAGGTTTATGAGTATAGTTTGTGTTTATTTTTTATTAACCCTATTCTAGGTTCAGTGAGGGGGCTTGTTTTAGGTAAGATTTAGGGATTTTTATTGTACGTAGTTAGGTGTTTAATTGTATGTATTTAGCGGTTAATTGTATGTATTTAGGGGTTAATGTTATGTAGTTAGGGGTATTAATGTATGTAGTTAGGGGTTAACTAAATGTATTCAGGGGTTACAATGTATGTAGTGAGGGGTTTTATTTTATGTAATATACCTTTTATTCTATATAATGTATGTTTTTTTTTTTTTCATGTAATTTTTTTTTTTTGATAATGTTATTTTTTTTTTTCAGTAATGTCCTTTTTTATGTTGTGTAATTAGGTGGGTTTTTATTTTCTGTAATTCTACTGTAATTGTTTTTGTGTAATTAGTGGAGTAATATGGTTTGTATTAGGGGTTAATAATGTAGGGATTAATTGGGTAGGGTAGGAGGGGGTTTATGGGATGGGGTTCACTGGGTACATTTTGGGTACCATAGGCCCAGTTATGGTTAAATAGGTCAAGACGGGGTTAAATAGGTCTAGATGGGGTTAAAAAGGATTACATAGGGTTCAATAGTCCCAGTTAGGATTAAATAGGACTAGCTGAGTTAAATAGGACTAGATAGGTTTACATAGGTCCAGTTATGGATAAATAAGCCTAGATGGGGTTAAATAGGACTAGATATGGTTACATGGGCCTAATTAGGGTTATTTAGGACTAGATGGGGTTAAATAGGACGGGATGGCGTTACATAGGTCCAGTTAGGGTTAAATAGGACTAGATAGGTTACACAGGCCCAGTCAGGGTTATTTAGGAATAAATGGGGTTAAATAGGACTAGATAGAGTTACATAGGCCCAGTTAGGGTTAAATAGGACTAAATAGGGTTACATAGGACTAGATGGGATTAAATAGGTCTAGATGGGGTTAAAAATGATTAGATGGGTTAAGTGGTGAAGAGGGAAAAGGGGGATGAGGGGGGAAGAAGGGGGTGAGGGGGAAGAGGAGAATGAGTGGGGAAGAGGGGGATGAGGGGTAAAAGGAGGAGGATGAGGGGGGAAGAAGAGGATGAGGAGGGAAAAGGAGGAGGAGGAGGATGATGGGGGAAAGGAGGAGGATGAAGGGGGAGGAGGATGAGGGGGGAGGAGAATGAAAGGGAGAAGTATGAGGGGGCATGAGGAGGATGAGGAGGATAAGGGGGAGGATATGGATGATAAGGGGGGGATGAGGAGGTAAGGGGGGATTAGGAGGATAAGGGGAAAGGGGGGCGGATAAGGGAGAAGAAGGGGGAAATGGAGGGGGGATGGATAAGGGGGGAGAGGGGGGAAATGGAGGAGGAGGATATGTGTAAAGGGAGGTGGAGAGGGGGAAGGGATAATGGTGTATAAAGGCGGTATGATTATGTCAGTATTTTAGAATGTACCGCTTTAATATTCTAAATACTTACATAATCCTACTGCCAGGAAGGTTAAGGCCGTTAATGGTCCTTTAAGGTCCCGCAAGGTGGGAAATTAGATTTTTTTTTATTGAATTTTATTAGGCATTGGTGCATCATAATACAGTATGCATAGATATACATCACGCTTATGCAGGTAATATTTTCCGGGTGACATGTGAGACAGTATGACATATGTTAAGCACGGAATTCCATGTATGTCGGATCATCAACAAGCAATATAAGGATAATATCAACCCATACCAAAACCTAGTTTTTTTTTTTTTTTACACTTTATATTAGGAAAGCAATGTAACATTACAACCAAAAAGATGTTCGCTTTCAGATACATCTCAAGTCTCCACCTGTAGTTCCTTTTCACCTCCATCCATCTTCTCCAGGGATCTCCCACATATCTGGACCCTCCCAGCTAGGAGTTTAATTAAGTGTTTCAATCAGGTTTCCAAATGCTCGTGTCCAACTTGTTATAAAATGCTTCATTCTCCAAAAATTGTAATGATCCGCCAAAGGTAAGTTAAAGTTATCTCTCACATATTCAAAAGTTATACTCATATTATTTGTGAACCAATCTGAAAAATCTCAGTATCTTATTGGATTTCCACCAGTGCATTGAGTTAGAAGTGAATTGAATGGGAAAATGAGGATTGGGTATGACAGGGGTGAGTGTAGATCATTTTGGTGCTAGCCCATTTTTCTGGGTAGCCCAAGACCAAATGTTAAAAAAGTGCTTGATAATAGGGTTAGGTATTGACCCAAGCGCTAACCTTGGTTTTGGGAGCCAGATTACTGTGTCCCACGAGTACGGAGACATTGCTAAAATGTCAGTAAATACCCAAAGGGGTTGATGCAATGAGGAGTGGGAAATGTAATAAAGGCAAATTGAGCCGCCTTATAGTATTGTTTAAAATTTGGATACAAAAGCACACCCTTGGTTTTATGTGTATACATATTTATTCTAGATATTCTTGGGGCTCTATGGTTTCATAGACATTTTTAACACCAAGGCGATTGGGACCCCTGCTGCAGGGTTTAATATTGGGACAGTGCAGGGGTCCCGATGAGGACTCCCAGCATAGGGGGGTAATATTAGGTGCCGGGGGGGGGGGGGTACTTGAAGTACCCCTAAGGCAAGGGTTAACCTGTGTACTGCCGATCGGGACCCCCGCAGCAAGGGTTAATTTTTTGAGCCGGCGGGGATCCCAATCGGGAACCCTTCATCATGGGGTTAGATTTAGGAAGCAGGTTGAGGTTTAGGTGCCAGAGGGAGATTTGGGGGCCGCATCGGGGGTCTTTTGTACTCGGGCAGCGCACTTAAGGGCTTTCTTAGGCTTTGCTGGTGCTCTGTTACGGGCTAGCTCACGGGGGACATCTTAGCAATTTAATAGCATGATTGGACCGTAAGGGCTACGTGGATGACAGTTCAATGGGTTTTCCAGCTGCAACGTTACACGTTGCCTATCTTAGGCATTTCTCTGCCAGAATGCGTTTTCAAACGTGTCTATTTCAGAAGGGAATGTAATAGGAACTTAGTGCTGCTTATGTTACTATATGCTAAGAGTTAGATCCTAGCTCTAATAGTTTTTTTTTTTTTTCATGTAATATAGCTTTTTTATTTTTTATCTAATGTAGGTTTTTTATTTTAAGTATTTTTTTTTTTTTTTTTTTTGATAATGTTATTTTTTATTTTCAGTAATTTTTTTATGTTGTGTAATTAGGTGGGTTTTTTATTTTCTGTAATTCTACTGTAATTGTTTTTGTGTAGTTAGTGGAGTAATATGGTTTGTATTAGGGGTTAATAGTGTAGGGATTAATTGGGTAGGGTAGGAGGGGGTTTATGGGATGGGGTTCACTGGGTACATTTTGGGTACCATAGGCCCAGTTATGGTTAAATAGGTTGACGGGGTTAAATAGGTCTGGATGGGGTTAAAAAGGATTACATAGGGTTCAATAGTCCCAGTTAGGATTAAATAGGACTAGATGGGTTAAATAGGACTAGATAGGTTTACATGGGCTTAATTAGGGTTATTTGGGACTAGATGGGGTTAAAAAGGGCGGGATGGCGTTACATAGGTCCAGTTAGGGTTAAATAGGACTAAATAGGGTTACATAGGACTAGATGGGATTAAATAGGTCTAGATGGGGTTAAAAATGATTAGATGGGTTAAGTGGTGAAGAGGGAAAAGGGGAATGAGGGGGGAAGAAGGGGGTGAGGGGGAAGAGGAGAATGAGTGGGGAAGAGGGGGATGAGGGGTAAAAGGAGGAGGATGAGGGGGGAAGAAAAGGATGAGGGGGGAAAAGGAGGAGGATGAAGGGGGAGGAGGATGAGGGGGGAGGAGAATGAGGGGGAGAAGTATGAGGGGGGCATGAGGAGGATGAGGAGGATAAGGGGGAGGATATGGATGATAAGGGGGGATGAGGAGGTAAGGGGGGATTAGGAGGATAAGGGGGAAAGGGTGGCGGATAAGGGAGAAGAAGGGGGAAATGGAGGGGGGACAGATAAGGGGGGAGAGGGGGGAAATGGAGGAGGAGGATATGGGTAAAGGGAGGCGGAGAGGGGGAAGGGATAATGGTGTCTAAAGGCGGTATGATTATGTCAGTGCTTTAGAATGTACCGCTTTAATATTCTAAATACTTACATAATCCTACTGCCAGGAAGGTTAAGGCCGTTAATGGTCCTTTAAGGTCCCGCAAGGTGGGAAATTAGATTTTTTTTTTTATTGAATTTTATTAGGCATTGGTACATCATAATACAGTATGCATAGATATACATCACGCTTATGCAGGTAATATTTTCCGGGTGACATGTGAGACAGTATGACATGTTAAGCACGGAATTCCATGTATGTCGCATCATCATCAAGCAATATAAGGATAATATCAACCCATACCAAAACCTAGTTGTTTTTTTTTTTACACTTTATATTAGCAAAGCAATGTAACATTACAACCAAAAAGATGTTCGCTTTCAGATACATCTCAAGTCTCCACCTGTAGTTCCTTTTCACCTCCATCCATCTTCACCAGGGATCTCCCACATATCTGGACCCTCCCAGCTAGGAGTTTAATTAAGTGTTTCAATCAGGTTTCCAAATGCTCGTGTCCAACTTGTTATAAAGTGCTTCATTCTACAAAAATTGTAATGATCCGCCAAAGGTAAGGTAAAGTTATCTCTCAAATATTCAAAAGTTATACTCATATTATTTGTGAACCAATCTGCCAAATCTCAGTAACCTTTTGGATTTCCACCAGTGCATTGAGTTAGAAGTGAATTGAATGGGAAAATGAGGATTGGGTATGACAGAGGTGAGTGTAGATCATTTTGGTGCTAGCCCATTTTTCTGGGTAGCCCAAGACCAAATGTTAAAAAAGTGTTTGATAATAGGGTTAGGTATTGACCCAAGCGCTAACCTTGGTTTTGGGAGCCAGATTACTGTGTCCCACGAGTACGGAGACATTGCTAAAATGTCAGTAAATACCCAAAGGGGTTGATGCAATGAGGAGTGGGAAATGGAATAAAGGCAAAATGAGCCACCTTATAGTATTGTTTAAAATTTGGACACAAAAGCACACCCTTGGTTTCATGTGTATACATATTTATTCTAGATATTCTTGGGGCTCTATGGTTCCATAGACATTTTTAACACCAAGGCGATTGGGACCCCTGCTGCAGGGTTTAATATTGGGACAGTGCAGGAGTCCCGATGAGGACTCCCAGCATAGGGGGGTAATATTAGGTGCCGGGGGGGGGGTACTTGAAGTACCCCTAAGGCAAGGGTTAACCTGTGTACTGCCGATCGGGACCCCCGCAGCAAGGGTTAATTTTTTGAGCCGGCGGGGATCCCAATCGGGAACCCTTCATCATGGGGTTAGATTTAGGAAGCAGGGTGAGGTTTAGGTGCCAGAGGGAGATTTGGGGGCCGCATCGGGGGTCTTTTGTACTCGGGCAGCGCACTTAAGGGCTTTCTTAGGCTTTGCTGGTGCTCTGTTACGGGCTAGCTCACAGGGGACATCTTAGAAATTTAATAGCATGATTGGACCGTAAGGGCTACGTGGATGACAGTTCAATGGGTTTTCCAGCTGCAACGTTACACGTTGCCTATCTTAGGCATTTCTCTGCCAGAATGCGTTTTCAAACGTGTCTATTTCAGAAGGGAATGTAAATGGAACGTAGTGCTGCTTATGTTACTATATGCTAAGAGTTAGATCCTAGCTCTAATAGTTTTTTTTTTTTTTCATGTAATATAGCTTTTTTTTTTTTTATCTAATGTAGGTTTTTTATTTTAAGTATTTTTATTTTTATTTTTTTTGATAATGTTATTTTTTATTTTCAGTAATTTTTTATGTTGTGTAATTAGGTGGGTTTTTTATTTTCTGTAATTCTACTGTAATTGTTTTTGTGTAATTAGTGGAGTAATATGGTTTGTATTAGGGGTTAATAGTGTAGGGATTAATTGGGTAGGGTAGGAGGGGGTTTATGGGATGGGGTTCACTGGGTACATTTTGGGTACCATAGGCCCAGTTATGGTTAAATAGGTAGACGGGGTTAAATAGGTCTAGATGGGGTTAAAAAGGATTACATAGGGTTCAATAGTCCCAGTTGGGATTAAATAGGACTAGATGGGTTAAATAGGACTAGATAGGTTTACATAGGTCCAGTTATGGTTAAATAAGCCTAGATGGGGTTAAATAGGACTAGATATGGTTACATGGGCTTAATTAGGTTTATTTGGGACTAGATAGGGTTAAAAAGGGCGGGATGGCATTACATAGGTCCAGTTAGGGTTAAATAGGACTAGATAGGTTACACAGGCCCAGTCAGGGTTATTTAGGAATAAATGCGGTTAAATAGGACTAGATAGAGTTACATAGGCCCAGTTAGGGTTAAATAGGACTAAATAGGGTTACATAGGACTAGATGGGATTAAATAGGTCTAGATGGGGTTAAAAATGATTAGATGGGTTAAGTGGTGAAGAGGGAAAAGGGGGATGAAGGGGGAAGAAGGGGGTGAGGGGGAAGAGGAGAATGAGTGGGGAAGAGGGGGATGAGGGGTAAAAGGAGGAGGATGAGGGGGGAAGAAAAGGATGAGGGGGGAAAAGGAGGAGGATGAGGGGGAGGAGGATGATGGGGGAAAGGAGGAGGATGAAGGGGGAGGAGGATGAGGGGGGAGGAGAATGAGGGGGAGAAGTATGAGGGGGGCATGAGGAGGATGAGGAGGATAAGGGGGAGGATATGGATGATAAGGGGGGGATGAGGAGGTAAGGGGGGATTAGGAGGATAAGGGGGAAAGGGTGGCGGATAAGGGAGAAGAAGGGGGAAATGGAGGGGGGACGGATAAGGGGGGAGAGGGGGGAAATGGAGGAGGAGGATATGGGTAAAGGGAGGCGGAGAGGGGGAAGGGATAATGGTGTCTAAAGGCGGTATGATTATGTCAGTGCTTTAGAATGTACCGCTTTAATATTCTAAATACTTACATAATCCTACTGCCAGGAAGGTTAAGGCCGTTAATGGTCCTTTAAGGTCCCGCAAGGTGGGAAATTTGATTTTTTTTTTTTATTGAATTTTATTAGGCATTGGTACATCATAATACAGTATGCATAGATATACATCACGCTTATGCAGGTAATATTTTCCGGATGACATGTGAGACAGTATGACATGTTAAGCACGGAATTCCATGTATGTCGCATCATCATCAAGCAATATAAGGATAATATCAACCCATACCAAAACCTAGTTGTTTTTTTTTTACACTTTATATTAGCAAAGCAATGTAACATTACAACCAAAAAGATGTTCGCTTTCAGATACATCTCAAGTCTCCACCTGTAGTTCCTTTTCACCTCCATCCATCTTCACCAGGGATCTCCCACATATCTGGACCCTCCCAGCTAGGAGTTTAATTAAGTGTTTCAATCAGGTTTCCAAATGCTCGTGTCCAACTTGTTATAAAGTGCTTCATTCTACAAAAATTGTAATGATCCGCCAAAGGTAAGGTAAAGTTATCTCTCACATATTCAAAAGTTATACTCATATTATTTGTGAACCAATCTGCCAAATCTCAGTAACCTTTTGGATTTCCACCAGTGCATTGAGTTAGAAGTGAATTGAATGGGAAAATGAGGATTGGGTATGACAGGGGTGAGTGTAGATCATTTTGGTGCTAGCCCATTTTTCTGGGTAGCCCAAGACCAAATGTTAAAAAAGTGCTTGATAATAGGGTTAGGTATTGACCCAAGCGCTAACCTTGGTTTTGGGAGCCAGATTACTGTGTCCCACGAGTACGGAGACATTGCTAAAATGTCAGTAAATACCCAAAGGGGTTGATGCAATGAGGAGTGGGAAATGGAATAAAGGCAAAATGAGCCACCTTATAGTATTGTTTAAAATTTGGACACAAAAGCACACCCTTGGTTTTATGTGTATACATATTTATTCTAGATATTCTTGGGGCTCTATGGTTCCATAGACATTTTTAACACCAAGGCGATTGGGACCCCTGCTGCAGGGTTTAATATTGGGACAGTGCAGGGGTCCCGATGAGGACTCCCAGCATAGGGGGGTTAATATTAGGTGCCAAGGGGGGGGTACTTGAAGTACCCCTAAGGCAAGGGTTAACCTGTGTACTGCCGATCGGGACCCACGCAGCAAGGGTTAATTTTTGCAGTCGGCGGGGATCCCAATCGGGAACCCTGCAGCATGGTGTTAGATTTAGGAAGCAGGTGGAAGTTTAGGTGCCAGAGGGAGATTTGGGGGCCTCATCGGGGGTCTTTTGTGCTCGGGCAGCGCACTTAAGGGCTTTCTTAGCCTTTGCTGGTGCTCTGTTACGGGCTAGCTCACGGGGGACATCTTAGCAATTTAATAGCATGATTGGACCGTAAGGGCTACGTGGATGACAGTTTAATGGGTTTTCCAGCTGCAACGTTACACGTTGCCTATCTTTGGTATTTCTCTGCCAGAATGCGATTTCAAACGTGTCTGTTTCAGAAGGGAATTTAACAGGAACGTAGTGCTGCTTTTGTCACTATATGCTAAGAGTTAGATCCTAGCTCTAATTTAATGAGGCGGATAATCTGGAAAGGAATTTGAATAACGTTATTTAATGCCCCATATTGAACTTGTGGATTTTTTATAACCTAGAAAGTCTACCCCTTCGATTAACATTGCACCAGAGATTTATCCAAGAGTGCTTTAAGATTTAAACCTCTATGTTCTGGGTTTGTCATGCCCAGGGCCTGACTGGACTGTTGGGGACTGTGACCTGGGCCTGGGCTGGCAAGAGTTTATTACTATGGTTATGCAGTTTGTTTTGCTTATGGTTTTAAAATGACATCTGTATTGAATGTATTATGATTATGTTACAGTGTGGCTATGGGTTCTTTAGGGAGAAGAGAGCTATGGGGTACCAAAATAACTTACATGCATAGTAACAGAGATATACCACTCTAAACACTGAGCCAGGGAGCTGACACTTCATACAGCAAGTTCATACCCTGTTGTTAGCTTGTGATGACTACACAGCCCAACCTGAGCAAACGCAGGGTGGCCGCACATACACACTACACAAAGATCAAGGGGACTTAAGTGCCATCAAATGTTATTGTCTGGTGGGTCCTTGAGAGCTTGTTAAATCTTCATAAAATTCTTGTACACATAGACACATCTAGGCTAGTATAAAGTATGGCCATTAGTAAACTAAAAACACATATGATTTAGGTCACACAGGCACAGAGCCAGATGGCCCCTACACAAAAGAGAAATTATCCTAAGTTCATTACCAGATAAGTGCCCTTGAGCAGTTACCTACATGACCCACTGCAGAGAGAACATGACATAATTTGATATACATATTCCCCCCACATAGGCAGTCACCATTGGTAGACCATTTTTGTACTGAAGTATGGGGCTTAATGAGATTGACCAGCCTGTGGCCAGAATATGGTATATATGTTGTTAGTCCTTAATAAAGAGTAGTCAGTTCTTTTTTCACATAAACAAGGTAGAACTATTTACTGTGTACCTGCATCCTGTGTGAGGAGTAGTCCTGCTCTGAGACTGATATCCTGTCTGCATTATCATCTGCACATATTCTTGGGCGTTATCTCTATCCTGAAGCCATCTTTCCTGCCAGAGATGACAAGAACTACACAGGGCTTCTGGGATAGGTTTGAACTACTGTATGCTTTTTTCAAGCCCCATTGAAGAAACAGGTCGTGACAGGGTTACAGAGAGTAAAATCTGTGAGGAATTAGATGACAACATTTGAGAAAGCCACTTGAGGCTCCCCTTTGCTGGATTTTAGCTAATTTTAGTTTTTGCAGCCCAGGTTAGGCCACTTATCATGTCTGAAAATGTTTAGCATTATTGAATCTGCGTTAAGGTATCCCAATTTTTTTTGTGGAGTACCTGAATGGCTGGTTTGTGTACATTTTAATTTTTAATGGTGTGAAATTTGTGCACTTTGGGATAATATTATTCACCCAGGAACTAAGCAGTGTGATGGCAACAACTGCATCTAAATAAAGAAGAATTTTATTATGTAGCAAGCACTGATAATATACTTTATTTAAAATAATTTTCTTTTCTTTTTTTAACAAAGTTTATTCTTTTACAAAAGTACAAAATGTATACATACATTCAGCAAGACTATAGGTCATAAAAGACCCACAAAGATCTATTACATCCTAAAAAGTTAGTTGCTTTCGTCTAGCTTCATGTAGCATAAAAAATCAGTAACAACAAATAAACAGTCTTTCCACTCACACCTAACCTAATTTTCTTTATAGCATTTTTTTTGCTACTGTATATAAATAATTAAGTCATTAGAGATAGATTGGCTTGATAAAAAGTGGTTGATTGTTGTTTATTTAGAGGGCTCTTTTAGGTTTATATTATTTTTCTACATGTTATGCCTTTAACAAAAAGGCTATTAAAGTCAGCATGTAGATCTATGTACCTTCCAGTAAGGTGAATCCCTTCAAGGGACATAGGTTTTAGTCTTTATATAGGCATATCTATTAGTGGAATTAAAAAGATCCCTCTAATATAACCTTGGTTTTCGGGTGCCCAGTGGTGCATTGGCAAGCTGCAATGTTTTATGTTTTATCAATAATTAATAAAGTTCCAATCTGTTCATTTTTCTTTTATTTCAAGTAACACATTTGACTTTTTTTTTAAACTTAGAATTAATTTTGTGTTTATTTATTTTACCTGACATTCAATAAGTCTAGCACATATATTTAATACACTTCTTTCACAATATGCCTTTTTAGTGAACTTTTAAAAACAGAGTTTGAATGGAGCCTTAGCATTTATGTTTACTGTAGGAATATTTTCAACATTTTTTTTTTCTGAAAAGGTTTTTATTAGGTAACAGAATAAAAAGAAATCGACATAAAAGCTAAATTACAGCTTTGGCACAATTAGAGAACAATATCACCATTCTAAGGCCCTCATTCAATTGCAATTTGGCCAATTGAATAGGGGTCTAAATAAGCACATAACATATTTTTTTAAAGAAGTTTTTATCAACATCTATCCAAAAGCAAGGTTTTCACTAACTAAAAACTTATTTTAAAAAAATATGTTATGTGCTTATTTAGAGCACTATTCAATTGGCCAAATCACAATTGGATGAGGGCCCAAGAGAGAAAACAGGATAAGACTAAAATTATATTGTAAAATATAAGAGTACGTTATTAAAGTTAAAATAAATATAAACAAAAAGGCTATCCCCACCAGTGGGAAGGTCTAAATGAAGCTAAATTGCCTAAGCTTTTCTGATTTTCTAAGGAAAAATACTACCATAAATAGAAAAGTTTAACAGGCTCAAGGTGAAAAACATCAGGGCCCTCATTCAATTGCAATTTGGCCAATTGAATAGGGGTCTAAATAAGCACATAACATATTTTTTAAATAATTTTTTACTTAGTAAACATCTATCCAAAATCAAGGTTTTCACTAACTAAAAACTTATTCAAAAAAAATATGTTATGTGCTTATTTAGAGCACTATTCAATTGGACAAATCACAATTGAATGAGAGCCATACTATTTAAGGTTGAAAAAAGACTTTCAGTCCATCAAGTTCAACCTTTTAAAATCTCCTCTGATCTGCAATATGCGGATTAACTATTAATTAATTAGTTGTATAAAAAAATAAAATCAATTCCCTTCTGATCCCAGACACTGGCGACCGGACTTCTCCCTGGATCAACACTACCTCTCTAATTATCCTTGATAACCCTGAATTCCCTTTTTAATTAGAAATAAATTCAGTCCCCTTTTAAAGTTATCTATTGAATCCGCCTCTGGTAGAGAATTCCACAGATTAACCACCCTTACTGTGAAGAACCCTTTTCTTTCTTTAAGGTGGAATCTTTTTACTTCTAACCTCAAGGGATGTCCTCTTGTCAGTTGAAAACATCTTGGCACAAAAAGCTCCCTTGACAAATCTCTATACTGACCCTGGATGTATTTATAAAGGTAATCATATCTCCTCTTAGACACCTTTTTTATAGAGAAAATAAGTTTAATTTGGTTAGTCTTTCTTCATAACTTAGCCCCTCCATTCCCCTTATTAGTTTTGTTGCCCTCCTCTGTACCTTTTCCAGCTCTAAAATTTCCTTTTTATGAAGTGGTGCCCAATATTGTACTCCATATTCCAAATTAGGGCGTACTAGAGATTTGTATAGTGGCAGAATTATATTTGCTTTCCTGGCTTCTATACCCTTCTTAATACATGCTAACATTTTATTTGCCTTTGCAGCTGCTGCTTGGCTTTGAGCACCGTTACCTAGGTGGTTGTCCACAAGCACTCCCAAATCCCTTTCAATATCTGATACACCTAGATTTGCTCCATTAAGATTATAAATTGCATGGCTATTTTTCCTTCCCAGATGAATAACTTTACATTTATTCATATTCAATCTCATCTGCCATTTAGATGCCCATTCCTCAATTTTATGTAAATCCCTTTGGAGGGAAAGCACATCATTATCTAATTTAATTACCTTGCACAACTTTGTGTCATCAGCGAAAATGGAGACACCACACTCCAATCCTACCTCTAAGTCATTAATAAATATGTTAAAAAGGAGAGGACCTAATACTGAACCCTGAGGAACCCCACGTACCACATGAGTCCAATCAGAGTATGTTCCATTTACAACAACCCTTTTCTTCCTTTTTTTTTAGCCAGCTCTCAATCCATAAGCAGATATTTACTGCAACTCCTGTATCTCTTAGATTGCACAATAGTCTCCCATGTGGCACTGTATCAAAAGCCTTTGCAAAATCCAAAAAGACTACATCCACTGAGTTGCCTTGATCCAGGTCCTACTAGCCTCCTCATAGAAACTAATTAGTTTTGTTTGACATGACCTATCCCTCATAAATCCATGTTGACTCCTACTTATAATCCTGTTCAAATAGACATATTTTTGTATATTATCCCTTATTAACCCTTCTAAAAGCTTCCCCACTACAGAAGTGAGGCTCACTGGTCTATAATTCCCCGGATTTGCTCTTGCACCTGTTTTTTACTCCTTATTTTGATCTTTAAATCATTGTTAAGCCACATTGGATGGGATTTACTCCTTTTACTTTTATTCCCACCCGGTATATGCCAATGTGTATGTATATTTAGTAAGGATTTAAATGTTGTCCATTTATGTTCAGTATTTTTACCTGCCAGTTCTCTGTCCCAGTCTATACTTTGTATTGCTGCCCTTAGACCGTTAAAATCTGCCCTTTTAAAATAAGATACAAAATGGAAAAGATAGGTGGCTCTAGGTATAAATAAATACTGGGAATGAAACAAGGGGTGCTACTTAAGGATATAATTAACTAAGTAACAAAGAAAGAGGACAGAAAAGATATCCTTTAGGGATTAAAGTGCACACCCTCTGCCCAAATAACAATATAGAGCAGCAAAGAATTCTAAAACTTAACGTTTATTGATATTATGTTAAAACTTGATATTAAAATATTGGTTAAAATATTGAAATTCTGACAAGATAAAGTAAGTAGGGATAATTATAAATAATTCTGGACTCATAGAAACCTTGACTTGAATTGTAGGACTGTTGAATAAACCAGAAATCCCCAGAAGTAAAACCAGAAGTAGGGATTTCTGGTTTATTCAACAGTCCTACAATTCAAGTCAAGGTTTCTATGAGTCCAGAATTATTTATAATTATCCCTACTTACTTTATCTTGTCAGAATTTCAATATTTTAACCAATATTTTAATATCAAGCTTTAACATAATATCAATAAACGTTAAGTTTTAGAATTCTTTGCTGCTCTATATTGTTATTTGGGCAGAGGGTGTGCACTTTAATCCCTAAAGGATATCTGTTTTGTCCTCTTTCTTTGTTACTCTTTTAAAATAAGAGTTTTCGTTGGCCCGTTCAAATTTTGTTTTTTTAATTCAATCTCAAATGAGACTGTGTTGTGATCACTGTTTCCCAAAGGTTGCCCTATTCCAACATTTGATACTATTTCAATATTATTTGTGATGACTAAATCTAAGATAGCTTAATTTCTAGTAGGCTCTTGTACAACCTGGGCCAGAAAATGATCCCTGAGTGTACTCAAGAACCTGCTCCCCTTAGATGAACTGCTGGTCTCATTTATCCAGTTTATTTCAGTGTAATTAAAATCTCCCATTATTAGAACTTGCCCATGCTTAGCTGCATTTTCAATCTGTAACAATAATTGTATTTCCTCACTTTCAGCTATAATTGGGGGTTTATAGCATACTCCTACTAATATTCTTTTGGAATTTGCTGCTCCTCTATTTAACTCTACCCACAAACATTCAGCTTTATCACTAGGTCCACCATAAATATCTTCTCTGACTATAGCCTTAAATTCAGGCTTAACAGACAGACAAATCCCTCCTCCTCGTTTACCATTGCCTCTATCTTTCCTAAATAGGTTATAACCATCCAGATTAACAGTCCAGTCATGAGATTCATCCCACCACATTTCGGTAATGCCTATTAAATCCCATTTTTTATTAATTGCTAATAATTCTAACTCTCCCATTTTTCCTGGCAAGCTTCTGGCATTAGCAAGCATACACCTTATGTTATGAGTCTGTAGTTCCGAAGTGCCTGTACTTGAATTACTTAGTACTACCTCCCAATTGACTGTACTACCCCTCCCCCCATCTCCTCCCCTATGAGTTGTTAATTCATCCCTTATACCCTCTACACTTTCTACCCCATTACTTATATCTAGTCCCTCCCCCCACCTACTAGTTTAAAAACTCCTCCAGCTTTTCTACCATCCTATCCCCTAGTACAAAAGCTCCCGTCTCATTAAGGTGCAATCCATCCCTACTGTAGAAATTGTACCGAAGTGAGAAGTCAGCCAGTGCTCTAAAAACCCAAACCCCTCCTTAGTGCACCACATCTTTAGCCACGCATTAACCTCCCTAAGCTCCTTCTGCCTCCCTGGGCTAGCAAGTGGCACTGGTAGTATTTCAGAAAATATTACCTTGGAGGTCCTTGCCTTCAGCTTATTACCTAGGTCTCTAAAATCATTCTTATGACACTCCATCTTCCACTAACGTTGTCATTGGTACCAATATGTACCAAGACCGCCGGTTCATTTCCAGCTCCTCCCAATAATTTGTCTACCCGATCCACAACATGACGAAACCGAGCACCTGGGAGACAGCAAAATTTGCTTCGATCTGGGTGACAAATCACCCTGTCTACCTTCCTAATAATAGAGCCTATTCTGCCCTCCCTCTCCTCCAGTAGAGCTGTTCTCACAGCTGTTAGAGGGAACAGCTCTATGTGGCATTGCCATTCCTGAACATCCCCAACAGTTTTACTCAATCTGGCAAATCTGTTGGTGTTTGCCAACTCAGAACTGGCCTGCCTCCTCCTGTTCTCCCTGCTTCCCCTTGTAACTGTAACCCAGCTACCTCCCTGGACATCCTCACCAGCCCCAGCTCCACCCTCCATGCTAGGCCCAGCTAAACTGTGCTCAGTGATCACCAAGCCCCTTTCCAGTGGAGCAATATCATTAAGTGCTGCAATTCTCCGCTCCAGATCTCCTGTTTGAGCTTACAGAGAGGCAACATGCTCACACCTCTCACACAGGTATGGACCCTGGATCATCTGTTCCAGTATTGCATACATATGGCAGGATGTACACTGAGTGAGGTTGCCACTGGACTGACTCATAATTATTATTATTGTCTACAAAATGTCAGTGGGAAAAATAAAGAATATAAAATAATAAAATAATATATTTGTATAAAGTTTTCCTCCTTTGCACTATAAATCTGCCCTCCCTTTTCTTTGAAGTCCCTCCTTTTATTTAAACTCCTACACTTTTACTAGAATTGCACTTGATACTGAAAATGTTTGCAAGCTCACAAGTTCGCCCGTTCTCCTGTTTATATTAACTTCTGCCTTCTCACCTGGGCACAATTAGTGCACTCTGCAATTTATCAGCCTTTACTTGTAAGGAAAATCCACTTGCGAACAGGCCCCAAAACAGGCCAAAAACCTTTTATACTAGTTAAACAGTCAAGCCACACCCCTCTCACCTGGGCACAATTAGTGCACTCTGCAATGTATCAGCCTTTACCTGTAAAGGAAAATCCACTTGTAAACAGGCCCCAAAACAGCTCACAAATAGTGATGTCCCGAACAGTTCGCCGGAGAACTATTCGCGGCGATTTTCGCATGTTCACGTCCGCCCCAAACGGCGAACACATGCACTTTTCGGTTCGACCCATATACTTTATCATTGAGGAAACTTTGAACATCATTTATTTTATTTTATAATCTTTTTTGTGTAATCTATGCCTGCCTGTGACAGGCTAACACCTAACAGCTTATATTGTGCTTATTTTCACTACTCATACCTGGTGGTGTAACATACATTGAAAACAACAATTCTTTTCCTGTAATCTAATATCAGTTGCCTGCCTGTGTCAGGCTCACAGCTTATATTGTGCTCAGTGACATAAAACAACACTTTTTTGACTGTAATAGATTGTAATAGCAATTGCCTGCCTACAGGCGTGTGTGTGAGTCCTATTGCATCTACTCCGCCAACTTTTGCCAGTGCACAGTGACACTCATATCTGGTGGCACCTTAGATTGCATGTGCAGTGCCCCAAATTTTAAGTGGGAGGACCGACAAAGCATCTTTTTCCATCTCCTGCTTCCAAAAATCCATGCCATACACACGTCCCCTGATAGTGGACGTAACAGGGATTAAACCGATAGGAATAGTACTACTTAACAGTACACACCTTATAATAAAGCAGACAGAGGCAACGCGTATATTCTTCCATGCTGTGCAGTGGAAGCCCCCAGACTCTGACCTGTGTATAATCTTCCATGCTGGGCAGTGGAAGACCCCAGAGTCTGACCTGTGTATAATCTTCCATGCTGTGCAGTGGAAGCCCCCAGACTCTGACCTGTGTATAATCTTCCATGATGGGCAGTGTAAGCCCCCAGACTCTGGGAGTCTGAAGAAGAGGAGTCAGAGGAGGAAGGTGGCTTTGAGGAGGTGGAAGACCAAACACAGCAGGCATCCCAGGGGGCTTGTTGTCACCTTTCGGGGACCCTTTGTGGCTGGGTTGAGGAAGAGACCTTCAATGACATCAGTTGAGGACAAGGAACGGGACATGGCTAGCTTGGTATCCAACCTTGTGCAAATGGGGAGTTTGCGGTTGTGCAAAGGGACTGTTTGCGGTTGTTTGCGGTGCATTAAACGGGCAGATTGGTCTGTTACTGTGAAGCCGGTGTAACCCTTACACTACCTGATCGATACAACATCATACCTGATGTTTTAAAGCATGTTATTCCAAACAATTTAGGAATGTTAGGTGATTTATGCCCTTTATGGCTTAAAACCAGACTCTGCATCAACTATGTAATTTTCCGTAGGAGTTTTGCCATGGATCCCCCTCCGGCATGCCACAGTCCAGGCGTTAGTCCCCTTGAAACAACTTTCCCATCACTATTGTGGCCAGAAAGAGTGCCTGTGGGTTTTGAAATTCGCCTACCCATTGAAGTCTATGGCGGTTCCCCGGGTTCGCCCGTTCGGGAACATTTGATGGAAGTTCGGGTCCGCTGTTCGCAAACCGAAAATTTGAGGTTCGCGACATCACTACTCACAAACCTTTTATACTAGTTAAACAGTCAAGCCACACCATTTTCAACTGGGCACAATTAGTGCAATCTGCAATTGATCAGTCTTTACTTGCAAGCTCTATAGCAGCTAGGATTAGGGGAGCGTTTCCATCTAAATAGTTTATCCGGGGTGATATAAGTCCTATGAAGAACTTTAATATAGGTCTCTAAAATATTACTATAGATAGATCCTTTGGTTAGAATTCAGCAAGAGTTTTGCCAGGTCCCTGTATCCCAGCTGCAACTTAAATCTTCTTCCTATTTCTGAATATATCTTGGGGGAGAGGTGGCAAAAAGAGAATTAAAAGTATTGCATACAATACCCAAAATACCCTTTGTAAGCGGGGCAGAGAGGCAGAACCTGGTAAGCCAATTTGATGAAGGTTTCCCTAGGGTGTATTCTAGGGGCCTCATTCTATTATCGGCCGTAAATCGGCCGTAAGGCTGCGATTCCTTGCGAGGGTTCAGTTAACTCGCGATTCTATTATACGGCCCCGCAAGGATCTCCTTTTACGGCCGGCCGCATATCTTGGAACCGGCCGTAATCTGTGAAATATAAAAACTGAAAAATAAATTCAAGCCTGCACTGTACAGCTCTGTAAATGCTAGGGATCATATTGGGGGACATGGGGATTAAAAGGAACCCACTCTCAAGCTTGCACATCTGCCCAAACCCGAGTTCAAATTAACTGTTTATTTGCCGGCTGCGGCGTGGGTGTGTCTGAAGTGCTCCAAGCACTCTGGACTTTTTACATGGATATTTTACGGATATTAAAAATAAAATATTTTACGGATTTGAGGACAGGATAATTATGTGCTATTTTTTCTAACACCTAAAATCCCTTTATAGTCTTCTCAAAGTGCAGGATGGCTTTATTTGAGCTATTTTATGTGCTTAATTGGTGCTAGCGAGACCTTTTTCCTGCAAGTAACTGCGGCTCGCTTTTAGCCTTGCAGAGAGGTTTCCCGGAGCAATTGAATTGCAAATCTCTTGCGGCCGTTTAAGATCAAAGGCTTTCCTCCGGCGCGAGCGGCCGCAAGAGATAGCAAGGCACCGGCCGCAAGCCTGCCGGAATCCCCGGCCGTAAGGGAATAGAATAGCCGAATAGCTTGCGGCCGGTCCTTGCGGCCCCGCAACGGCTGCGGCCGATAATAGAATGAGGCCCTAGGAGAGGAGAGGAACTATTTAAATCTGCCGAATGTATTGTGTTCCTGGATAGGGATATTGAATTCTTATTTTAATTGAATGTTAAGGTAGCGTTATCTCTATACTATGAGTTTACTGTTAAAAGATTATGGGATTTCCACCATAGTAGAGAGGCTGCAGGAAGAGTATCAGGAAATCTAGGATTGGGTATTATGGGGGTAGGGATGGGATATTTCCGAATCAAATTAAGACCGAAAACCAGTAGTTGAAGAATGTAGAATATATTTTATTTCCACTGCATGAATACTAGAAGTGCTCTCATTCCAAGTAGAAAAAATCCAAAACTGTAAACCTTTTCTGTAGTCCAGCATGACTACAGTTTGAGAGCCATAGCGGAGCTGTAGGCCAAAATGCAAATCACCTGCTGCTGTTTTACAGCCTAATGTCATGTGGACTGGAAATTATAAATTGTTCTTTTCCCTTGTCTGCTTTCTCGAATGTAATCACATCTAAATTTTATTTTCACTTTATTTGAATTAGGCCCTACTTTATTTGCTAGAATGTAAAAATCGCCATTTTATTTTCCATTTCTATATATTCAAACTTATTACTAGGTTTATTATTTAACATCTCATGGCATGCCTAGTAAACATGATGTCAGTCCTTATAGAATATATCTTAATGACACTTTGCCAGCCAAATAATTTTCTGTTTACCTTGGCACAGTGTAATATCTCATTTTTATATATACTGATAAATCTTTAGAATAAGCCAGAATCTGTAAATTGTTAGTAGAAATTAAATGGATTTTGGCCAGTGTAGAATTTGACTTTTTATTAAAAAGAAAAATATCTCCATAATATTTATATTAACTTCCCATTAGAACATGTGAATATGAGATTATTTATAGAGCAATGCAGAAATAAACCGGAGCAGATACTTTTAGCACATATCTCCTTTAAAAGACAAGTAAGCCAAATACATAAGGGCTAAAGCTGTTTTGTCTAGATCTGAAACTTAAACTAAATCACATCAATGATCTCACTCTGAATACAATAAGTAATATCTGCTGCAAGTCAGCCTAAATAATAGTAACATTTCAATAGCAAAAATGGAAGATTTTACAGAACTGATTTTATGCATTAAAAAAAGATATATAAAGTGGAAGGAAAAATACAGGCTCTCAAAAGAAAAATCAATTTTCATCAAGTAATGAATTATTATTGTTAATTTATTTCAGTTTTCAATTAATCTTTATATTTAAAATGCCTTGTAGAACTAAATCAAATGCTCAAGATTAATTGTGCTTTAATACATTGTTAAATATATTATAAAAAGTGTACAAATTATTTGGATATGAATTATAACTCATATGTTTGTATTGTAAGGAATATTTATTTATTGTAATTAATGGTGGCACAGAAATATGCTTCTTTTTTCTGTCTTTTCTATGGTGCCCACCATTGCGGGGATATATTTTGTAATGTCCAAGGTCATAAGCACCAGAACAGGCAACCACACCCACCAACCTCCATAATTTGCCACTGGGTGTAACACACATAGGGCTGGCGTTACCAGGTGGCCCAGGGCACCCATTTATAAGGGTAGCCATCACCATATTAACATTTTCCATACAACTTGTAAAGGACTGAGTCAGAGACAGGACACATAGGAGTCCAGTAGCAGGAGGTCCTGGTGGACCGTATACAGACGTAAAGACCACAAGTGCAGGAGGTTCAGCTGGGTAGGATCAAGTAGCTCTGGGATGGTGCCAGACAAGGACAGAGGCAAAGATCCAGAGGTCAGGTGCAGGCTTAAGACAAGATAGGAAATCCACACAAGCCAAGGTCAAATACCATCTCACTCATGGATCAGCAATATGCTGGGTCAAGGAGCAAGATCTCAATGTCTGAGCACAGAGGCTCAGTCTAACTCCGGATCCAGGTGGAGATGATCAGGTGTTACAATTACACCCTAGGTCCTTTAAGGATATATCTTAAATGAGTAGACACAGCACATATCTGTCGCTGGTAGCAGAGCAGTAAATAACCATTTAAACAAGGCTCCCACGCTCAGGCTTGTATCACACCTTGTCTTTTTCTGTAAAACTCTGCAATCTGGAGACATTCCTGATAGAACTTGTGCCTAAGGTTAATACTGAGCTCTCTGGAAATATTGAACTGATTGTTCTCATTTTTTAACTTTAAAGCTTCCCCTTTGTTTGGTGTAGATTATGCAGTGTTGACTCATAGCTTGGTGGGGTCGAGCCTGGGTTCACCTATTCCAAGCGGTTGATTGGCTCACTTCATCAAGATTGACTTAAAGTTAAACAATTTCTACTGATACTTCTTATTATTCTACAATATGGAGAAAGTGATGTCCACCATAACTTTTTAATCACTGGGAAGGCATGTTTGCCAAATTTAAAAATAAAATAAAAAATTAAATTGAAAATAAACTGTGCTCTCTGACCTGTAGCAACCATGAATATGCTGGAATAGTTCTAGTTTTAATTTCTTCCAATGTTTGACTGGTATTTTCTTAAGGTTCCACTGATATTCGTATAGCGTAGGATAGTTTCCTCTACTAATTTTTCTTTTAGATTCTTCCATGTATAAGATTCTGTTTTTCTGAATTGGTACTTTCACACTTTCACAAAATATAATTTTTATCTCCAGCTTCAAATCACAACCTCTTATTCTAATGTTCCTCTTTTTTTCTACAACAATCTACCCTATTGTAAAAAAATTGAACTCGTCCATATATTGGAAGATTTCATATTTTCTATTTTCACTTCCAGGGTCAGGTAAATTATCTGAAATATGGAAGATTGCAGGTTCAAAATTCAGAACAAGTGTCACATCTTGGCATTATTAGGTATTGCCTCAATCAAGGTCTCTTTCTTATACCTAAAATTGTGGCTAGGATTAAGTACTTGATTCCCTCAGATGATCTGTCTACCCTGGTTCATGCTTTTGCCACAGCCCACCCTGATTACTGTTATTCCTTGAAGTATCAGATAAATACTTATTCCTCCAGAAGATGGAGCAGAATACTATTGCAAGGCTACTAACAAACAAGATCAGCTTCTGTCAAAATACCCATCCTTTGTCCTCTGCAGTAGCTGACTGTTTAAAGGCAAATGTATTTAATGAGAATTACTAACTTTCAAGATCTAAACCACCAGGCCCCCAGCTACATGATGGATTTCTTGGTTCCACTGGTTTACACTGTGACCCATGCTCAACTGTCAGCAAGTGCATTAGAAATACATATTTGCTTAGAATAATTTGGTACAAGAGCCTTTAGTATCAGTTTGAGAGCTTCTATAGCTGAATATGTAAAAAAAAGGCTGAAAAAATATCTATTTAGGTGACAAATGATTTGTATCCTACCTTTTACTAATTTGAAATAATAACTCCAATTTCTATTTTTATTTTTGCAGGAAATACAGTTCATATTCCGGACTTCCCTTGGATTACATTACATTAGCCATTTCACTAAATGAAAATATTAAACAAAATTGACTCTAGAACTCATGACTGTATTTTAAATGCTCTACATTTGGCTTCAGTCTGAACTAGTTTGTTTCTAGAATTACCACAGGGATTTCAATACTCTTAGGACATTTCAGGAGGAGTTAGTGATATTTTTGCCCAAATGTACTGTGTGTATATAACTTCAGAATCTCTCTCCAATATCTCTCAACAGCCTGTCCCTAATGGCAGATTTTTTTAATGTGCTAACAGAAGCTACTAGTTTTCTGTGAACCATTATTTATGCTAACCCTAAATCACCTTTCAAAATTGCACAAAGCTGAATAGACGCATTAGTGAATAAGACCCTCATTTAACCAATATCCATAATTAAGCCATGTCTCTCCTTCACTCTCTGATGAGCTGCCATTGACTGGAAGTCATGTACAAAAGATAGAGTAACGTTTTGTGCTAGTCTTGGATACTGTCCAGTGCTCAATAAGTGTGAAGCCTTGTGGGATTATGTCAAAGTATGCCTAACTGAAATTATTATTTTCAAGCTGAAATAGTAGGGGCTTTGTAAATTATGCTAGGATTTTATCATTCTGGATAGATCAGTATGTTGTAGCTATAGATAGGAGAATATAGGTAAGAAAATATGGTTTAATATTTAAGGTAATAAATGCTATTTACCTGTCTAGTAAATTGTAAAGCATACCAATCTCAACTGTGCTGCTTTGGAATAACTGTAATGTTGTAACTAAAATATTTTGGAGTTCTTTTATCAAAGTGAGCTAAGAAGCTGGCATTAGTAACTTTACATTCTTTGTTATTCTATGGAGCCTATTAGTCAAAAATGCCTCTAGAGTCATTGTACCCTCAGCCAAACACTTTGAAGCCCATGTAAAGCTTTGAAAATCTAGAGGTTTAATATATAATATAGAAAGTGGAGTTCTTTGTACCCTATATTAAAAACAAAAAACTATTTTGTTTATCTATGATTTAATTTTGTTTGGTGTCCCCTTTGTTCTTAGAGTAATGCAATTCCCTACAGAGGAGAAACCTTAATGCTGGCCTTTGGACCATTACCTTGTAGTACAACATGTAAAACAAAACAGGTTGTCAAATTCTAGTTATTTTGAAGGTGCTCATTGCAGCCATAGATGCTGATCCCCAGACATGCAGGACTTGGAAAAAACTACGGGCCGTATGACTTAGAACCCAAAGCACGTAGATGGACTTCAACGGCCTAACCACCAAACTGGAAAAACATGAAAAAACACACAAATATACCTCAAATTCCCTTACACACTCACACACAGCACAGGGGGAGAGACAGGGAGCCTGTGAGTGTGGTTGCAAGTTAATTTGAGGCATGTTTTGCCTTTTTTCCAAATTGTAAATCGCAGAAGCAAGAAAAAAAATGGCAGCTGAAAAAACGTAAATACAACGAAAACGAGGCCGAAGGACGTAAAATGACGCTGAAGGACGCTCATTGTGAGCCACACCGAAGGGGATCATTGCAAAGCAGAAAAGGTGCGGCTTGGCAAAAACAGCAATGAGTGACAAAGCCGCTTATCGCAGAGCCTGTAAAGTAGACGGGGGAAGACACTCACAATGAGCGCCGAAGGCGATTATTGCAAGCCACGCAATGAGCGCTGAAATCACTCAGCACAGGTCTCACGATGAGCGCCGAAGTTGCTCAGAGGGGCCATATCCTTGAATTATGGGGCAAACAGCATTGCCAGGCTTTAAATGTTATTGCCGTCATTTTTGACAGGTAAGTCACTAGTTCATGTAATAAGCCTCAAATGCAGGCAAAATGCAGGCAAAAATACAATATTTTGTATAATGAGACAGAACAGCCAGTCCCAGATAGCAAGATATACAACATTCTCCAGACACACATGACTAGATAGGAATTAAGCAATAAGCTTCAGCAATTCCAAAGAATCTAGTTTCAAGAACCCTTTCCGGGCCAAAATACAATGTTAATAAATGATCTGAATCAGAGAAATACCAGAGGGCCAGAAATACAGATTTCAACAGACACACATGACAATATAGGATTCTTGTGATAGGCTTCACAAATCCCACGGAAACTGGCTTCAACTACCTGATCCGAGCCACGATACAATTTATTGTAAAATGACCTGGAAAATTGGCTTCCCAGAGAGTCAGAAATGTACAATTTACCAGAAATACACACCTGGATGGAATTTGTGTAATAAGCTTCAAAACTTCTAGGAAAACTAGTTTCAAGTAACCGTTCCAGGCCAAAACATTTTTTTCTTAAAAGGACCAGTAATGGCAACTTCCAGAGAGCCAGAAATACAGAATTTACCAGACACACATGACTAGATGGGATTCATGTAATACGCCTAAAAAGTTTCAGAGAAAACAACTTGGAATAGTAACTTCCCAAAGAGTCAGAAATACCAAATTGACTGAATGGACTTAACTAATAAAACATTTTATAAAGAAATTCTATCTGAAAAGTCTAAGGCCTAAAGATAGAAGAGGAGAAAGAGAGAAAACAATTGGCAAGAGATCATGCCTATTAGGCTAAGTAGTAGTTACATAGTTACATATTACATAGTAATAAAGGTTGAAAAAATACTTTCAGTCCATCAAGTTCAACCTTTTAAGATTGCCTCTGATCTGCAATATGAGGATTAGTTATTAATTAATTAGTTGTTAATTGATTAATTATTAATAAACTTTTTTTTTTATTATGAATTAATTAATCCAGAGGAAGGCAAACAGAAAAAAACCCAAGTGAAACTTAGCCAATCATCTCAAAGGGAAAAAAAAATAATTCCTTCCTTACCCCAGATACTGGCAATCGGATTTCTCCCTGGATCAATAAACTCACTCTAATTATCCAGGATAACCCTGAATTCCCTTCTTAATTAGAAATAAATCCAGTCCCCTTTTAAAGTTATCTCTTGAATCCGCTGTCACCACCTCCTATGGTAGAGAATTCCACAGATTAACCACACTTACGGTGAAGAACCCTTTT
Organism: Discoglossus pictus; assembly: GCA_027410445.1. Classification (NCBI taxonomy): domain Eukaryota; kingdom Metazoa; phylum Chordata; class Amphibia; order Anura; family Alytidae; genus Discoglossus; species Discoglossus pictus. Next base: position 174,284,852 of record CM050163.1, on the reverse strand, counting down.
CTTTCTTTAAGGTGGAATCTTTTTACTTCTAATCTCAAGGGGTGTCCTCTTATCAGTTGAAAACCTCTAGGCACATAAAGCTCCCTTGTCAATTATTTATACTGACCTTGGATGTATTTATATAATGTAATAATATCTCCTCTTAGACGCCTTTTTTCTAGAGAAAATAAGCTTAATTTCTTCATAATTTAGCCCCTCCATTCCCCTAATTAGTTTTGTTGCTGACATTATTATTCCTGTAAAAGGTCTTTATAAAAAGCAAAAGGGATCCATCTGGAAGGAAACAACAGCTCTATTATTGCAAAAGGCAATATATCTTTTTCTCTTGCATTAAGCTACGAACAACACTGTAAAAGCAGCAGAGAAGGGTTATCAGGAGAGGAAAAGGAGAAAGAGAGAAAGGGGAAAATAGGAAAAGAAAAGATCGCTTGGACTTGAACATTGTGGGCCCTATTAAATTCCAGCCTCGTAAATAAGAGGCTTCTACTTAAGCCCTACGTACTGCAAAGTTTCTCTAACTTACAATGCTATTAAATTAGCCCTGCTGCGAGCAACGTATGAGCTACGCAGCAGGGACGAACGTATCAACACTGCGTAAATGTACATGAGAAGTGACAGCCTGCGAGATGATCTTGCAGGCTCCCGCACCTCAACAAGTAGTGCAAGGGTCCTAAACGGGACCTCCGCGGCAGTCCCCCACATAAGCCCTGCTGTGGGGGGTACTCCAACTATCCCCCCGTCGCCTAAAATTAACCCCCCTCTTTGCGGGGTTCCCCATCGGGACCCACAAAGTGTCCTCACATTAACACCTTGCTTCAGGGGTCCATAGGGACCCCCGCAGCCCCCACACATTAACCCCTTGCAGCGGGGGTACCCGATCGGCACCGTTCAGGCCCCCGCTGCATTTAATACTTTTAAATTCCCCGCCGCGGCTCCTTAAAGGTCCCACGGCACACTATTAGCCAATGACGGCCGCGGCACCTAAAATTAACCCTACTTTATGCTGGGAGTCCCCATCGGGACCCCCCAATTGTCCCCACATTAACCCCTTTGCAGCGGGGGTCCCCGATCTGCATAGATCAGGCCCCCGCTGCACACTATTCGCCAATCCTGGCCGCGGCACATACAATTAACCCCCCTTTATGCTGGGGGTCCCCATCGGGACCCCCGAAGTGTCCCCACATTAAGCCCTTGCTGCAGGGGTCCATAGGGACCCCGCACGTTAACCCCCTGCACCGGGGTCCCCGATCGTCACCGATCGTGACCCTGCTGCATTTAAATTTTTAAATTTCCCGCCTCGCAGGTCCTTTAAGGACCGTAAAGGTCCTGAAAGGACTCACACTAAAAAACATTAACCCCAGGCAACTATAATTAACCCTATAATTCAAGGGGGTCAATACAGACCCCCATAAGGCCTTAATTAACCCCGTCACTCAAGGGGGTCAATACAGACCCCCATAAGGCCTTAATTAACCCCGTCACTCATGGGGGTCAATACAGACCCCCATAAGGCCTTAATTAACTCCGTCACTCATAGGGGTCAATACAGACCCCCATAAGGCCTTAATTAACCCTATCACTCATGGGGGTCAATACAGACCCCCATAAGGCCTTAATTAACCCTATAACTCATGGGGGTCAATACAGACCCCCATAAGGCCTTAATTAACCCTATAACTCATGGGGGTCAATACAGACCCCCATAAGGCCTTAATTAACCCCGTCACTCATGGGGGTCAATACAGACCCCCATAAGCTTCTATTTAACCCCATAAGTCCCATAAGGGTATATTATGACACATATGGGTCTGATAAAACCCTAACATTATCCAAATAAGTGCCATGACGGTCCACAAGGACCATCATGACACTAACTACAAACACTACACTATAACCCCCAATAAACAATGTAATATAAACTAACCCCCCTCTACACTAATCTATTAACACTTACACTACCTACACTACCTATCCCCTAATAAACCTCCCCACAACTCTAATTACAAAAAATAAAAAAACCTACCTTACAGAAAATAAAAAAAAAATCCGTACAGAAAATAAAAAAATCTACAGTACAGAAAAAAAATAATAATACATTACAACCCCCCCCCCACTACAGAAACAATTACACACCTGAAAAGGAAAGACAGACATGCACAATACAATACATATATACATACAATACATTACATATAATATATTACATATAATACATTACATACAATACAAATCAAATACCCCCTATCTATCTAACATACAATCTATTTAATCTAAAATAAATCATAAATATATCAAATACATCCCCCTATCTATCTAATATATAATAAATCCTACCTACATACACAGACCCTAATTCTAAGCTAAAATAAAATAATTACAGTCCTAACTACATACACAGACCCTAATTCTAAGCTAAAATAAAATAATGACAGCCCTAACTACATACACATACCCTAATTCTAAGCTAAAATAAAATAATTACAGTCCTAACTACATACACAGACCCAAATTCTAAGCTAAAATGAAATAATTACAGTCCTAACTACATACACAGACCCTAATTCTAAGCTAAAATAAAATAATTAAGACCACTTACCTTTAAGATGTCCTATCAGATCACTAACCTAGGGGTAAAACAAAACAAAACAATTAGTACAAAACATTAACATCAAATAAATAAACATTATATACATTATTTCCAGCATGTCCGGTCATTGTTTAGTTCTTCCGGCGCTGCCCTGTTAAAAAAACACAATACATTAATACAATATACAAACAACAAATAAAATAAACATATCAACATATTAATATACATTTAACTTACCTCCGCGCGATGTCCCCGGCCTCCTCCCATTCAGCCCCGGCTGGGCCCCAGAACCATCCACGCGCTAAAAAAATCAGAAATTCAGCCAATCAGAAGTCGTCCATGTGTGAGCCAATCAGGATGCGCAGATGTCTTCTACCAATCACTCCGTGGGGGTGTATCCCATAGTGATTGGCTGAAGGCATCTGCGCCTTGTGATTGGTTCCAATAAAGATTGACAGGTGCTTTAGCCAATCAGGGTGGGATATTGGGGTGGCTCAAACATTGACGACTTCTGATTGGCTGAATTTCTGATTTTTTTAGAGCGTGGATGGTTTATTTTAGCTTAGAATTAGGGTCTGTGTATGTAGTTAGGACTGTAATTATTTTATTTTATTTTAGCTTAGAATTAGGGTCTGTGTATGTAGTTAGGATTTATTGTATATTAGATAGATAGGGGGATTTATTTGATATAGTTAGGATTTATTTTAGATTAAATAGATTGTATGTTAGATAGATAGGGGGTATTTGATTTGTATTGTATGTCATGTATTATATGTAATGTATTGTATGTAATGTATTATATGTAATATATTATATGTAATGTATTATATGTAATGTATTGTATGTATGTATGTATTGTATTTTGTATGTCTGTCTTTCCTTTTCAGGTGTGTAATTTTTCTTTTCTGTAGTGGGGTGGTTGAAATGAAATTTTTTTTTGTTCTGTAGTTTAGATTTTTTTTTCTGTACTGTAGGTTGTTTTTTTTCTGTACTGTAGGTTTTTTTTTTTCTGTACTGTAGTTTTTTTTTTTTCGTACTGTAGGTTTTTTTTTTTTTGATGACAGGTTTTTTTATTTTCTGTAAGGTAGTTTTTTTTGTTTTTTGTAATTAGAGTGGTGGGGAGGTTTATTAGGAGGTAGGTAGTGTAGGTAGATAGTGTAAGTGTTAATAGATTAGTGTAGAGGGGGTTAGTTTATATTAAATGGTTTATTGGGGGTTATAGTGTAGTGTTTGTAGTTAGTGTCATGATGGTCTTTGTGGACCGTCATGGCACTTATGTGGTTAATGTTAGGGTTTTAACAGCCCCATAGGTGTCATAATATACCCCTATGGGACTGATGGGGTTAAATAGAGGCTTATGGGGGTCTGTATTGACCCCCATGAGTGACTGGGTTAATTAAGGTCTTATGGGGGTCTGTATTGACCCCCATGAGTTATAAGGTTAATTCAGGCCTTATGGGGGTCTGTATTGACCCCCATGAGTGACGGGGTTAATTAAGGCCTTATGGGGGTCTGTATTGACCCCGAAGAGTGACAGGGTTAATTAAGGCCTTATGGGGGTCTGTATTGACCCCCATGAGTGACAGGGTTAATTAAGGACTTATGGGGGTCTGTTTTGACCCCCATGAATTATAGGGTTAATTAAGGCCTTATGGGGGTCTGTATTGACCCCCATGAGTGACAGGGTTAATTAAGGCCTTTTGGGGGTCTGTATTGACCCCCATGAATTATAGGGTTAATTATAGTTGCCTGGGGTTGATATTTTTTAGTGCAAGTCCTTTCAGGACCTTTACGGTCCTTTAAGGACCCGCAAGGCGGGAAATGTAAAAATTGAAATGCAGCAGGGTCACGATCGGTGCCGATCACGGACCCCGCTGCAGGGGGTTAATGTGGGGGGTTGCGGGGGTCCCTATGGACCCCTGCAGCAAGGGGTTTATGTGGGGACCCCCAGCATAGAGGGGGATTAATATTAGGTGCCGCGGCCGGGATTAGTAATAGTGTGCAGCAGGCCCTTTAAGGAGCCGCGGCAGCGAATTTAACATTTTTAAATGCAGCGGGGGCCTGATCTATGCAGATCGGGGACCTCCCGCTGCAAGGGGTTTAATTTGGGACACTTCGGGGGGTCCCGATGGGGACCCCCAGCATAGAGGGGGCTTAATTTTTTTTGCCGCTGCCAGGATTGGCTATTAGTGTGCTGCAGGCCCTTTAAGGAGCCGCGGCGGGGAATTTAAAACTTTTAAATGCAGCAGGGGTCTGATCGGTGCCGATCGGGGACCCCCGCTGCAAGTAATTAATGTGGGGGTGCTGCAGGGGTCCCGATAGAGAACCCTGCAGCATGGGGATGTGTATAGGGAGCAGGGGGAGCCTCACACTGCTGTCTCGGGCTGCTCCGAGGCAGCACGTAGAGGCTTTACGATTCCTTGCGGGCACTTTTTGTGCCCGTAGGGATTCTTCCGAAATGCGAGAATCATTTGTAGATTTAAGGCTGCGTGTGACTACGTAGCTCTCTCTTGGAGCCTATTCTCTGCCATTTTTCATAGTCATATCTCAAAGCAGGCTGCAAGGGATTCGGTACTTGCAAACAGCAAAAAACTGCCTTTTGCGAGCACCAAGAGAACTACGAGGGAGAATTTAATGAGGCCCTGTATGTTCAGTTTATAAACTCTGGATCTTTAAAGTCAATATAAAAATACTATCTTATTATAAATCTTAAAGTAAACTTGGTAGTGGACATTTGAAATAAGAACTCTTATAAGTTTGACCAATTGTATTTAGGGAAAATCTTATTATTAGAGAAGAGTTTAATACAGTCCTTCATTAGAATGTGGTAATTAAAGAGAACGGTTCTGGAGAATTAAAAAAATTAAGGGAAAAAGGAAAGAGAACAGAATAGCTCAAAATGAGCAACTCAGCTAAAAATAGATCAAAGAGAAATAAAAAAGCTGTACTAAAAATGTACATTAGCTTCTTTTCCCCAAAATCCAAAGAAAAATGAAAGATCTTTGGACAAATCAGATCTGCCCTCCTCCCCCTCACCGCAAATTGAAACTGATGTTGAAGAAACAACTAATAAGTGCACCTCTGAACAACCAATTGTTCATATGCAGGAAACAATAACCCCAAAATATATGAAAACATTATTCATAGAATTTCAAAATAATAAAAGAGAAGAACTAATGCAGGGAATTAAAAATAATACAACTGAAATTAATTCCTTAAAAAAACAATTAAATGGATTGGAAAATAAATGCGAAGAATTATGGTTAGATAACCAAATTTTGTTAACTAAGATGACCCAATTAGAAACTGAAATTACAAATCTAAAAAAAAAAAAATAGTTTAGAAGATTACAATAGACAAAACTATCTAAGAATAAGGGGTGTACTTGAGAAAATGTATATGTCTGAATTGCACTCATTTGTTGTTAATTTCTTTTAAACACTGTTGACAACAGAAGACACTGTAGAAAACAAAATTGAAAAATTATACGGAATCCCTCTTCCTAGAAACATACTAAAAGAGACACCAAGAGCTATTATTGTCAGGTTGCATTTTGTCTCTTATAAAGGAACTATTTTAAAGGCAGCAACAAAACCCTAAGGAAAATACATATAGATTACAGATGGGGATTTCCTGTTAAATTAATTGTTCTAAAAAATGGACAAATATTTACAGTAAATTTGGCTTCTGAAGTCTTCTTAAAGAATGGGGAATGGTAGTAGAATTTGAAACTGACCCAACAATGGGAAAGGCAGATCTAAGCACAAGAATTTGTCAAAAAGCAACATCATTTATTTGATAAATATATTAGAATTATTAGTTATAGAAGAATGATGAAAGAATACTAATCTTGAGGGTTGGGACAATTGGGAAGTAGTGACAGGGAAGGGCACTAGTCACTTCAAATTTGAATACTTAATAACGTGCCAGCACTAGTCACTTTATAATTAGTCACACCACACTTAGACTTAGTAATTAAGTTAGCATAGGCACCTTAGAGATATTTAACATGTAAAACATATTTGCACTAGTATAACACAAAGTGATATTATAAATGATTTAACAGTACTCAATTTAAGTAAATACACAATTTAAAATCTAGGATAATATATAAGGATTTAGGACAATCGACTAAACCAAGTTTGCACTGTTGCTTTAAATGAAATTAAGTTTGTAAAATACACTTACATAAATTACACCCTTAGGACATCTATTGAATGACATTGATTGTGGTGATACATATTAAATATAGGTAATAAAAGTATATTTTATTAAATATATGAATAATTAACTCAACACTTTCCCGATTAGGTTAAGAAGTCCTTTCTTCATTTTAATATTAAATTTGAACTTATGGCAGTAGAATTACTCATTAAAGAGAAGAGAAAGAGGGAGGACAGGAAGAAGAGTAAAGAGAGGTGAAAACCTGTATCCATTTTTATAAAAGGGGAAATGCTATAACCTTGAGTACAATTGATAAAGTAATAAATGAGAGAAAAGTATTAGGACACTTGCACCTTATAGACTATAAGAGCTGTAACTCATGGCCATGTTCAGCAATCCAATCAGACTAGCCTCTCAATCTGATTGGAGATACATCATTATTCGACAGTATTTAAACATGTTCTACTATCATGTGTGTGTATGTGTGTCCCTCTTCTTATCTTTTCCCCTGTCTATCCTTCCCCTCCCCTCTCAGGGGCTGTGGAGATATTATAAACCAAGTGGAACCTAAAAGGTTGGGTGAGTCACAGAGTAAGAGAGAGACAATATTCAATAATAATAATAACTATCAACAAATAACTAATAAGCAAAGGGGAAAGGGTAAAAAAGGAAATGATTCATTAAAATGACAATTACAATTTTATCTCAAAATGTTAAGATAAAATTGAAAGGTTAAGAGTAATGACACTTTTTTTCTGATCAGAATGCTGATATTGCATGTGCTCAGGAAACTCATATTACAAATAACATAATGAATATAACAGATAAGATATATGAGAACATTATCTTTTCTTCCTACAACTCAAAAGCTAGGGGTGTTTCTGTCTTTTTTCATAAACAAAATATTATTTCATTTGGATGGGCACTGTCAGTAACATGTCCTTTACTATAATACATTTATATGTACCAAACACTAATCAGTATAGATTTATACATAGAAACAAGATAGGTTTGGTGGCTCTAGATATAATTGGGTATAATGACCTTTTACTTAGGGTGCCACTAAGGGTCAGAAATACATACTAAACAATGAAAGAGAAAAAGGGAACCCTTTTAATAGTGCACACCTATGAATCTCAACAATGTAAGAGACCCAGTTGATTAAAACTTAGCTTTTAATAATTTACTTTAAAAATAGATGCTACAAAAGCTAAAAATTCAGACGCTGCAATTTAGAACAGGAGGTGGGAAAGGATATTGGGATATGATTTAACTGGACTTGTAAAATGGGCGTTGGTACTCCTTTAAATATTGTCTCAAAAGTGCTATAATATTGTCTCAAAAGTGCTGTAATAAAGTGCTATAATAAGGTACTAGTTGTGCATGCAAAACATTCAGGGCCTCATTCTATTATCGGCCATAAATCGGCCGCAAAGCTGCGATTCCTTGCGGGGCTCCCGTTACCTTGCAATTCAAATATACGGCGCCGCAAGGATATCCCCTTACGGCCGGCCGCATATCTTGCAACTGGCCGTAAGCTCAGAAATCTTTAAAAGCAAAAATAAATTCAAGACGGCACTGTAAAGCTCTGTAAATGCTAGGGATCATAATGGGGGACATGAGGATTAATAGCAACCCCCTCTCAAGCTTGCACATCAGCCAAAATCCGAGATTTCATTAACTGTTTATTTTCCGGCCGCAGCCTGGGCGGGTATGAGATGCTCAAAGCCCACTGGACTTTTTCCATGGATATTTGACATAAATTTAAAAAAAAATTATTTACGGATTTGAGTGTAGGGGAATGTTGTGCTATGAATGCTAACACCTACAATCACTTTATAGTCTCCTCAGAGTGCAGGATGGCTTTATTTTGGCTTTATTATGTGCCTAATTGTGTGCTTGCGGAACCTTTTTGCTGCGAGTAAGCTGCGGCTCGGTTTTAGCCTTGCAGAGAGGGTTCCCGGAGAAATTGAATAGCAACCAGGATTTTCTTGCGGCCGAAACTCTTGCGGCCGTTTAAGATCAAAGGCTTTCCTCCGGCGCGTGCGGGCCGCAAGGGATAGCAAGGCGCCGGCCGCAAGCCTGCCGGAATCCCCGGCCGGAGGGGAATAGAATAGCAGAATAGCTTGCGGCCGGTCCTTGCGGCCTCGCATCTCCTACGGCCGATAATAGAATGAGGCCCTCAGTGTTTTGCTCTGTTAAATAAATAAAAAGTGTATGGCATATATCTTTGGCTAAATTGAATACAATTATATTGATAAAGTGCTATATTGTGCTATTTTGCAGGAGTATAAAACTGCCTCATATTGTACTTTAGTATATCCCTTGTAATATTCCTCTTGGTTCCCTATTATTTAACTCCTGTTAGGAGTAACTAGATGATTCAGGAACCTTATCTGGTTTTGTCTTGGTTCTTTAGTATAACGCTGTGTCCCTGACAATCTATATCTCTCCTATAGCGTGGAGATCGCGGTTAGGACGCCTCGCGATGACGTCACTAACACTCGCCTCACGTTGCTGCGTCTCTCCCGACGCACGTTTCTCAATTTCCTCAGGGGTTACCGCCATGACACTCTGATTTCCCTATTTATAGTCTCTGTTGTCATGGGAACCAATTTTAAGTTAAAATCAACTTTTATTTAATGTTTAAAAAGGCTTAAAGGATCTCTGAACCTTGAAATCTGCTAACTCGCATATTTTAGTGGTTTTTAACCATACATTTTAAACTTGCTATATTTTAATAACGTTTCACTATATCTTATATTGTTGCTATATTTCTCCACATTATTATTGTTTGAATCTTGAGAATCATTTGGTATATATATATATATATATATATATATATATATATATATATATATATATTACTACTGTATCAGAGATTTTAAATAAAATCCTTCATCTTGATATCTTATTTAAAAGATCTTATTAGATCTCCTTAATAATAAGGTTTCCATGTATTTCTTTAAGATGTAAATATATTGTTGTAAATTAGCAAAATTCAACTTGTCCCCATCTAGCTTATCATTTTTATTATTAATAAACTATTCTTCATTAATAAAGTCCAGTATTAGGTTTATTTGATTTTGGACAATATCTTAAGAGATACATATGATATAATATGTATATTAATTCCCAGAATAAATTGGGATTCATATTTATTAAATTATTATTATAGCAAGTAATTTAAATATAAATACATGATATTATTGAGTTAGTATCTGCTTCAATACTTATATATATATATGGGGAGAAAGTAAAACCTTCATTAAGGCCATCAGGTTTTCTAGTCTTTAGCAAATAGATCCATCTTGCTTCCATCTTTAGTAACTCTTTGTCTATGTCACCTTTTCTAATGGTTTGTTCAATGTGATCTATGGCCATAAAAGAAAGTACTTTCACATCCCCTTTATTTTTGGTGTTTACATGTATAGCCACTGGTGTATCGTATTCTCTGTTGATACTATAGATGTGTTCCAGAATCCTTCTTCGAAATTCTCTATAGGTTTTACCTATGAATCTCATTCCACATTTGCAAGATATCAAATAAATCACTCTCTCTGTCTTGCATGTTATAAGATACTTCACTTGGTATATCTGTGTTGCATCTTTTGAAGTGAAAGTTTTAGCTGGTTTTATATATTGACAAGCCTTACAGGATTGACATTTAAAACAGCCTTTTTTTTTTTCTAGCCATGTTGTCCTATTTGGAGTCTTCAGATGGCTTTTGGATAATACATCTTTTAGGTTAGTAGACCTTCTACTTGTTATCTGAGCATGTTCCCCTAAAAAGGGTTTTAGATCTTTATCATTCCTCAATATCTCCCAGTGATTTTATTGAAAATCTTTTTTACATCGAACCATTTGTCATTATAGGTTCCAATACATCTAATGATGTTATCTTCTTTAGGGGATTTATCCATTAGCAGAGATTCTCTGTTGATGTTCTTAGCTCTACCATAGGCCTTCTTTAGTATCTTTTTATTATATCCCCGTTCTTGGAATCTATTTTGTAGGTCCTTGGCCTCTATTTCAAATTGTTGTTCTTCTGAGCAATTTCTTTTAATTCTCAGATATTGACAACTGGGATTCCTGAAATCAAAGATTTAGGGTGACTACTTGTGGCATGCAAGAGGCTGTTAGTAGATGTTGGTTTCCTGTATGTATTAGTTGTCAATTTACCACTTTCTTGTTTACAAATTGTCAGATCTAAAAAGGTTATGGATGTCTCATTGACCTCTGAGGTCAAATATAGACCCATATCATTGTGATTTAATTTATTTATAAATTCTTGCAAATGTTGCTGAGTGCCACTCCATAGGATTAACACATCATCTATGTACCGAATCCAAAGGTCCACATCTTCTGTATAGTTATCATTGTGTTCATTGAACACTACTTGTTCCTCCCACCATCCTAGGTATAAGTTTGCGTATGTGGGGGCACATGCTGTCCCCATAGCTGTACCTCGTATCTGGTGATAGAATTTTTGTAAGAATACAAAATAATTGTGTGTTAACACATATTTCAGTAACTCCATTATAAATTAATTGTGTCTATCGTAGAGTATGCCTTTCTTCTGTAAAAAATATTTAGTTGCATCTAGGCCTCTCTTATGTTGGATATTCGTATATAATGATTCTACATCTAGTGACACTAAAGGTGTGTTTTTATTTGTGTTCAATCCATTGATTTTCTTTAACACATCTTTAGTATCTCTTACATATGATGTCAATGACACCACATGTTCTCTTAATATAGAATCCAAGTATTTACTGGAGTTTTCTGTTATACATCCTATCCCAGACACTATCGGTCTACCTGGTGGGTTGGAAGGGTTTTTGTGGATCTTTGGAATAGAGTAGAATGTGGCTATTTTAGGATTTTTGACATTGAGAAATTCCCATTCTTCTTTGGATATTAATTTATTCATCAAACCTTGATCTAAAATGTTTTTTAGTTCTATCAGGAATAATTCAGTTGGATCTTTCGGTAGTTTGTTATAGCATTCTTTGTTATTTAGAAGTTTCATGTTCTCTTTAACATAATCCTCTCTATTTAGTAGGACCAAATTTCCTCCTTTATCAGCGTTCTTTATTATTATATCTTGATGGTTCTTTAAGTCTTTTAGAGCTTGTTTTTCACCTATTGAAAGGTTTGAGTAAGTTGATTTTTTATTAGGTAGTTCTTTCAGATCTCTCACTACATTTTGGACAAATAGCTCAATGTTAGCACTGATAGAGAAGGGGGGGTAAATTTGCTTTTTGGTTTAAAGTTCGAGAATGGTCCGCTCAATTCATCTGATTCATTTTCTGCCAGTAGATATCTCAAGTCATTCAATGTTTTTCTGTCTGATAAATTAAGTTGGCTATTATCTGACTTTCTTGAAAAAAAACTTTTTTAGAGCTAACTAACGAGCAAATAGATGTACATCCTTCACCCAATCAAACATTTTAAAATTGTCTGTTGGAGAGAAATTTAGTCCCTTCTGTAATAGGGATATGTGATCTTCTGTTAATTTAAGATGTGATAAATTAAAGATCTGTAGTGGATTTAATGTTTTTTGAACCTTTTGTGAGGTTTGAAGAGGTTTGGGCCTTTTCTTACCTCTCCTGGTTTTGAAGCCTGATCTTAAAAACCTCTATTATTTTTCTTAAATGCCTTTCCTTCTTTACTTAAGTCTTGGTCATCCTTTTGGTCCAGATCCGACCATTCTGATTCTGATGTCAATACCATGTCAGATTTATCTTGGGGTGTTTTAAACTGTCTTGATCTTCTAAATATATTTCCTGACTGGAAATCATTAAGGTCTCTTTGAAATTTCTTTTGTTTTCTATCCATTAACATTCTCCTAAATTTCTCAATGTCTTTCTCCAAGTGGTTTTCTAGGTCTGGAAAATCATTGCTAGTCTTATATTCCTTGATTTTTTCAATTTTAGTTTTTAATACTATCTCTGTCTCTTGTAATTGCTGTTATTCCCATTCAAGCAAGAGGTTCATCAGTTCTTGTGAACTTTTTAATAAGACTAAATCCCATTTCTTTATAAAATCCTCTGATAGATTTCTTATTGTGGGAAAAAGATTGATACGTATCCCCTGGGTATCAATTTTTTATAAGTAGTTTTCCAGACTAGCTACCTCCCACCATATCTGATATTGTTTTTTGTATACTTTATTGCGTTCCAAAAATTCCAATTTGAGATTCGGTTCATTACCCATATTAGTTAAGGGGTTACTTGAGAATACTTTCTTTACCTCATTAGACCATGATTTATAAATAAAATTATTAAACACATTGACAATATCAAGAGGGGCATGTTGCTGATATGTGGTGATCTAAATGTGTGTTTTGACCCTCTAATTGATAGGAAATCAACAATGAAACAATCCCCAATAGTATTATGATCAAAGATACAAGAAATATTCAAAAAATGCTTCAAAAATATAAAATCTATGATGGATGGTGTGTCTTTAATCCAAATGAACGCAACTTTTCATTTTTTTCTAATAAATATAAAACATACTCCAGATTAGTACTCTTTTGAATCAGAGCACTGATTACTTTCTCTTGAATCAGAGCACTCATTCAAACTGATAAAGTGGAAATTGGTCCAATTCTTCGTCCGATCATACTCCTATAATGTTAAGCAACAGGGTCAACTTATAGTGGAAAAGCACCATATATAGATGCAACTCTTTTTAAATCAGAAGAAAATACTAGAGATAGATACCTTTTTTGAAACCAATATAAAAGCGGTAGAGTCAGGGATTCTATTATGGAATACGCATAAAGCGCACATAAGAGGTATCTTACATGCCTGGTCAATAAATAGATCTAAGCAAAGAGTACAGACAAAAAGACAGCTGTACATAAAAGTTATAGATCTCCAAAATTTAAATAACCACTCACTGACACCTAAGCTGACTTCTGAAATTGCTGAAATCCATGCACAAATAAGAAAAACCCAACAAATACAAGTTGACAACCTGATCTGGCTATACCAGCAAAAAATTATTACCATTGTGGAAACAAACCAGGGAAAATGTTGGCTAATCAAATTAAAGTGAAATATAAGAATGTGAGAATAGAAAAAATACAAGATGATAATGGAAGACAAGTAAGCAACCCAAAAGAAATAGGGGAAATTTTTGTCAGATCATATAAATCGTTATATAAACTAGAAGATAATCCTGACTTTCAAAAAACATCTATAAAACAAGGATTTTTTGGATTGCCAAAAATATCAGATCAACAACTTAATGATTTGACAACAGAAATAACTGAAAAGGAAATTCAATTAAGTATATCCTCCCTAAAGTTGGGGAAACCACCAGGCCCTGATGGCTTCCCAAATATTTATTATAGAACATTTTCCACGAGAAAACTTGGAGGTTGCATTTATAAATATACCAAAAAAGATAAAGACCTTACTAAGTGCCAAAGTTAATGTCCTATATATTTATTAAATACAGATTTGAAAATGTATTCAGGTATACAAGCTAATAGACTTAATCCTATTTTAAAAGAACTAATTAATCCAGATCAAACTGGTTTTATAAAAGGGAGACAAGCCACAGATAATACCCGTAAATTAATAGATAACATTGCTTATGTCAAATGTAAAAAAATACCACCAGTTACCCTATCAAGGGATGAAGAGAAAGCATTTGATAGGGAAAACTGGAGTTTTATATATAGTGTGCTGAGTAAATTTGGATTTGGAACATATGGATCATTTGTAGCTAAAACCCTATATAATAATGCCAATGCACAAATCAGAGGAATGGATTGTAAAACTGAAAATTTTCCAATCACAAACAGAACTAGTCAGGGATGTCCCCTTTCCCCTTTAATATTTGTGTTAATTAAAGAACTATTATTAGAAAGCATTAGAAAGAACAACTGTATAGTGGGTATAATAATTGGTTCAACATCTAATAAAGTTACAGCATCTGCATATGATTTAGTTCTAGCAATAACAAATCCAAAAAGATCATTGACAGGACAACATAAAATTATAAATCTATATAGTAAAATGTCCGATTATAAATTAAACATTTCTAAATCGGAAGCCTTCACTATGAACATCCAAGGGATAGAAATATCAAATCTGATCACATTCAATGACACATTTAGGAATAAACTTTTCTGCAAATTTAAATTATCTTGTAAAAAAATAATCTTGAGAAATTAATTAAAGATATCAATTCCATAATGATAAACTGGAATAACTTAAACTCATCATGGCTTGGACAGATAGCCTGAATAAAAATGACGATTTTACCAAAAAATATCTATATATTAAGATGCCTACCATTGAAAATCCCAATTAGTAAGTTAGCTGTACTTCAGAATAAAATAGATATAAAAACAAAAGATCACACATAAAAAAAGAAATTGCTTTGATTCACTGAATGTTATTGAATATTCAAAAGCCATAATGCTAATATACTTATTAAAATATAAGATCAAAATAGATGTTCCCAAATTCATATTGGTAGAAAGAGAATTAGTTGCTAGTAGTGATTGGGAATCTTTGATATGGGAAAAATAACAAAATAAAAACATTAGTAACTTGCCATTGGTACCAAATGCATTGATGAAACAGTGGAATAAAAAATTACACTATCGCCCTTCTTGAATATAGACTGGACAAAATGGGGACTGAGAAGCTTAGAGGATTTATATTTAAATGGAAACCGGAAAACCTTTTCGTACATTTCTAAAGAAAAGAAAATCCCTAAGATAAATGGCTTTTCTATAATATGCTTTATGTAGCAATTCTTAATTCAGACTATAATGTAAAAACAATGAGAAGACTATCAAAGTTTGAGATGGGAACAAGAATGCCAAAAAGAATGGGTAGAAAAGATTTGGGAGACTTCAACAAAGTATGAAAAATTATAGAAAATGTACCACCTTTAGAGAAGTTAAATTTAGGATTGTCCAGAGATGGTAAATTACTCCTCTAAAGCTAGCAAGATTAGGTCCACAAGTTATAATGGTATATGTTGGAGATGTAACAAGCAAGAAGGCTCCCATATGCACATGTGGTGGTCATGTTAAGTAATCCAAACATACTGGTCTAGTTGTATATTTCAATTATCCCAAATCTTGAAACAAGATATAGAGCTTAAACCAGCTGATATTGTTTCATTTTTTCCCCAAAAAATTCCCAAAGCAAAACATACATGTCATAATGAATGTTCATAATGAATATTGTATTTTAAATTTATGTGGATAGTACAATGTAATTATATCTGTATATCAGCTGTCATGTCATTTTGTTAAAAATATGCATCTATCACTTTAAACAAACCCTTTGTGTGCCTTCCCCATTGCCTGGTCTCTCTAGTTAGTGCTGCACTGCTAGATCATATTACTGTGTGAGAGTCAGGCTGTAACTTCCAAGTTGAGTAAATTTTTATTGACTCTGCTACAATTATATCAATTTGGCTAATTGACAGCTTGCAGCATCAGCCAATCAGTGCTGAAGGCTGTCTGGTTGCAATGTTGCTTTAAACATCCCCTCTGAACATTCCCTCTGAATGCCCTCAAGAATATAGAGGTTATTGTTATGATATGACATCAGGAAGGCTTTATATAAAGCCAATTATTCTTAAACACTCCCCACTCTGTTCCTGCTCTTTTTACTGACAGGAATCTCCCCTGCTGAGTTCATCAACCAAGTAAGTTTGCATAGGCAGGGATACTGGAGTGGGTTGCCAGTTCCTTCTCCAGTGGAACTGACTCAAGTTAGAACGCAGGTCAATAGCTGTAGAAGCACAGAGCTCTAACCCACTGCACCACCACTGCAGCACCAGCAATAACCCAATTCTAATATATATATCTCTGTGTATGTATTATGTTTTTCTGTACTCTCTATAGTGGGGCTACTCTTGTACACTAAATGGCATCCCTATAGACACAATGGAGAGAGAGAAGGGGTAGACACAGAGGGGAGGGAGATGGGGAGAGACACAGAGGGGGGAAGAAACACAGGGGAGAGAGATGGGGGAGAGACACGGGGGGAGATACGCAGGGGAGGGATATGGGTGGAGAGACACAGAGGGGTGGAAGAGACACAGGGGAGGGAGATGGGGGAGAGACACAGGAGAGGCAGAGGAGGGGGAGAGACACAGAGGGGAGAGAGAAACAGGGTAGGGAGATGGGGGAGAAACTCTGAGGGGGGATGAGACAGGGGAGAGTTATGGGGTAGAGACACAAAGGGGGGGAAAAGACACTGGGGAGGGGGAATGAAACACAGAGGAGGGGGGAAGAGACACAGAGGAGGGCGGATAAGACACAGAGGAAGGGGGAGAGGCTCACAATGAGCGAGGTGTGTGATGAGGGCCAAAGGCACTCATCGCAAGGCCTGTAAAGTAGAGGGGGGGGGGGGGTAGAGGCTCACAATGTGCGCCAAAGGCGCTCATTTGCAGGCACGTGATGAATGCCAAAGGTGCTCATCGCAAGGCCAGTAAAGTGGGGGGTAGAGACTCGCAATGGTCCCGTTTGGTTTAATGTGGGTTTTTAAGGTCCGGTTGGTGCCTATACGGTCCCGATTGGTGTTATGTGGATTTTAAAGGTCCGGTTGGGGCCTATATAGACCTGTTTGGTGTAATGTGGGTTTTTAAGGTCTGTTTGGGTTTATATGGTTCCACTTGGTGTAATGTGGGTTTTAAAGGTCCGGTTGGGGCCTATGTGGTCCCGATTGGTGTAATATGGGTTTTTAAGGTCCGGTTTGGGCTTATATGGTCCTGTTTGGTGTAATGTGGGTTTTGAAGGTTCGGTTGGGGCCTATTTAGACCCGTTTGGTTTAATGTGGGTTTTTAAGGTCCGGTTGGGGCCTATATAGTCCAGTTTGGTGTAATGTGGGTTTTTAAGGTCCGGTTTAGGCCCATATAGTCCCGCTTGGTATTTTAAGGTTTTAAAGGTCAGTTTTTTGGCCTATATGGTCCCGCTTTGGTATTTTAAAGTTTTAAAGGTCTGGTTTGGGCCTAAATGGACCTGCTGGGGGAAATGTGGGTTTTTAAGGTCCTGTTGGGGCCTATATAGTCCCGTTTGGTATTTTAAGGTTTTAAAGGTCCGGTTGGGGCCTATATAGTCCCGTTTGGTGTAATGTGTTTTTTTTATGGTCTGGGTGGGGCCTATATAGTCCCGTTTGGTGTAATGTGGCTTTTTAACGTCAGGTTGGGGCCTATATGGTCCCCCTTGATGTAATGTGGGTTTTAAAGGTCCGGTTGGGGGCTATATGGTCCCGATTGGTGTAATGTGGGTTTTTAAGGTCCGGTTTCGGCTCTTTATGACCTCGTTTGGTGTAACGTGGGTTTTGAAGATCCGGTTGGGGCCTATATGGTCCCGATTGGTGTAATGTGGGTTTTTAAGGTCCGGTTTTGACCGATATAGTACCATTTGGTGTAATGTGGTGATTTTAAGGTCCGGTTGGGGCCTATATGGTCCCGATCGGTGTAATGTAAGTTTTTAAGGTCCGGTTTGGGCCGATATAGTACCATTTGGTGTAATGTGGGTTTTGAAGATCCGGTTGGGGCCTATACGGTCCCGATTGGTGTAATGTGGGTTTTTAAGGTCCGATTTGGGCCAATATAGTACCATTTGTTGTAATGTGGGTTTTTAAGGTCTGGTTGGGGCCTATATGGTCCCGCTTGGTGTAATGTGGATTTTTAAGGTCCGGTTGGGGGCTTTATGGTCCCGATTGGTGTAATGTGTTTTTTTAAGGCCCGGTTTGCGCCCTTTATGGCCCGTTTGGTGTAATGTGGGTTTTGAAGATCCGGTTAGGGCCTATATGGTGCCGATTGGTGTAATGTGGGATTTTAAGGTCCGGTTTGGGCCGATATAGTCCAATTTGGTGTAATGTGGGTTTTTAAGGTCCGGTTGGGGCCTATATAGTCCAGCATGGTGTAATGTGGGTTTTGAAGGTCCGGTTGGGGCCTACATGGTCCCGATCGTAGTAATGTGGGTTTTTAAGGTCCGGTTTAAGCCTATATAGTCCCGCTTGGTGAAATGTGGGTTTTTAAGGTCCGGTTGGGGGCTATATGGTCCTGATTGATGTAATGTTGGTTTTTAAGGTCTGATTTGCGGCCTTTATTGCCCCGTTTGGTGTAATGTGGGTTTTTAAGGACCGGTTTGGGCCTACATAGCCACACTTGCTATTTTAAGGTTTTAAATGTCCGGTTGGGGCCTATATGGTTCCACATGGTGTAATGTGGGTTTTTAAGGTCCGGTTTGGGCCTATATAGTCCCCCTTGGTATTGTAAGGTTTTAAAGGTCCATTTTTTGGCCTATATGGTCCCGCTTTGGTATTTTAAAGTTTTAAAGGGCTGGTTTGGGCCTATATGGACCCGCTTGGTGAAATGTGGGTTTTTAAGGTCTGGTTGGGGCCTATATAGTCCCGTTTGGTATTTTAAGGTTTTAAAGGTCCGGTTGGGGCCTATATGGACCCGCTTGGTGAAATGTGGGTTTTTAAGGTACGGTTGGGGCCTATATAGTCTCGTTTGGTATTTTAAGGTTTTAAAGGTCCAGTTGGGGCCTATATAGTCCCGTTTGGTGTAATGTATTTTTTTATGGTCCGAGTGGGGCCTATATGGTCCCACTTGGTATTTTAAGGTTTTAAAAGCTCTGTTTGGGCCTATGTAGTCCTACTTAGTGTTTTTAAGGTTTTAAAGGTACAATTAAGCCCTTTATGGTTTCGATTGGTGTAATGTGGGTTTTTAAGGTCTGGTTGGGGCCTATATAGTCCCGCTTGGTGTAATGTGGGTTTTTAAAATCCGGTTGGGTCCTATATGGTTCCACTTGGTGTAATGTGGGTTTTTAAGGTTCAGTTTGGGCATATATATTCAAGCTTGGTATTTTAAGGTTTTAAATGTCCGGTTGGGTCCTATATGGTCCCGCTTGGGTATTTTAAGGTTTTAAAGCTCTGTTTTGTGCCTATATGGACCTGCTTGGTTTAATGTGGGTTTTTAAGGTCCGGTTTAGGCCTATATAGTCCTGCTTGGTATTTTAAGGTTTTAAAGGTACGGTGGGGCCTATATGTTCCCGCTTGGTGTAATGTGGGATTTTAAGGTCCGGTTGGGGCCTATATTGTCCCACTTGGTGTAATGGGGGTTATTAAGTTCCGGTTGGGCCTAAATGGTTTTGCTTGGTGTAATGTGGGTTTTTAAGGTCCGGGTGGGGCCTATATTGTCCCGCTTGATATTTTAATGCTTTAAAGGTCCGCTTGGGGCCTATATGGTCCTGCTTGGTGTAATGTGGGTTTTAAAGGTTCCGGTTGGGGCCTATATAATCCCGTTTGTTGTAATGTGGGTTTTTAAAGGTCAGGTTGGGGCCCATATGGTCCCTCTTTGTATTTTAAGATTTTAAAGGTCTGCTTGGTGTAATGTGGGTTTTTAAGGTCCGGCTTGGGCCTATATAGTCGCGCTTGGAATTTTAATGCTTTAAAGGTCTGGTTGGGGCCTATATGGTCCTGCTTGGTGCAATGTGCGTTTTAAAGGTCCGGTTGGGGCTATATGGTCCTGCTTTGTATTTTAAGATTTTAAAGGTCCGCTTCATGTAATGTGGGTTTTTAAGGCCCAGTTTGGGCCTATATGGTCCCGCTTTTGTATTTTAAGGTTTTAATAATCTGGTTTGGGCCTATGTAGTCCCGCTTGGTATTTTAAGGTTTTAAAGGTACGATTGGGTTCTATATGGTCTCACTTGGTGCAATGTTGGTTTTTAAGGTCCGATTGGAGCCTATATGGTCCTGCTTGATGTAATGTGGGTTTTTAAGGTCCTGTTTGGGTCTATATAGTTCATCTTGGTATTTTATGTTTTTTTAAGGTACGGTTTAGGCCTATATAGTTCTGTCTGGTGTTCGGTGGGTTTTTAAGGCAGGTTGTGCCCTATTTAGTCCTGCTTGGTATTTTATGTTTTTTTTAGGTGCGGTTTGGGCCTTTATAGTCCCACTTGGTATTTTAAGGTTTTTTATGTACCGTTGTAGCCTTTATAGTCCCACTTTGTATAATATGTGTTTTTAGCTATGGTTGGGGCCTAGTCTCACTTGGTTTCATAAGTGTTTTTAAGTACGGTTGGAGTCTTGCACTCTCTGATTTGTTTGCTTGTTTTATATGACACCCAGGTCTAAACACTCTGCGGCTGCAGAATATTTTGGACTACTACACTTGAAGACACCCCGAGAAGGAGAGTCAACTGTTGTGAGTGCCATTATGTTCATGCAGAAGAGAAATGTTATTATTTGCCTGAA
The DNA here is from genome assembly GCA_027410445.1 of Discoglossus pictus. Lineage (NCBI taxonomy): Eukaryota > Metazoa > Chordata > Amphibia > Anura > Alytidae > Discoglossus > Discoglossus pictus. The sequence continues at coordinate 174,263,843 of CM050163.1, read as the reverse complement.
TCCCAAGATTCTAGAATTTTTAAACAGTATTAAAAAATCAGTAGGTGGAGTCTATTTCAATGGGCATGGCAAGTATAAGATCATTGGGAGGGGCATATAAAGGTCAACATGAACCAGGGGAGGAGTTAAAAATGGGTGGAGTCTATGTAAGGGGAGGAGACAAGTATTGCTCTAGCGCCCCTCCAAATTGAAAGTTCACCAGCCGCCACTGATGATAAACATAAAACTATACCTAATGTCTGTAATATTAGGTGTATTAACTCTTGGATACAAAATAAACACATTCTCAAAGTATCAGTTATTTTGTAATTGATCAAACCAAGTGAGACACAGTATCAGTTTGTCTTATATTGCAATGAGTGACTTTATTTAAACATAACATCACTGTAGTCATGGTTTAGACTCAGTTGAGACAATGATACACATTATTTATTCAATTTAATTACAGTATAATTGAGTTCTATGATGATGTTAAGGGTAAATAATTATAAAAGAATATTATTTCTTCGGACTATGCATACTTATAATTTTCCTGCAGGGTCTTAAAATTCAAAAATCTCAAATTGCATATAACTTTTAGATCTCACTTAAAGGGCCATTGTACTAAAAAAAATAATGGTTGTTAAAATGACTGGCATGCATAAGTAAACTTGATTTCAAATGTAATTTAAAGCTTTGTAATGCTAGTAGTTATACATTAAAGCTCTTACTTTTATAGGTTTCTCGCTGACATACTAAGCTTCTTAAATCTGTCCTGTTTGCATAATTAGGGACGGGCTGCTGTAGTAGACTTACTGCTGTGTGTTCTGGTGAAGATCGGACCTCACATCTGCATCAGTTAGTTATGGTTATCATAACAGGAAATTTGTCCTGTTACAGATTTTGCACCTCAGTAGGGATTAACCCAACTCATTAAGTGGCAGTCATTATATAATATATCTGAACCATTTTCACTGTCAGCTTGCAATCAATTATAGGGATACTAGCGGGATAACATTTTAAAGCTGGGAATGCTGTTTGCCACACAATGTGAGTCTTTGGCACTCCTAACCTTTTTGTTATCTACAAAGAAGTGCAACAATTATAATAAATTGTTTTATTTTTTTAACATTCAACTTATATTTCAACAACTGTTAAACCATGATAGCCTTTTTAATGGTCATGTATGCAGTAATAATATGCAACTTATATTGTAAACAGTGGTCAATCAATTATTTTTACCAATATTAAAATTTTTACTTCTGAGCTATGCATGAGTAACATAACAATAGGTCAACTTTGAATGAATGAGTATTTTAAACCATTACAGAATGCTTCTTAACATGCAACTTGTAGTTGAACTACTGGTAAAGCACATAGGTATTTAATCCAGAGGAAGGCAAACACCCCCATTGAAACTTAGCCAATTGTATCAAAGGGGGGGAAAAAATAATAATTCCTTCCTGACCCCAGTAACTGGTGATTGGATTACTCCCTGGATGAATCCTCTCTATTTTAATACATTTACATTTTGAACAAATTATTATGCTCCTACTGGCATAAACCCTTAATAACATCCAATAAAACAACTTTTCAAACCTTGTAAAATACAATGTTACCAATGAAAACATTAAATTAATGTAATAACATTTAAACTAAAATTGTCAAAAAATACAGTGATCTTGAATATTGAATCCAGAGGAAGGCAAACCAAAAAACCCCAGTGAAACTTGGTCAATTGTTTCAAAGTGGTCAAAAAAATTAATTCCTTTGTGACCCCATTAACTGGTGATCAGATTACTCCCTGGATTAATACTCTCTCTTTGTGATTAAACATGTACATTTTACAACAAATGATCATCCTCCTACTAACATGAACCCTTAATTACATACAATGAAATAACTTTTCAGTCTTTGGAAAACACAATTTTAACATTACAAACATGAACTTAATGTATTAAAATTGAAACAGGAAATTTAAGAAAATGTAACTGTTTTGTGGGGCCAATCCTGGCAAAAGTCACTTGCAAGACATTCCAATCTTTTTTTGGTTTACCTAAAAAGAGCCCAGCAGACTTGCAATTTTGTCTATGGGATATAACCACTGTTTATTTTTTTTTAATTTTTTTTTCACTTGTTTATTGTATTCTTGTAGTTCTTGAAAATGGCACATAGAGTTTCCAATTTGAAATAGTGGTCCTCTACAAAGAGACCGCCAGACATCAAAGTTCTCTATATTTTTTGCCATTTTATAGAGTTTCCTTAGAGAAATCGTGATCCTCTAAAAAGAGTCCGAGTGGCATAAAATTGCGTCCTCGAAATAAAACCACTGATCTCTATATTTGTTGTAATATTTTTGGGGAATTTGTCATAGATATAAAATCACTGTTGCTTTTTTATTTGGGTTATTTGTAGATTAGTTGTAGTGTTATTCTTTTTTCTAATTTAATTTACAGTACTTCATAGTAGGCAATGTTTTTTTAGGAAACATTTGGCCATCATCTAATAAAGCACCCTTTTTCAATATGAACTTCCTCTGGATTCTTGCATCTTTAAACTGCGATATACAGTTGGCCATGGGCAAATACTGGTTCTTCAAAAGTTTGTCTTTGTGATTTATTAATGGTCATGGCAAATGCCATGATGATGGGAAATTGTCTTCTCTGAAGTACATAAGACAAGCTACTTTCACTTAGTGCCAAATCTATTCTTGGTATGAAAACTCTTTCATCTTTATGGGTACCATTGAGAATTTCTGCTTTTATGAAATGGTCTTGTATTTCTTGAACGATTAATCTGGTCCCATTACATAGTCTTTTTTTGGGTTCATATTTCACAGTAACATGACAATTGCACCTTTTTTAGCTGCAAAATATGTAGTGGCATTTCAGATGGAGTTAATGAATTAATAAATTCAGGTGAAAAGTTTCTTTGCATCACCATGTACACAATCAGCACTGTGATACTTTTTTTGTGGTGCATCTATTAATTTTAATATTTCATTATACAGAAGCAATGCATCTTTATTTTTGGATGTTAATATTACTTTGGTTGTAAGTTCTGCATTGTATTTTGGAATGTACCCGATATAATGTCCTGTTTGCAAATCATTTGCAATGGAATTTCCACGGTATCATTGGATAAATTAATATTTAATTCTGTTTTTCCTTCTCCAATTTTGATGAGCCACTCATTGAATTAAATTTGGCCTTCTAAACTCATATTTTGTTCTAATTTTAGGTGAATAAAGAGTTCCCATAGTGTACTTGACTTTATGCATTTTCTACAATGTCTTTGCGATTTCCATGGACAACAACAGGTAATGTTTGCCTAAAATATCATCCTAACAACATCACCTTTCCACCAAAAGGCAAATCATTATCCATTACTTCACGCAACAAACGATCAATACATTGTAGCGCATGGCATGACATCATTCTAGCTTCATTTTAATTAATTTACTTTTCTTAATTTTGTTTGCTTGTAAAGATGTCATTTGAATATCCGACACTGATGTTTCCAGAATGGGAACTGGCAGTTTAAATCCACTATGCACAGTTCTTCCACCTTCTAACAAAAGTTCAGCAATTCCAGTTGTTGCAAATTGCAGTGCTATTTCACCTTATGCACGAATTAAACTCATCAATAAATTATATAGAAAAGTTTTTCCTGATCCACCAGGTCTATCTAGATACAAATAATGCTCTCTGAGCATGTCATCAAGTGCCTTTTTTATGGCGTTAAATGCTTGCAATTGTGATGTATTTGAAGTTGCAAGTATTTTTTGTGTTATTTGGTTTTGAAGCTGAGTGTCATAGTCTTCAAAGTTTATTTCATCTATGAGTCCTGGATCTGGTAGATTAAAATATACACAATTTAATCCATGAGAGAGAAAGACCTCTTGAATTTCAATTAATGCTTTTAATTCTGCAATAGGCTCATTGTTTTGTTGCAAAAAGCCTTCAGACGTATTTGTTTTAAATTTGTCTCACAAAGCTAATGCATTCGGAGCATTTGAGAAGATGCAAATGAATGCAAATTGTTCTCTCATCTGCCGTGGCATTTGACACAGTGCTGCTTCTTCTAGACATCTTTCCCATTCTGTATCATCAACCAGGAAGTTTATGTGTCATGCAGCTAAATGAAATGTGTCATAAACTGTGTCATTAACAGTTCTCAAATGTTCAAAACTATGTGCAACAGGAACATTTAAAAGGAGCAAATGTAAGCAAAAACGTTGAAGGTCTCCTGGACTTACAGTGTAAATTCTAGTAATAATTTTATTTCCACAGGTTTTTCTTTTTTGCCGTAATCCATTAACAAAAACATAATGATATGGAATATCAATGTATAACAATTCCATTGCCTCAAAGTCAGTACAATTTAATTGAAGCCACGCAGTTACTGTAGTTTGTCGATGCTCACTTTGTACCAAAGCATTTCTATCATTTCCAACATTGAAATTAACTAAGTGTCTTTGAGGCAAATGTACAGCTAATCAATACACTGCATGTGAGCGATCATGCATTTCAAATTTGAGAAGACGCCACATTGCTTCTGGCGCTCTTACATAGCGAGCATCTACATGAGATGCAAGTTCATCATGTAATAACTCAGTTTGTTCAGGATTTTCTTCACTTTTGACCACTACAGTAGCTGTGTCATAACCTTTGTTAATATATTTGTAGACATATTTAATGGATTTTAAGTGCAAGCTTCCACATTAATGTGTGCATTTTACTTCATGGGCAAATGTGGATTGTATGGCACCACATATCTGTTATCAACTTTTTTTCCACAAATAATGGCATTTGGCCTTCTATTCTTCTATATAATGAATAGCCATCACAATTAGAATAATTTTTGTGTCTATAATCTTTCTGAAATTCTTTAGTGCATTTTCTATTTTCCATACATGGTGATTGTGGATTAATATATCCAGATGGTCCATTAATCATGCAATGAGCTACAATCTCATATAGTCTACCATGTATTTCTGGATCTGGTAGTTCAGCAATAATCACTGAATCCACTTTATCACCAGTATCCAATTTATATTTCTTTTGAAGTATTATAAGCATATGTGCACGTGGAAGGCCTCTTTTGTGAAATTCTATGGTATAAGCATAAGCCAGACATTTGCCAAATAACTGTGTTATGGTTATGTCACGTATTAATTCAGTTAATTTGATTTTGAAGACTCTTGCCACTAAATCTGGTCTATCGGAAGCAGTTTGTCCAATTAGCAGATTTTGTACAATCTCTGGCTATTGTGGATTACATGTAAATCTGATAAATAAATCTGGTTTTCCAAATTTAGTTACAATAGCCATAGAATCATTGTATCTTTCTCACATACTGCGAGGAGATCCTTGGAAAGAAGAAGGTAAAAGTATGGCTTTGCTAGCTGCAAGCTCTCTGTTTGTAGCTACCTCAGATACATAATTCATCAGTCCACAATACTGTTCTACACCTAGTTTATCTTGTTGATATTTTATGAAATTTAAATTATTTGCCTCAACTTGCAAATATGAATCAGTGATCCATTGTTGTATCAGTTTTCCACCACATAAAATGGGATTAAATCTATCTCGAATGGCAGTTTCAGCCACTTTAAATTCAAGCATAAAAATATTATTTCGGACATGTACATTAGAATTTGGGTAATTTTGAAATGTTAAGTTGGGTTGCCATCCGGCTTCCCCATTAAGGAAAAAATGGGATATGTCATTAGATCTAATTTAGTACTTAAGATACTTATGTTGATGTAAGGTTGCTCCTCATTTCTGGGATACTTTCTAATATCCCTTTGAAATGATGGTTCTCCATCATCATTTTGAAAGACCATTGCAACCTCATTTGATGTTGGTAAGTTGTAACAGCTTTTATCAGTATGGCAATCTCTTTTAAGAACCATATTGACTTTTCGGATTGGTAATTGATGTAGTTCTGCATGAATTATTTGTTCTTGTTCTATTTCTGACAAATTTTTATATGTACGGGTTTTGAGCCATAATTTTATCAAGCTCTATAAAAACAATGGGTATGCATTTTTTATTTTCTGGAAGCTGCATACGTTGTTCAACAGCTTCCATTGTATCTAGGACATATAGTTGTGCGAATATTCTTTGCTCCCCTTCTTCTAGATGTAAATGAGAAGTACGATAGTAAATTTGTCCTTGTACTTTGAAACAGTAACGGCCATGTCCTGGCACATTAGCAGCTAATGTTGAACCCATAGATGCAAAGGATATGGCACTATTATACGATCTTATGTTTGTTTAGAAATGTTGGTAATTAGGGAAAGAAGGCTCAGTCATAATGCTTTTTAAATATGTTGGGAAGTGTTGTCTTTGTGGAAGTCTTACCTTGCCTTTTTGACAGCAACTAACTAACTGGCCATCTCTGGGTCTTTCCTGTTGGAAATGATAAGCCCACAAAACTGACAGACAATATTCATAATACCACAATTTTGAACCTCTACTGTTAAATATTTAAGTAAAGGACAATTCTGAGAACATATATCAATAATGTGTAAATCATCATTATAATTCTTATCAGATTGTTCAGCAACATTTTCTAAATGCTTTTGTTTTTTTCTAGGGCCTGGATGTTAGTTTGTCAGCCGCTAGTCTTTTGCTTGCGAGTCTCTGCCGTTCTTTTTGTCATCGAATTTCCTTTTGCTCCGGTGTCTGTTATCTGCTCTTCTTTTTTTACGTTCTCTAGTTTGACTTCTCTTCTTTTCCTCTTTGTTTTCAGTATCTGCCATATTAATCTGTAAATAAAAGTAGTACATTAGTACTTTTGCTCCTTTGTTTAATCTTTTTTTTTATTAACTTTTGGTTATTTTGTTTTGGTTATTTTTTTCTCCTATCCTGTTTTGTGTGCACTACTGTTTGCATTATGAGGTTAGCTTTATGAGGTTGAATTTAGCAGATTAGTCTATTTTTTGAAAAGCGCACAGCAAACATGATAGGTCCTTCTATTTTGTATATGTTAACAGCATTTCTTGTGATATCCTGTTTTGTGTGTGGCAGTGTTGTGATTATGTGTTAAGTTGTTTTTTTTTCTGCGCTTCTGTTGTCATTAGGTGTTTAGGGTATGGAGTTGAACTTAGAGGGTTGCGCACCTAAGAATAGTATATATCCTTGCATTTTGTATATGTTAACAGCATTGTCCTTTTCTGTTTTGTGTGCACCACTGTTGTCATTAGGGAATAGTGTCCCCTCCTTTTTTTTGGTATACTGTTTTGCATGCGGCAATGTTGCTATTAGGGGTTTACTGTTATGGGATTAGGCTTAGAGTGTTAGTTAGGTTGCAGTACGCTTCTACAAAGGCAGACACAAAGCAGGATAGGTCCTTCAATTTTATATGTGTAAACAGCAGTACTGTAGTTTTTTTTTACTTGCAATACTGTACCTCTTTTCTTCAATGTGTTGTATATAAATTCCTGTAGAGATAATAAGAGTCTTCAAGGCAGTGTCTTTTGAGAATTACAGAGAGATGCAGATGTTAAAATAACACTTAAATCAATGTGTTTTTGTACTAAGCCCGTACAAAACAGGATATATACATCAATTTTGTATATATTCAGCAAGGTTTAGGTTATGGGGTTAGGCTTAGACAGTGGTACATACAAAACAGGATAGATCCTTCCATGTATTATGTTTTAAGAACATTTGTTGTAGTATCCTGTTTTGTGTGTGCCACTGTTGGCATTAGAGGTATAGGTTATGGGGTTAGGCTTAGAGGTTGGTGCACACAAAACAGGATATATTCTTTTATTTTATATGTGTTAACAACATTTGTTGTAGTATCCTGTTTTGTGTGTGCCACTGTTGGCATTAGAGGTTTAGGTTATGGGGTTAGGCTTATAGGTTTTTGTACATTACCTGTTGGGTTTAATTTGTTGTCTGTAAATTTCTGCAGAATTTGCAGTCTGTGCTAAACCATGCAGTGCTGCAAATTAGTCAGTGACACTGTTCAGGCAGAGTCTGTTGAGAATGAGAAAAATGTGGAAATATTGAAATCCACTGTAAATATTATTTATTAATTTTTTTTGCTAAAAGCATAAATTATGTTTTCAAATATGTCTTAATAAAAGCTTTTTTCTGCTTTAACTGTCTCCTTTTTTATTATTTTAAAATGTATACCATTTTACCCCACCTAAACATTTATCTGTCTTTTAAATCTTACTATACATGAATAATGTCTTCTAATTGCTTCTGTACATTAATATTGTTATTTTTCACAATATTTAAAACTTCCATTTTTTTAATTATTAATGTATAATTAATTAATAAATTGTAGCTTACCTATTTGCTGTAATTTGCAGGTTTTAAACTTCTAAAGTGATAATCAAGTTGCTTCAGAAGTAACGCCACCAGTGAAATGTACAGTCACACTGTTCATCACCTGAGGAGAAATGGAGAAAATTATAGACAGTTTGCAGTTATTATAGAGTGTGAGCTGAAGTAGAAACCGTTATAACTCAATGCGCCTGCTCTATTTGCATTCCTGCCGTCATTTCATGCAAGGTACTTACTTCCTCCATAGTAAATGGCTTCAATTTTGTATGTGCTACTTGCCGCAGGATCTGTGGTACGTGATGCATGAAGTGTTGCTGAGTTTGGGTAAGTGTTCTAAGTACGTTGTTGATTTTGATGTGCTTTACCTCGTTTTTTTTTTTTTTTCGGCAGCCATTTTTTTTCTGCTTATCTGATTTTTAATTGCCAAAACTCGTGAAATTCAACTTGAATTTGCGTGTAACTTCACTCCCAGACGTCCTGGCTGTCTCCCCGTGCTGTGTGTGATGTTTTTTTTTTTTTCGATGTGCACAGTTTGGCAGTTAACTTCGTATTTTTTCGACCTCTGATTTTATTTTTCTAAGTCCCGCAGGTCATAATGTTTTTTTTCTAAGCCCCGCTTTCCTTTTGCCGTAATTTTTCAACGCAATTTTTTTCAAACTCCTATGGGGCTCGCACTGGGAATTGTATAATTGAGATTTCTGTTGATCTGTAGTCCTGTGGGTCCTATGGCACTCATCTCCACCAGCACAGTGAGCGCCTTTGGCCCTCACTGCCTAAGTTGTGCAGGGTCGTAGGGATGAGCGCCTATGACGCTCATCTCCACCAGTGCAATGAGCGCCCTTGACGCTCACTGCCAAGTGGTACGGGGTTGTAGGGATGAGCGCCTATGGTGCTCATCTCCACCGCCTTCGACACACATTGCCTTCAACTGCGGCCCTTGCTTCTCAAGCATTAGCAACAACCCGCGATGCTCACAACTATTATGGGATATTTATCTCCTTATTTAAGCATTCCTTTACATTGACTGGCTATTATAAAACTTCTATTTTACATTTGGTTCCTTTAAGCTATTATACTAGTGTGCTTTTATATGGATTTGGTATTTCTGGTTCTCTGGGAAGTTGCTGTTCCAAGTCATTTTTCTGTAAAATCATATACTTACATAGTAACATTGCAATTGAGGTTGAAAAAAAGGCTTTTATTCTATAAAGATCAATCTTTTTAGATCTCCTCTGAACATTGTAATATGTGCATTACTTGTTAATTGTTCCAGAGAAAGGCAAACTGAAAAAAACATTGAAACATTGTCTCATAAGGAAAAAAAATAAAATTCCTTCCTGATCACAGATACTTGCAATCTGATTCCTCCCTGAATCAATACTCCTCATTCTCTTGTTATCCAGAATAACCCTGAATGCCCTTTTTATTCAAAAATATATCCTATCCCTTTTTAAAGTGATCTTTCGAATATGCAGTCACAACCTCCTTTGGTAGTGAATTTCACAGTTTAGCTACCCTTACTGTGAAGAACCCTTTTCTTTATTTAAGGTGGAATCTTTTTCCTTATAACCTGAAGGTCAGCTGAAGACTCTTGTCAGCTGAAGACCACTTGGCACAAACAGTTCACTTGACAAAGCCTTATAAAAGCTTCCCCACTAAAGAAGTGAGACTTACAGGTTATAGTTTACTGGATTTGCTCTTGCTTTCTCCTTAAATATAAGTATCTGGTAGACCCTATGACCCTATGGTGAATGACTCTGATGGTTTGGCTATTACGGCACCCAGTTCCCTTGGTATCCTGGCATGTATTCCATTAGAACCTGGTGCTTTATTAACATGTATTTTTTCCAGCCTAGTTTTTATTTCTTCCTGCGTTAACCAATTATTTGGTGATGGTAGTGTAGCCCCATTATGTTGCAGTGTCCCATAACAAAGAAAATAATTTATTGAGCTCATCTGTCATTCCATGGTCGCTATTTATCAGTCTGCCTGTTTCACATTAAAATTATTAGCCTTCTTCCCATTAATATATTTAAAAAACAATGTTTGGGTTAGTCTTACTCTTCTTTGCATCTAACTTCATTTTCTATTTTAACCAGTCTAATAGCTCTTGCAACAAGGCTTGTTGATTTGCTTTTATTCACTTAAAGCTGCGTCCGTTCCCTCTTTCTTGTATAATTTATATGCCTGCTTTTTACTCCATATCTAGATCTTTAAATCATTGATAAGCCATTTTGGATTTGATTTACTATTTTTTATTTCCACATGATATATGGTGATAAGTATGTATATTTAGTAAGTGTCACAACCACTTCTTCAATTGGCTCACCCAGAACCTGGTTCTGACCCACCAAGCATTACGTGATGGTTCTTGTGGTTAATCTTGCTAGCAGAGATGGAACCGGACCAGTATTGGACTACCACAGGAACACTGGAATCGTCAGTGAGAGCAGCAGAGTTACCGGCTGTACCTCTTCTTTTAGGCAGATGTAGAATTATTAACCCCCTATGATCAGGATTAACCCTTCCCTCAATAATGAGCACACACGTAATCATGTATGATCACACTGATAACTGTTTATTAGTCAAAAAATACAACTTCTTTAAGCACAGCAGTCACACCTCACCACCGAGTCACACCTCTTAGAAACATGATATGGGGATCCTCATACTTAATGTTACAATCATACATCAGGCAATATTAACCATTAACCAATATTATGACGGTCCTGCTCAGAGGAAAATAGCAGTCCAGATATAGTTTATCTATTCATTCAGTCTAGGTGCAATGTTAAGCCCTGAAAATGGACTCTCCCTGTGACTCTCCTTTCCCTGTGACCCCTGGGAATGACAGTAAGGATTTTAATCTTGTCCATTTATGTTTTAGTATTTTAACCTGTCAGTTTTTTAATCCAAGTCTATAAATTGTATTGCTGCCCATAGACCATTAAACTTTGCCCTTTTAAACTTTGTTTTTTAATTCAATCAAATGAGACTATTATGATTACTGTTTCCGAAAAGGCTCCCCTATTTCAACCCTTAAAATTATATCAATATTATTTGTGATGACTAAATCCAAGATAGCATAATTTCTAGTAGGTTCGTGTATAACCTGGACCAGGTAATGATCTCCAAGTGTACTGAAAATCTGCTCCGTTTCAGAGGAACTGCTGATTTCCTTCATTCATTTATTTCAGGGTAGTTAAAATCTCCCATTATTAGAATTTGCCTAGGACTAACTGTGTTTCTAATGTGTAACAATAATTGCAGTTTCTCACTTTCAATTATATTTAGGGGTTTTATTAGCATACTCCTACCAATATTCTTTAGGATTTGTTCCTCCACTATTTAACTCAACCCACCAAGGATTCAACATTATCGCTAGTTACCCCATAAATATCTTCTCTGACTTTAAGCTTAAAATCAGGCTTAACATATAGACAAAATCCCTTCTCTCTTTCACCAATGCCCCTATCTTTCCTCAATAGGTTATACACCCCAAACTACCAGACTTTCATCAGAGTCATCCTACCATGTTTTAGTAATGCCTTTCAAGTTGCATTTCTCATTTTGGCTTTCAACCGAGAACTTAACACTTGTTCCTTAGAAGTTTTGAGGCCTTTTACATGGATTCCATCTAGTCATGTGTGTCTGGTGAATTTTGTATTTATTGCTTAGTTTTCCTAAAAGTTTTTGAGGCTTATTACATGAATTCCAGATTTTATAAGAAGTATACATTAGGGGAAGTCCTCAGTATCTATCATACGGGCCAATTTCTCAAAATGAAAGTTTGTAATATCAACAGGTGCCAAGTGCTACTACTGAGACAGTTGTAATATAATTCATTGAAGTTTTATGGAATAAGACACCCATTTCTCTGTAGTATTCTCCCCTCAGATATATAAATAGTAACAGGTAAAAAATACACCTCTTTTATTCATGTAACATTTTTTAAAACACAATTGGTTAATAGGCACTCATTAAACCATGCTAAAGAGAAGTATAAGAATTAGTTATATTCATAAAATAGTCATTCAATAGAGAAGTCACAGAGGATATGTGATTTATGGCAGATTTTTAAGAGTAAGATAATATTGGGAGAGCATCTATTATACAGCAATCTATTTCAACTATATTATATTAGGATATCTATTATTCATTGTAGTATAGAACGGAACAATAATTGCCTTACATATCAGCAGCCTCATTAAATTGTGGGCTACGTTTTAAAACCTAGCCCATAATTCCAAATTTATGTTTTACCGGGTATTAAATTAGCCACTGTAACGTTGCTCTCAGTGGACGTGCGTTTTAAGACGCAGCAAGGCTGAGAATAGGCTTTGTGTGGAGCAACATTGAACTTCGCAGCACATAAATCCTTTGATCTGTCATGCCCGTAACCGCTACTTGTTTCAATTCAGTGATTAAATTGCAACATGGTCACTCACAGCAAAGCACGTAACACGCAAAATGGAGCACAAAGCCCAATTGTGCTCGAAAGCAATTGCCAAGGGGGGTAAAGTCCAATACATAGCACTTGTAATACAAATAACCCTCTTACTGTACATTTATTATAAGGTGAAAGTGATGTTTGGTCTTAGGATAATAGCAACAACATTCTCAAGCTGCGCAAATCGGCCCTGGAAAATACTTTATTCATGTTTATATTTTTTGTTATATCGATCCTTGCAATCAATGTGGTAAAGACAAATACTGTAACTCACATGTAAAAGAATATCATATTCAAGGCTTTATTAATATTGCATGATATCTGAATGTGGGTCCGATCTCAAACTGTAATTTAAGGATGTAGGACTTCGAAATCTACCCTCCCCTTTTCCAGTGACTTAACGCTAACAATTTATTTTTTCCATTGGCTCCATCTGAACCCGTAACAAAGTGTTTGCTTAATTGTTTGTGTTGGAGCACACCACTGCGAGAGCTGAGAACTGGTTTACAAAACATTGTCTCTTGCTAGTAGCTTGCAGCACTTCTAATTTAATAGCGATGTAAAATGTCAAATTTCAAGCACGCAGCCCTTACGTGCTACAACGGTTTGACTTACGAGGCTGGGAATTTAATATCACCCCAGATAAGCAATAGAAATTGATGACATTTATTTGTTAAAATGTGGATGACGGTGATGTTTTTCGGTTTTTATTATGTGTGGTTACATTTTTTTTAAATGTAAATAAAAGAGGTGTATTTTTTACCTGCTTCTATTTATATCTCTGACGGAGGACCAGTACTGAGATAAAGTGGGTGTCTTTTTTTCTCTAAAACTTCAATGAATAACCATCTAGTCATGTTTGTCATTGGTTCTACATCATGTTATGACAAATTGTAACGCTTGCCCAAAATTGATACTTTGACACTAGTTTCCTAGGGCCTCATTCAATTGCAATTTGGACAATTGAATAGGGCTCTAAATAAGCACATAACATATATTTTTTAAAGCAGTTTTTAGTTAGTAAAAACCTTGCTTTTGGATAGATTTTTACTAATTAAAAACTTAATTAAAAAAAATATGTTATTTGCTTATTTAGACCCCTATTCAATTGACCAAATTGCAATTGAATGAGGGCCCAAGAGATTTTTCAAAGCGTATGACATGAATTCCATCTCATCATGTCTGTCTGGTGAATATTGTATTTCTGACTCTTTAAGAAATCACCTTTATGGGTGATTAAAAAAAAAAATGGTATCTGATGTAGTAGAACGAATGTCTTTAAAATCAGTTTCTGTGGAATTTATGAAGCTTAATACATGAATGTCATCTAATCATGTGTGTCTGGTGAACTTTATGATTTCTGGCTCTATGGAAAGTCACTGTTCTGGCTCATTTTATGAAAAATCCTATTTTGGCTTGTTAAAGTATTAATAAAGAATACTATCAGATGGGGTTTGGTTCTTAAATATTGTTCTCAAATTGTAGTTAGTCACAACCCACTGATATTAGCATCAATTTCTTTTATAAAGTGTTTGCGTTCCGGCCAGGTAATATTATGTTTTTTTTTGACGGTTAATCAATTAAATTGAAGTGGTTTTGGTTCTTAAGCAACGTTCTCAGGTAGCATTTAACACATCTCAGTGATATTGGCATCACTTTCTTTTATAAGAGTAGTATTCCTGCCTCTTCTGTTCCGGCTTTTACACAGTCCACTAGTTCTCCATAAATGTCCAGTACTAAAGATAGTTATATCCCTTCTGAATTCACTTCTGCCTGCATCATCTACTAACAATTTCATTGCATAATTTACCAGATTCACCAAGGGTTGGCAGGTGCTGTACAGCAAGTCACTGAAGGCTCTAGTGGTCTTTTGTTCCTTTGCAAACATTATTGTATTTTGTCATCATAATGAACAAGAGATAAAGAAGCATACCAAAACCCTGTTTAATAACGAAATACTAGTATGTTTACCGGTAGGTTAAAATATAACGTTTATTTCAAAATATTAAAAATAATATACATATAAGATAAAATCACAAAGATAAAAACGATGACCACCCTAATTGTTAAACACTATAATCCCCTTATAGAGTGTAATGCCATTTATGATAGATAAGTAGGCGAAGATAAAGAAATAAACTCTGTGGAATCACTTCTAGTTTAATCACACATATGAACCTTTAAAAATCCATTAAAGGTTCAAATACACATATATAGCCTACAAAAGCGAGGTCCTATAGCTAAGTGGAAAATCTACATCTAGCTATAGAATAAACACTGTAAGGGACATCTAGCTATACAATAAACACAGCTAGTAACATCAAAAGCATAAAAGATGTATAGGGGAAAATGGCTGACTAGAGTCCCTCCGGGGCATCCCTGTGACAGGAGCCCATGTGGTATAACCCTATCTACACTGAACTTGCATATAACTCTGCAGAAATAACAGCGTTGGTAATTCCACTCTACCTTACCCCCAATCTTCATAGATAGCAATGTGGGTAATCCCACTATACATTACCCCTTGGAGCTCTGCATCAATGGCGGTGCAAGTGGTCTAGCTTTGCATTACCCCCAACTGCAGCAGTAAAAATGTGGGTGGTTCCCACTGTAAATTACCCGGATGCACGTTTTGTCATAGTCTTCCGACGGTCCTCCAGGAGGAGGTGATCCTCCATCGGATTAAATATACTTCAGGAAAAAAAAAAAAGACTATGATTGGATGTAGGGTCCCTAAGGTAACGCCAATTGTTTGTAATACTGGATTGAAAACTTTATTGAGAATTACAAATGCACAAAAAACTTTATCCGTAATTAAATTCGAACAAGATACAAATTAGAAGTCCATGGGAACAAAAGGCAAGTTCTATTATACCATAATATATCACTGCCACTATTAAGGGTGGTATAAAAATTATACCCTCATTAAAAAACAAAGAAAAAAAAAAAAAAAAAAAAAAAAACTGGATCTATCCCTCTTTGCTCTGCGCATTTCTTCAGCAGCACTGACAGCTGCAGTTACAGGTGCCATCCACCAGATGGGCGCTGGGAGTTTTTGGGCACCATCAAGTTCCAGGAAGGCAAAGAACTATTTACCCTCCGACATGGGCGCAACTCGATAGCGCTGAATCGACAGCGACGCCCATCTCTATGTTCGGTGCGGGTACTCGGTCCCCCCTAGGGCGCGCCTCTCATAGCCTCAATGCCCTCTTCGGTCGGCACGCCTTATATGCTAAATCGGCAGCGCCATAGATGTCGGCCAGAGGCGGGAACTGCAGCTGTCAGATTTTGTGATGGTGAAGAGGGAATCACAACGTTCATTATATGTGCAAAAAATCTATAGCTATAAAAAGCATCATAATAGAAAACAAATCAAATTTATTATATATATATATATATATATTATATATATATATATATATATATATATATACAGAATAATATGAATACATATTATTATAAAGAAATTATAAACCTAAAATAAATAAACATCAAGATAGAAAACAAATTATATATCCTATACCATATGAATAAATAAATCCCATATAGATTTTGTTAAGCATAGACTAAGATGTTGATTAAATAATTAACTGCATAATGTGCACTCAATACATGTAATGCATTTAATACAAAAGTAAACTTAGAGACAAAAAATCTCATCTTTGTTTTATATTTTTTTAATTATTACCAATAGAACACTCTAGATGTCTTAGATTAAGTTATTTAATATTTATTATTTCATTTTTACATCAGAAAATATTTTATATTGTCTTTTTGTTGTTTTTATATTATATGTTGTTGCATATAATGATGAAAATAGGTGGATCAA
Organism: Discoglossus pictus; assembly: GCA_027410445.1. Taxonomy (NCBI): domain Eukaryota; kingdom Metazoa; phylum Chordata; class Amphibia; order Anura; family Alytidae; genus Discoglossus; species Discoglossus pictus. The sequence goes on along the minus strand of CM050163.1, from coordinate 174,247,276 downwards.
TGGGTTTGAATGACTACTAATTACGAATCACTGAGTGCCACAAAAAGTCACAGAAATGCAAGGTAAGAAAAGCATTTGTTAGGCCATTAGGGGATTTGGAGTTCAGATGATAAATCCATTTGCATTCCAGCTTCAGCAGACTTTTATCAATATCACCTTTCCTCTGTCCCATTTTGGACCCAATCTATGCCAGAATGTTTGTCTGTATGCTCCCACAAATGGCGCCTGAATTTCCTAAAGGTTTTTCAAGTACATTTTCTGACATACGAACATAGATGAGGCAAGTTGAAGAACAATTATAAAGTATAATTTTGAATGCCTTGCCTGTGATGGGATGTTCAAAGTTCTTAGTAGGGGAGGAACATATTTGCACTCATTACAGTGCCCACAGCGAAAGCAGCCCTGAACTGGTTGCAGCAAAAAAGTGAGGTTTTTCTGTTGTTTCTGGAAAAGACTCCTCACTAATGTATCCTTTAGGCTTCGCCCCTTTCTATATGTGACGGTGATAGGGTAATAAAGCCCGTTTAGGTCCTCATCCAAATGCAGAAGTCCCAATGTTTCTGAAGATTTTTTTTTTTGATGGAACGCCACGTGTCTCCATATGTGAATATCGGTCTAACAATTTCGTAATAAACTCTTGTTTGTTTTACTTGTAAAAATCGCTTCCCTATTAGTAGAAAGAGCTGTTTTGTAGCTGCTTGATTGGGTTATCCTCTCTCCGGAAAATATAATCTTAGATCATTGGCCTCTTTCTTAAAATCATACACATTTGAACAATTCTCCAAATTCGGAGATACTGTCTCGAATTGGTATACCTATCTTGAAGGGTTCTGGATGATGACTGTGCCATCTTAAAAGAGAGTTAGTAGATGCGGTGGGCTTACAATAGTATTCAGTTACTATATTGCCCGACATTGTCCTTACTGATAATTTAATCCAAAAATGTCACCATGTTTGATCTGTGAATCTTAATCCAATTCGATAGTAGGGATAAAATTTAACAAAGATGGTATAACTGCTGTCCCATAGGATCAATATTTCATTAAAGACCAATTCTGGTTCCCACCAACCAAGGAAAAGGCCTGCATAACTGTGGGCACATGGGGGTACCCATTGCAGTTCTCCTGATTTGTTTGTAACAGCAGTCATCAAATATAAAATAATTTTGATGTTTAGAATAATCTCCAGCAAGTGTGAGCAAGAAATTATTATGCTCTCCTATTGCTTCTAGTATTCAAAAAATATTTGACGGCCTTTAGACCCCAAATCATGTGGAATACTTCTGTACAGAGCTTCCGCATCAGGCTAGAATGGTCTCTGATGATACAGCTAAATGATTCAAATGCTTGAGGGTATCAGTAGTGTCGTTGAATATAAGAAGGCAGAGAGGCCAATAGACACCTCAAATGGAAGTCTACATAGAGGCTAATGTTTGGTGTGAGGACCAATCAATACCTGAGACAATAGGTTCTCCTAAAATTGGGCAATGTATTCTTATGATTTTAAGGAGGGCATAGAAAGTGGCTATTGTTGGATTATGAAGGTTTCAGAAATCTACACATCATTGTTAAATCCCCAGGTTTGTTATTTTGTTCAGGTCTTAGCAGTGTCCAAGACACTTTTTACTTTTTGCTGAGAACTGCTTAGTTGGATAGATAAAATCGTATAGGTTTCTGTACCTTAGGAGTACTTGACATATCACATATATAGTTGTGAGCATGCGTTGTTGCTAACACAGTTCCCTGCAAATGCGGGACCTCGCGAAGCGAGGGGCCGCATTTGCGGTGGAGGAGCACCCAACGTCCCCGCAAATGCGGATCCTCGCGAAGCGAGGGTCCGCATTTGCGGAGGTGGAGGCTCCAATGTCGGCTGTGTTAACACACACACACGACTTTAAAAAAAAAAATCTCAAAGGCGCTCACACCCGGTTACACACACACAACCGCGGCCGAGGGCCTCAGTTGCTGGCAAAGGCGCTCCATGCCAGCAACTGAGGCCCTCGCTTCCGCAAATATGGGTCACATTTGCGGTGGTGGAGCATCCCAATGTCTCCACAAATGCGGGTCCTCGCAAAGCACTTAGGAAATGAGGCAACCTTAACGTAACAAACACCCACACACACTAAGAATCCCACTATAACGGCCGACCCGCTCGCAACTAAAAACAGTGAAAACATAGCAAATACTCACACAAACTACATAAAAAGCTTACCCATAGCAAAGGGGGGCACCCAGGACCTCTGGAAGTGAAGTTACACCTCCATTTAAGTCCAAATTCCCGAGTTCAGACACACGAAAATCCACTAAGTGAAAGAAAAAATGGCAGCCGCAAAAAACGAAAACGAGGCTCACCTCGGAAACCTGCATTAACCTCAGAACCAACCATAACGTAACAAACACCCACACGCACGAAAAATGGCGGAACCGCGCCACCTAAAAACAGTCAAAACACACCAAATACAAAAACTAAATAAAAAGCTTACCCATAGCAAGGGCGGGCCCCAGGACCTCTGAAAGTGAAGTTACACCTCCATTTAAGTCCAAATTCCCGAGTTCAGACACATGAAAATCCCCTAAGCGAGAGAAAAAATGGCCGCCGAAAAAAAATAAAAACGAGGCTCAAAGACCCAGGATTGCCCAGCCACCAAAAACTTACCCAAGAAGAGATCCGAGATAAGCTTGGAAACACGGATTAACCTCAGGGGATCCGAGATAAGCTCCGAGCCCTGCATTAACCCCACATTAACCATCGCAGCGATTGGGGACACCCGCTGCAATCAAAATTCTAAATTCCCGCATTACAGGTCCTTAAAGGACCCGTTGTAAAATAAAAAAATATACACTGTCACCCGGTCAATCATGGGGGTCAATACAGACCCCCATAAAACCCTCATTAACCCTGTCACTCATGGGGGTCAATATAGACCCCCATAAGCCCTTCATTAACCCTGTCACTCATGGGGGTCAATACAGACCCCCATAAACCCATAATTAACCCTGTACTCATGGTGGTCAATACAGACCCCCATAAGCCTCTATTTAACCCCATCAGTCCCATAAGGGTATATTAACACCATTATGGGCCTGTCACAACACTACATTAACCACATAAGTGCCATGATGGTCCTTAAGGACCATCATGACACTAAGTATAAACACTATACTGCACTATACCACCTCCAATAAAACATTAAAGATGACTAAACACCCTCTACACTAACCTATTAACATCTACACTACCTACCCCCTATTAACACCCACCACTCTAATTACAGAAAATAAAAAAGCCACACAAAAAAAATCTACATTACATGAAATAAAAAACCTAACTCACAAAAAAAACTACATTACACAAAATAAAAAAACCTAAGTCACAAAAAATAAAAAAGGAACATTACAGAAAAAAAAAAAAAAACATTACAACCCCCCCCTCACTACAGAAAAAAACAAATACACATCTGAAAAGGAAATACATATAATACAAATACATACAACACAAATACATACAATACAAATACATACAATACAAATACATACAACTAAAATACAATACACCCCTATCTAATATACATCACACAATCTATCTAAATAAATAGCATAATCTAATATACATGCTATCTATATAATAATACATCCCCAATCTATCTAAATAAATACCACAATCTATCTACAATACATCCTATGCTATCTATATAAAACTCATACCCCTAGCTAACATACAATAAATGTTATCTATATATTAACTAATCTAAGTCTAAGCCAAAATAAAATAATTAACACCACTTACCTTTGCAAATGTTCATTGGGATCAGCCACCTACTAAAAAAAAAAATAGTGCAACACGTTTACAGTTCTAAAATAAACATTCTATACATTCTAAATATTCTACTCACCTTTCCGGCATGTCCCCTCCTTATTCTTTTAATCCCTCCCCACTCTGATTGGATAATGCACCTGTCAATCTTTATTTAAACCAATCACAAGGCGCAGATGCCTTCAGCCAATCACAATGGAATACACCCCCACAGGGTGATTGGTTGAAGCCTCTGCGCATTCTGATTGATTGCACTGACAATAGCCAATCACAATGGAATACACCCTCACGTACTGATTGGTGAAGGATTTGCGCATTCTCATTGGCTACTGTTAATATCAATCAATATTACAGCCAATGGGAAGGCGCAGATGTCTTCACCAATCAGTACGTGGGGGTATATTCCATTGTGATTGGCTGATGGCAATAAAGCCTTAGGATTGGTTGAAATAAAGATTGACAGGGGTGTTATCCAATCACCATTGTATTTTGGGGTGTATACTTTTTTCATTGGTTCACAAATGGGGTCTTCTCATTGGCTGAATTTGATAGACAGCCTTTTCAGCCAATCAGAAGCCGCCATTGCCAATTTTATTCTGGAACACTCCATAGGAAGGTCATTAGCGTCGGAGACATCCGCCAGGGCGGATGTGTGTCTCCTTTTTTTTTTTTTCTTAATGCGCCGATGCTTCCGGAGAAGACGAGGAGGCCGGAGACATCGCGGAAAGGTAAGTATAATGTAGATTGTGTTTATTTAACTTTGGTTTATGTTTACTAATGTAATGTTTTTTTTTACAGGAGCAGTGCCGGACAAGACGCAAAGATGGACGAGGAACATGGAGGACGTGACATGCTGGGACGTGACATGCTGGAACGGGACATGCTGGAAAGGTGAGTAAAATATTTAGAATATTTAGAATGTTTAGAATGTTTAGTTATTTCATGTAAACGTGTTGTATTAATATTTTTAATCTTTTTTTTCTGTAGGTTGCTGATCTGAAGAAACATCTCAAAGGTAAGTGGTCTTAATAATTTTATTGTAGCTTACAATTAGGTTAGCTATATATATATAGCATGTATTGTATATTAGATAGATAGATAGATAGATAGATAGATAGGGGGATGTATTATTAGATAGTATTGTATCTTAGATAGTGGGATGTATATTACATTATATAGTGGCATGTATATTAGATAGTGCCATGTATATTAGATAGTGGCATGTATATTAGATAGTGGCATGTATATTAGATAGGGGTGTATTGTATTTAATTGAATTGTATTGTATTTTATTGAATTGTATTGTATTTAATTTCATTTAATTGTGTTGTATTGTATTTTATTTAATTGTGTTGTATTATATTTTATTTAATTGTGTTGTATTGTATTATATGTATGTATTATATGTATTTCATTTTCAGGTGTGTATTTTTTTTTTTTTTTTTGTAGTGAGGGGGGCTTGTAATGTATTTTGTTATTTTCTGTAATGTTCCTTTTTTTATTTTTTGTGAATTAGGTTTTTTTTTTTGTTCTGTAATGTACATTTTTTATTTTTGGTGATTTTAGTTTTTCTTATTTTATGTAATATAGATTTCTGCTTTTTGAGGAATTTAGTTACTTGAGGCACACAGTACACTCACATTGTGTGACAAACAGCATTTCAACACTTTCTTTTATTGACCGTCATTTTATGACGGGCAAGTCGCTAGTCTGAATATAATCTCCTGATTCCAAGATAACCACATTCCCCCCTTTGTCAGCAGGTTAAATGATAATAAGCCTTATTCAATTGAGGCTTTTTTGGGAGATCAGGGCTCGGAAATGGAACCCGTAACTTATTTTGCTATTCAATTGGCTTCCTTTTGCAGGCTCCGATTGAGTAACGGGCTCCGAGCTGAGATTCATTGCAATTCATATCGATTTAAAAAATCGCAAGTTAATCCCCTCCAAGTCTTTGATCTTTCACTGCCACAAGCGTTACGAACGGTAGAAATCGCAAATCGTTTTTCAATTGCTCCAACTCCCCCTTGCTAACCACTTCGTCATGCCCGCAAATGGCAAAAATAGAACCACAAGTTACTGGTACCAAGGTGGACTTGCAAATGGCTTAATGACATGTATGGAGCACTGTAAATGCATATAAAACACTCTACGATAGTTTTATTAAGCTTGCAAAACGGCCAAATAAAATACTTTATTACATGATTAATTTCATTGTTGAATTGATCCAGGCAATCAATGTGTTTAAATATATAATGGAACTTGCATGTAATAGAATATCGTATTTACGGCTTTATCAATATTGCATTACATCTGGAATGTGGGTCAGATCTAAACTCATAATTTAAGCCTGTATGAAATCCAACCTCCATTTTTCATTGAAGTCGTACAGGCTTGAACATGATCACTGACACAAGGCTTTAACTCACGCTTAGAAAAAGCCAGTGTAATCTGGGTCTGATAGTGACTCGTGGTTCAAGCACGTAGGACTTCAATTAAAAATAGAGGTTGGATTTCAAAGTCATACAGGCTTGAACCACCAGTCACGATCTTACCCACATTACATTGGCTGTTTCTAACTGTGAGTTAAAGCCTTGCATCAGCAATCATGTTCACGCTTGCAAATGCTACTTTCGATAGCATGGTTTGCAATGTGTGTGCAACTCTCTCAATTGTTTAAGTGCATTTTTTTTCTGTCCAATTCAAGTTGTTTAAATCTTTTGCTTTTATTAGATTCTTACATTTCCTCAGTATCTTTAGTGACTTGTTGACAGGAATGTTGGCATATTCCCTCAAAGGAGGTGTAAGTTTACATGTTTTTTTTTTATTTTGATTATTGCCGCTCAGAGCAAAGAGATTAAGATCCATGATGATGTCAAATAATTCTGGTGTATGTACAGAAACAAATGACGGACCTTTGTTTAATACGAATATGTGAGCATCATTAAGAGCAAAGTTAGTCAAATTGACAATCGATTTTTGGCCAGTACTTATGGGAACTGGTTGCACCTCGGTTGTGTCCTTGAGTTTTTCCTTTGCGTCTCTCTTCTCCTTTGGTTTTACCCCCCTCCCTAAAAATCATACTTGTTATTACGTCCTTGTAAATTACTGGTTGATGGAATTGGTTCCAAGGTTCTAGGGGGAAGGGCGTGTCTTGTCAGTGTGGGTCCTGACACTGGTCTAGGGTCCTCCAAATGAAAGTTCTCTTGCTAAGTTCTCCAAAGAAATAAAAATTGTCTATGAGACTAACTCCTCGCCGGGAAACAGGAATTGGCTGGTTATGGGTAACACATAAGGCCTATATGAGGGGTACATGTATTAAATAAGCAGCCACTTATAAAAAAAAACTCTTAGGCAAAAAGAAGTAGATTTAACAACTACACTAGACCATCTAGAACAGCAGAATCAACAAAACCCTTCCAGAACAATTTGCAAACAAATTAATAAAGTTAGGGCAGACCTCGAAAATATTCTTTCATATCACACTGAAAATGCACAAAGAAAGACTAAATAACTCTTTTACTGGAAAGCCAACAAACCAGAAACTCTAAATATACTCAACCTAGAGTAAACCAGATTAGAACCTCTAGTGGCCTGACTACTTACAACCCAAACACCATTCAAAAGACTTTCCAAGATTTTTACCAACAAATTTATTACTCCCAACCTCGATGCACTGAATCAGACCTTCAATCTTTTTTAGATATGTATGACCTCCCCACTGTGACTGAGCAGTAATTGTCTGATCTGAATTCAGATATATCTAAAGAGGAAGTTAAAGCCACTATTAAAAGCATTAAAACAGGCAAGTCACTGGGTCAAGATGGTTATAGAAATCTATTTTACAAAAAAATGAAAGCTCTCCTAAGTTGCATCTCACCTTCTTATTTAATGCAATCCTAGATGGGGAAAGTATGCCTCCAGAACTGAACCATGCTGAATAGTAGTTATTCCCAAAGATGGCAGAGACCCTCTCCAAGTTATAGGCCGATTTCATTAATGAAAGGAGACATAAATATTTTTAGCTAAGATCATGGCGCACAAGATCTCAAAGTTTTTGCTTCACCTAATATATTCAAGATCAAGCTGGGTTTATACCATTTAGACAGGCAGGTGATACTATTAGGAAAACTTTAAAGAATTCTGCACTAAACACAAAATCGTCTACTCCAGTAAAACCTTTCGGCTCTTGAATATTGAGGAAGCCTTTGATCACGTCGAGTGGTCCTATCTATAAAGACATTGCAAAAGTTTGCTTCAAATGATGCTTTATTGACCTTCTTAAATGTTACTATGAAGCTCTGACTGCCAATATCAAACTGGCTGGAGAGTGTAGGGCCTTGATCTCCATTGAGAGAGGTACTAGGCAGGGCTAACCGCTATTGCCCCTCTATTTGCACTTGCAATAGAACCATTGGCACAGGCTATTAGATCGAACCCAGAAATTCAAGGCCTCAGTGTAGGTTTGTAACAATTCAAATGATCGCTTTTCGCTGACGACCTACTATGTACTCTAACCGAACCTCGTAGTTCTATTCCTGCACTCATGACCGCAATTGATCACTTTAGAAAAATCTCTGGCCTTAGGGTAAATTTAGAAAAACCTGAAGCTCTAGGAGTAGATGTCCCTCAAACTATATTAGAAGATTTAAAATCCTCTTATAAATGTATTTGGTCCAATCAACAGATCAAATATTTAGGAGTCAATATCACCGCGAAAATATTTGACTTGTATAAAGCTACAGTAACACCCCCCCCCCCATTTATAAAACACTAGCATCTGATGTGTGGAAATGAAATAGATATCATATCTCATGGTCAGGTTGTATAATAGCTGTCAAAATGAACTTATTGCTAAAGTTAACATATTTATTCAGATGCTTGCCTATACCACTTAACTTAAAAGATAGCTTTCAAAATAGCATCTCCAGATTTATATGGAATAACAAACACCCCGTATAGCTAAAAGAATAATCTCTAGGCCCAAAATTGAGACTCTACTTTAAAGCAGCCCAAGTGGCAGTATTATCCTTAGTCCATTCCACCAAACATCAGCCAGCATTGGTCTCATTAGAGGACCAACAATTGAAGCCACACTCCTGGGATAAACTTCCTTGGATACCTAAAGGGTTAATAACCACTTCAACTCACTCTAACCCAATGATACAGCTAACGTTACCCTCCTGGTATTGGGCCAAAACCCGATGTCAACTTGCCCTATGCAACTCCTATTATCCGTATTATCTTTTCCACACATGCTAGGAGACACAAACGTAGTCTTGAGACATTGGTGGATTGCTAGGAACCTACATAGAATTGGATCTTGGTATGTCATTGGAACCCTTTTGACATTTGAACAAATTCACACTATACACAATATTCCGAGCTCGGAATTGTATAACTATCTTTTAGTGACATGCTGCTGAGACAGTCTGTGACTGGCTAGTATATCTAGTACTATTGAAACAGTTTATGCATGAACTACATGAGGTGAACATTTGCAGGGAGTGTCTAAAAGGTTTCAGTAAGTAAAAATGTAAGCACTTTGTATATTATACAATGCAAACTATTATTTTATTTTAATATTAACAACAGGGAACCCTCTATGTCCCTTTAAAGACTTCAAGGGCACAATTGATTTAAGTAATAAACATAAATATGCTTAACAAAGTCAATGCTTCTTAGTTGCCACCAGGTCTCAAAATCAGGACACTTTCTGGATAGGTCTAACCATACCACAAAGTCACAGCTACGCAACTAGAAGCAATTAATGCACCTGTTACAGCAATATAAAATACAGATATCATTAAGAACTAAGAGCAAAAAATATTACAAAGTTTTAAATACCGCTATCTTATACAGAATTTGATTAAGCCATCATCGAAGGGTCTATTAAACTTGGGTAGGGATCTTAAAGGTCAATATGTTGTTAAATGTGGGAGAAGGACTTCTGTGGAAGCAATGGGGCATGAGATCATGTCAAACAGTCAACAGATTTGCCTTCTCCTTGATGTGTTCTTCTATAGATATGGATAAGGTGCCACAATTATTAAATATCTTTATTTCTCTTTATAAGTTTTACATAGATAGTGAAAGAACCACTGCAGTTCAAGAAAGAAAAGACATCTTTTTCAATTATGTACCAACACTAACAATAATAGTAGCCATGTAAACCTTAGATATAAATCTGAATGTTTCAAGACTCTGAGTATAGTAATCCATTTTGTGCTTATTAAATCACATTCTGAGAGCTGGATAATGGAGGAGATGTGTGTGTAATCAGTCACTGGAGGGAGGGACAGAAGGAACAGACGGAAGACTAGAGCTTTTGTTTGATAATAGGTACAACAAAAATTGACACTACACGCCTTTCCCGCTCACTGGTTCAGACGAAGACACCTTGCATTATTCAATGCAACCATAGTATTTCCAGAAATGCTCTCTCCTCATCATCCAAACTTCCATTAATGTTTCATGAATCCCTCCAGGGTCTAGTAGAGGCATCAACATATTTTTTTTCAAATTAAAAGCTAACTGTATGACATTTTCTCTCATTAATTATGCTCAGACAAACTTTTCAAAATTATATGTTTTTCCATGGGCAGTTTTCCTTTAATCTTCTCTAGAGTGTGTTAATTTATATAAAGAAACTTAATTTTAGGTTGAACGTCTTAAGAGGAATTAGTAAATTACAAAAATATAATTTTCAGACATATTTCTATGACTAGAATATCTAATAGATGTACAAAAGAATCCTGTAACATATGGCAAAATGTATATTTACAGAAACAAGTATATTTTACTGTAAATGAAGAAGATTGCAACAGCAATTTTCTTGTAAGTTACTGTTCCTGTAGCTTTCCTTCACTGGAATAACTAATTGTAGTACTTATGGAGTTAGCCCCTTGAGCAGTTCTGTCTTTTCAGTGGTTCTTTTATGTAATAGTAGTTAAAAATTAACATATCAAGTACCATAAAAGTTCAAGATCCAATTTCTTCCTAATATTGAGTAGTTATTTTTTCAATATTTTTGACATGCATTTGAATTTATTTTTAAACCTTAACAGTATTATTTGTTATGAGATTTACATTAAACAAATCAGGTCATTCAACCAATATTTTAATAACTATGTAAGGTGAAATGCTGTGTTAGATTTACAGACTTTACTTTTCTTAGCTTTTAATTGCAGATAATCCAGTTTAGTAGACTAACTATTAATGCTTTTTAAATGTCTTTGTTGCATTACAAGAGATCAAGATTTAAGATAAAATATTATGTTTTTTTAATTATGTCCGTGCTTTGTAAAGCATGTCATTAAGAAAAGCTTAAATGCAACAATGAAGTCACCTTAGTGTATTCTGCATCATCAGCCAGAGTGTGAAAAACCAAGTATAAAAGTTGTTTGAATTTTTTAATTATTTGAAGAATTACTTTGTCCTTATAAATTTTGTTTGTATAGCCCTTTAAACACTCCCCCAGAATATCTGTATAGATAATGAGCCTAACTGTGACAAATTCCACTAGATATATTAGTTTTTATACTTCTCTCTAAATTGTAGTGTGTTGGTGTAGTGTTATAATTACATCCTATCTATCTATCTATCTATCTATTTATCTATATCTCTATCTAACACCAACAACCTATAAAAAAAGAATCACAGATACAGCACTGAAGTATCTAAATCTTGAAGAGCCACATAAAATTCCCGGCTACAATTAAAAACGTAGCCTGTAACGAAGATCTTAGGGCTGTTTGCTATTAATTTAGATCCCCGTAACGGAGGCCGCAGTAGACTTGCGGGTTAAGAAGCAGCATGGCCGAGTAAAGCCTACGTTTTGAGCAATGTTTACTTTGCGGCCAGAAAATCCTTTGATCAGTCAACCCCGTAACCGCTACGTTTTTCAATATAGCAACAATTGAGCGACACTCACGAGCAAGCCCATAACACACAAATGGAGCCCAAACCCCAACTGCGCTCGAGAGGGACCCGCAAAGTGATAAAAACCAATACGTAGCGCTTGTAATGCAAATACAAAACACACGACAGTACTAATAATAAAAGGGAAAGTGATTTTAGGTCTTAGACTTATAGCACACATTCTCAAGCCCTACAAATCAGGCATCAAAAAAAATACTAATTTCATGTGATATATATTTTTGTGTTATATCGATCCCTGAAATCAATGTGTTAAGAAATATACTGTAACTCACATGTGATAGAATATCATATTTGGCGGCTTATTAATATTGTGTTGTGACTGGAATGTGGGTTCACACGTAGCATCGTAATTTTAATGCCATAAGAGTTTGGAAATTCCATCCTCCTTTTCATTTCCGTTCCATTGGCTCCATCTAAACCTTAACTACAGGCTTTGCTTAATTGAATACGTTCTAGCCCCGCAAATCCGATGGCCCACAAATGGTTTACGGTTTTGGCGTCTCCAGCTCGTAGCTTGCAGGCCTTAATAATTTAGTAGTACTGTAACTTGGTGCCAAATTTCAAGCACACTGCATTACAGCTTCACATTGGAGTTACTGCTTGGGGCCTCATTCAATGCGATTTGGCCATTTGAAATAGGGCTCTATATAAGCACATAGCATATTTTTTAAATAAGTAATTAAGTTAGTAAAAACCTTGCTTTTGGATAGATGTTTACTAGCTAAAAACTTCTTTAAAAAATATATGTTATTGCTTATTTAGACCCTTATTCAATTGGTCAAATAGCAATTGAATGAGGGTCTTGGAATTAATGTGGCTCTAAATCCCTTCACTGTGAAGCTGAGTTTCATGTTGTAGAATAAAATAAAAAAAGATATATGTATGTAATTAAAGCAAAGCTTAATATTAGGTAACTGTCCAGCCCTATTTAATTCTCCATGTGTGTAAAACAATAGCCCATATTGTAGCCCGTAAACTTGTGGATATTAAATTGGCCCCATAAAGCAAGTCGCTTCTGATCTGCAGGACGTGGAACGTGGAACTTCACACCTGCAAATCCTTTGTTCTGTCAAGCCCATAACTGCTATGTTCCAATTTCGCTATTAAATTGCAACAAATTTCCAAAGGACGACATGGCGTTCAAGCCTGTAACCGGCAAATGGAGGGCCAAACATTACAGGCTCCAAATAGGACCCACAAAGGGTTTACAGACAACTTTTAAGCACTGTAAATGACAATATAAAATACACCAGTGCACTTTAAGACATGGAGACAGCATGTAAAGGCAATACCAATTACTTGCACAATAATTGCTGAAGAATAATAATGCATTACATTTTTTTTTTCATATGTTGGAATGGTCATGCATATGCCAATATGAACAGCCATGCTGCAACATGCACAAAGCAATTAAAGACACACTACCTGAATATATAACAACACAAAAAAATGAAACTCATGCCATATTAACTCACTCACAGAGGCTCTATTGTGGTGCCCTAAAATATTTAATATAATTGCATATACATCTCGCTCATCACATCTACATTTGGGAGCACAAATAGTGGCCATATTTCACTGCCACATTGCATATATCAAGTAAACCTTTATTTATTTGTTCTTCAGTCTTGTTTGACCTCTGTGACCCTATGGACTGCAGCACATTTAGCTTTGGTCTCTGCCTGTGCTGTTCTACAAGGTTTGCATGCCAAAGATACTGGAGTGGGTTGCCACTTCTTTCTTTAGTGGGCTGGGATTTATCTGACCTTTATGCTATCACCTGTCCACCTACACCTGCATGGTATAGCTCACAGCTTCATTCAGGTACACAAGCCCCTTCACCACCACCACTTAGCAATCCACACTAATGTAATTGATGAATTGTAGAACAGAATGGGTGGTCGCAAAATGGGAATGGATTTACATCCTTGCACATGGCCACCAGCAATGGCGTGGGATCTCCCAGGATGGGCGTAGCGGAGATTACCCCTGATTGAAGTGAGTCGGCTGTTGATCCACGTGCTTCTGCAAAGCCTCCATGTGTTTTTGCAGCCCCTCCTGATGGGATACAGTAGATTAGTGTGGTGTATGTTCCCCTGGTCCCCTTCAGCATTGCTAAGTGGTGGTGGTGAAGGGGCTTGTGTACTGCAATGAAGCTGTGAGCTCTACCATGTAGTGCCACTGTAGGTCGGCAGGTCATAGCAGAGAGGTCAGACAAATCACAGTCCACTGGAAAAGGAACTGGCAACCCACTCCAGCATCTTTGGCATGTAAACCTTGTGGAACAGCACAGGCAGAGACCTAGCTAAATGTGCTGCAGCCCACAGGGTCACAGAGAGTCGCACAGGTGTGTGTGTGTTTTTTTTTTTTTATTTCACAAAATTACAAATACAATCAATAAATATCTTATACAAAAATATTACAAGTAACATTCATTATCTATTCTTTTGTAAATTTAATTCTGTAATCATTTACATACAACAGCATGATTAGCTAATAATGAAGTAAACATTACAAGGGAAAGTTTAACTAATAATTTATTTTCTATTATGTTATTAGTTTATTAGTTTATTATCAAAATTACCCAATATTTACCTAAAGAGGTTTAGGAATTTGCATTGTATTTATTCATATATTTATTCCATATATTCCATTTGTCTAAAGATTTTGGTTTATTACTATTAAATATTTAAAAATCTCATTCTAAGGTCATCATTCAATTGCAATTTGGCCAATTGAATAGGGCTCTAAAAAAGCACATAACATATTTTTTTAAAGAAGTTTTTAGTTAGTAAGCATCTATCCAAAAGCAAGGTTTTCACTAACTAAAAACTTCTTTAAAAAAATATGCTATGTGCTTATTTAGAGCCCTATTCAATTGGCCAAATCACAATTGAATGAGGGCCTAATTGTCTATTCCTATCAACAATTATTATAATCTCATACCAATTGGGTATTTTTCGGTTTTCCAATTTCTTGTAATTGTCCATTTAATTACCATTAGAATTTGGATTATTAGTTGTTTTATGGGTTTTTAATTTCCTTTGGGAATATATGAAATAAAATCATTTGAGGAGACATGTCTATATCATGATCGCACAAAGTTGATATATATTTCATACACAACGTCCAAAGAGTTTGTATTTTAGAACATTTCCACCAAATATGGATATGGATCCTTTGCTCCTATTTTGCCAATATCAATGGAACTCTATACCACCTTTGTATTATTTTAAATTGGATCTCTACATAAGTTGAACATTTTATAGATTTATAAAGTAAGTTTGCATGCTTTTTGCCATTTTGAGCCCTCCCAATTTTCTTTAAATTCTACTTCCCATTCCATCATCCTTGATGTTTTACCTATCTGAAATGTATCCTTTAGAATTTTATAACATTAGGTTATTGTTTTTTTTTTTTTTCTTGGATAAGCCAAGTTTCAAATTTAGATAAGGTTCTGATTTCCTCAATAATATATTCAGACTGCTTTAAATTACTTACTATGGGCCTCATTCTATTACCGGCCGTAAATCGGCCGTAAGGCTGCGATTCCTTGCGGGGGCTCTGTTAACTCGCGATTCTATTATACGGCCCCGCTCCTCCCCGGCTCCTCTTACGTCTGGCCGCATATCTTGAAACCGGCCGTAAGCTGTGAAATCTAAAAACGCAAAAATAAATTCAAGCCTGCACTGTACAGCTCTGTAAATGCTAGGGATCATATTGGGGGGACATGAGGATTAAAAGTAACCCACTCTCAAGCTTGCACATCAGCCCAAACCCGAGTTCAAATTAACTGTTTATTTTCCGGCTGCGGCGTGGGCGGGTCTGAAGTGCTCCAAGCACTCTGGACTTTTTACATGGATATTTTACGGATATTAAAAATAAAATATTTTACGGATTTGAGTATAGGATAATTATGTGCTATTTTTTCTAACACCTAAAATCCCTTTATAGTCTTCTCAAAGTGCAGGATGGCTTTATTTGAGCTATTTTATGTGCTTAATTGGTGCTAGCGGGACCTCTTTCCTGCAAGTAAGCAGCGGCTCGTTTTTAGCCTTGCAGAGAGGTTTCCCGGAGCAAATAGGAATTTCTTACGGCCGTTTTAGATCAAAGGCTTTCCTCTGGCGCGAGCGGCCGCAAGAGATAGCAAGGCACCGGCCGCAAGCCTGCCGGAGCCTCCGGCCGTAAGGGAATAGAATAGCCGAATAGCTTGCGGCCGGTCCTTGCGGCCCCGCAACGGCTGCGGCCGCTAATAGAATGAGGCCCTATGTTTTTATATCTCAAACAATTTATATTCCTAATTTGATATTCTTCTTGTAGTTCCCTATAGTTTTTTATCCCTCCATCATTAAATAGGTATTTCAGATATTTGATTGTTCCACCTCCTACCTTCCTGTAATCATTCATTAAAAACATCCTTTATGTAAAGGTGATAGGAGTAACTGGGGAAGGTGCTCTAACCAAATTCCATTTTTATTTATCCTATGCCAAGCTTTAATTCCAGATGTAATCACTTTAAGAGGATTTGGGCGCTTAATTTCTTTACTTATGTACTTTCTTTACCTAAGTTTTATATTAGTATTCATAGATTTTTCAATAAACCACCATTAAACTAGATGGATCATAAATGGCCAGAGCAAAATCTGCGAGAGTCTAATTGCATCATATTAGTCTGGTAGGTATATATAAGATAATCCTGCTTTAGATAGTTCCCTTTTAACAATATTTTGTTTAATTCTTGGTTATCTATAAAGGCCTGCATTTTTTTCAGCTCATAGAAGGGTACCTCGATGGGAATAGCTCTAAATAAATAGGTAATTTTAGGGAGTATAATCATTTTTATTGCGGATATTCTTCCACTCCAAGAAAATGTTGGATTTTTCCATTGTAACAATAGTTTTTTAATATGGATAGTTAATTGATCCAAATTATTCTGTAGCAGTCTATTTAATTGAGGACAGAAGACTACTCCAAGGTATGAAATCTTATTTTCCTGAGACTTATATTGATATTGTTCTCTTAATTGGTTGCTAATATTCCTATCCAGATTTATACTCATTGTCTCTGTTTTTTCTAAATTGATTTTATAATATGATAGTTCACCAAACATATACATTTCTCTATATAAGGCAGGTAATGATTTCCCTGGATTAGTTAATGTTATCAGAACGTCATCAGCAAATAACATTATTTTGTTCTCAAAATCCATTATATTTATTCCCTCTATGTCCCTTGTCTTCCTTACTCTTTCTGCAAATTATTCTATTATTAGTGCGAAGATCAGGGGGGACAGAGGGCATCCTTGCCTTGTCCTGTTCTTAATCAGAATTTTTTTGTCTTAAATCCCAGACCTTTAATACATGCAGAAGGTTCTTTATACAATGTGTTCCGAATCTACCTAATCCGAATTTCTGTAATACTGCGTCCATGAATTCCCAACTGACCCTGGCCAGTAATGGGATCTTCATGGACACTGCATATGATACTATATCTACTGGTTGTCTGTTTCTTACGAATCCAGTTTGATCAAAGTTGATTAATTCTGGTAGGATCTGATTCAATCTATTAGCTATGATCTTTGAGTACAATTAGATATCGGTATTCATTAATGATATCGGTCTATAGTTTTTACATTCTGACTTATATATATACTCTTTGAGTAATGTAATAATTTCTGCCTCTAGCATTTCATCTCTTTTAAATCACTATGATTCACTGAGTATTACATTTTTTCAGTAGACCTCTGATAAACGCTTTATGTGTGTTCCAAATCACACTTTTTGATTTAACTGATTTCATTTTTCTTCCCAAAAAATATTTTATTTCATCCTTGCTTCTCTATTTTTTATAGACTTTAGCAGTGACATGTTTATTATCATTTTTTGATTTCTATATCTCTTTTGTTGTTGATCTATTTCCATCACTAACATTGCATGATCCGACCAATGGTTTGAAATGATTTCAGTCTTATTAATTAGTTCTATTGTTACAGAGCCTACTAGTCAAGTCAAGAGTATACCTTATGACGGAATGAATAATGAGTGAAATCTCTCTGATTTCCATGCATGGTTCTCCATGCATCGAACATATTATATCTGAATAAGGTTTTTTAAAAAATATTTGCTCTTCTTTTTCCTGCACAGTCTGTAAGTTTAATAATTGATTGTCTATCTAATTTTGCATCTAAATACATATTTAAATCCCTGCATACAATTAAAGACCCAGTTCTAATTCTATTTATTTTTTCATCATTTTATTTAAGAAAATATTTTGTCTGGTATTTGGGGAGTAAATGTTTAAGATGGTATATTTCTGATTATTTATAGTACCCATCCAGACTGTATAGCTTCCATCTGGATCCAAATCTCTGTGCTCCTCTATTATATTTGTGTTCATGTTAAATAATATTGCAACCCCTCTTGATTTTTTACTATAATTTGCACTTATCACTAAAGGAAAGAAACTAGAAATTAGCATAGGTCTTTTGTCTGTCTTCAAATGCGTTTCTTGGAGACAGACAAGATTCAGATCTTCTTTTTAGAATGTTTCTATGGCTATCCTCCTTTTATATGGTGTGCTCAATCCTTGGATGTTTTGTGTAATAATTTTAAGTCCCATCTTTAATATACCTTTTATTTCTTTCAGACATGTCTCCTCTAACCAGTCTTTGCCAATTTCCCATTATTTCTAACTTTATATAATACTCCTTCCTCCTCTTTTTCCATTTTAAAGAAATTTGTTCCTGAATGTTACAAATCTCTTTAATACATTTAAAAAAGCTCGTTAAATCCTCAAAACATAACTCAATCACATAATTAGAAAAAAACTGAAACAAGGCATAACAATTAAGGGAAAAACAAAACATAACAGGGCTTACAACATTAGACATAAACAATTGAGATATTCTATCTCTGAATTTCTCCTGACAGATAGGTGGTCTAAATATCTGTCCTTACTAATTTTGAATGGTTTGAAAATTACCCGTTCAAAAATTAAGTCCTAGCGTAATTAAGGAGAGCTTATTTTTTCATAAAGCCCAAATTCCTCCACTCCGTTCCAGTCTCAATCCATAAGATCTTACTAGCATAGTCATATAACATCCCCTTTGTCAATATATAGTTAAAAAGGGGCTGGATCTCAAACTTTATATGCTTCTACTATTAATACCTACACAGTCCTAATAATTTTAGGAGATCATATCTTTTTTCCTTTTTTCCCCCTTCTCTTCTTTTTCTCATATCTTTATAAATAAAAAAGACACCAACAAAAAAACAAAAACAAAATCATTTTACCATTAATTTTAAGTGTTGGTCAGACTTATTCTTTAAAACTTTACATTTCCAATAGTGTTTTAATATAATTTTTGTTATATTCAAAATATTATACCTCTTATCTTGTCATTTTTCCCCCCAATGAATTTCTTCATGGTATCTCACACTGTATGTGCTTCTACTAGTGCTATCTATACAATCTTAAAAACATTGTGTGGTCATATTAAATTGTTCCCCTTTCTTATATCCCCATATAATGAATAAAATTGTGTTACTGATAAGATTAAGTGTTAGTCGAACTTATTCTTTAAAACTTTTACATTTCCAATAGTGTTTTAATATTAATTCTATTATATTCAAAACCTTATACCTCCTATCTTATGACTTTTTTCCCCAGTGAATTTCTTCATTCCAATTAATATACCTAACATCAAAATATCTTGTTTTTCTGAGTGATTTATTACTTTCAGTATTACATATATTTTCTATACAGTATCATAAAATCTAGTCTTCCCTTATCTTATCCATACTGACATAAAGAATGTATCAATTCTTACTTAGGGGAAATGAAGTGGAAAGAATCAAGCATCCTTCTGAATACTTGCTATATAAGTGGGCCTTCAAATGTAATTTGCCTTTCATTTAAATATTTTTCAGCTTCTTGTGGGTTATAAAAGGTGAATCATTGATTGTTCCTATTAACCAAGATTTTCATAGGGAATCCCCATCTATATCGTATTTTCGGTGGTGGTGAAGGGGCTTGTGTACTGCAATGAAGATGTGAGCTATAACATGTAGGGTCACTCTAGGTGGGCATACCATAGCAGATAGGTCAGACAAATCACAGTCCACTAGAGAAGGAACTGGCAAATCACTCTAGTGTCACCTGTCATATTCATTTGTAGGCCCTCGGGAATATTCATACTCCACAGTGTCACTCATTGGACTTGGCCTGTGTATTAACCCTTTATTATTATTATATTTGATATATAGTATTATATGATATCTAATTCTATTATGACTATTATTCTTTTTCTATGTATTGATCTATTGCATGTTAACTAGGGTTCATTGGTTTACATCTATAGGAATGTGACACTAATGTGATGTATGTGGATGTCCCATAACCCCAACCATTGAAAACACACTGACACGATTAGAATAGTATAAAAAAACTATATTTTAAACAAAGAGCACAATCAGAAAGGTTAAGACTGTGCATCAATATCATGGGTGTGGTGTGGGCAGATCCCAGGAGAGCGAGAGGCCTGTGGTAAAAATGGGATACCTCATAGTCTAGAATAAGCATGATGCATAGCACCTACCAGGGTCACATGTGGTCACTACACCACTGCAGCCGGAATCTGATGAAAAATGGATCATCACACATCACTTCATTTGGTTGAAGAAACCATTAATGTGCATAGCACTTACAACCTGTCTGGATCTGCTCAATGAAACAGATGATTCCACTTCTGGACTGTTTAATCCAATCCAGGATCACACATACAATGTGGTGACAAAAAAAAAAGAACAAACAAAAAAGTGGTCAACTAAAAAAAGGCGAAGGAGGATAAAAACAAAACTAATCACAATGCATGTACAGTACAGTGCTAAATACTGTAACAATATACCATCTCACCTGATTCTCATCTGCAAGCATTACTAACTATTAGCTAGGTCTCTGGATAATCAGTAATATGGGAAAAATAGCCATTAATACAGAGGGAGACAAAGATCAGCAGTCAGATTCACTGATAATTACATCAGGTTCTGTTCTCAGATTGATATTGAGGTCAGGATCACATGCTGTATTAGTGCATATATTAATGCTGGCTGTCATTAACATGCCATTGAGAGAATATGGAAGTCCCCCACAATAGAGGCATTAGTCTACATTGAAACTAACAACAATCATGTCTGAGATATCTGGCTATATGATAGCTTTACGATTGTGGGAGCAACATGTTAAGGGGGGACTGTCTTTAAATGTCTACCTGAGAGGCACTGGAAAGCCTTACACCTCATACATTTCTCCACAATGCTTGCAGATGCAGAAGATGCCTTCATGTACATGAATCGTACCTAAAATAAAAATAAAAAAGAGAAGAAAAAAATATGACAACCTACGAAATAAGGCCTGAAAAAATCATAGGGACTGCAGCATCTCTTCTCAAATGCATTCCTCAGTGACCATCAATTGGTTACATGTTAAACAGAACCCTACATGTCCACAGAAAGAGGATCACGGACCATGTGATGGGCGGTAGCCAACTGCATACAAAATATCCCAATCACATAGGTCAGATTAGGTTAACATTTGGACCAATAGATTGTCACTGAGTAGTGCTGTTGAGAAGGCACAAACATGTCCACAGTCCCTATGTCCTCCTTCACCTAGCCACAGGGCCCAAATCCTCCATGGCCAGCTGTCATCTGCTTGCTGGTGGTGGGGGCGGGGAGATGCACCACGAGGGGCGGGGGCAGAGACATGGTGGTAGGAGAGGAGGGGCCGGGCTGCTGGTGGCTGCGGGATGCCTCTGGGGTAGAAGAGGAAGCGCTGGGACCAGTCCTAACCTCAGCAGCCCAGCCAGGTAGGTCTCAGTCATTAGATAATGCCTCCTCTGCTCCCTAGAGTGCCTTTCCAGGATCCCTTGGAGACAGTCCAGTTGCTGGTGCATGAGGACCAGCATGTCGCCCTGTGCAGCCTGGCTTGGTGGTGGTGGGGATGGAGGTCTTTGTGCTGGGGCTGGGTGAAGAGGTGGCGGTGATGGAGTGGGGAGGGTCTTGAACCCGGCTGGAGCCTGGGGTGAAACTGGTGGTGGCGTTGGTGTTCCCGGTGGTGGTGGCGGCCAGGCCAGTGCACTGCTGTGTGGGGAAGGAGGTGGTGGCTGGCTATATGTGACGTTGGAGGGCCCCTGTGAAATCCTCAGTCTTTCAGGGAGGGGGATAATGGGGTCAAATCCTAAAGGTCCATTGGGTGATCCCACCACCCAAATGACCTGGCCCTCCTCTGAGCCAGGGGCCTCTTATCCTCTTCCTTCCTCCTCCCCCTGTGCTGGTTCCTGCTGGGGGAATCTTGCTCCTCCACATCCTGCTCGGATGGAGCTGACACCCCCGCCTCTGGCTCACCACTGAACCCAGACCTCCTCCTGGATGCTGAAAGATAGAAAAGAAAGGTATATGTCATTAGTATGATGAATAATACATTGTTATGTGTTCATTTCTAAATATCTGACATCTAGGCTTTAACAGCGGTGGGCAATGGTCTCAGAAGGTCCCTGGTGACCCTCTCCCACCTATTATAGGTCATGATGTGGGACTGGTCCTCTTTATCCATCATCCTCCTCACCTTGGCCCTGATGTCATCGAATCTGTGCTTGACAGACCTCAAATACCTTGGTGCTGTGCCAACCGCAGTAACCTCTGCTGCTATCTCCTTCCAAGACTGAGCCCTGGGCCAAGGCTTAACTTCCCTCCCCCCTGCAAGAATGATGGGACGGCCACAGATAGCACAGAGGAGGACCACATTCTCCCAGTGCTTATTATTGTGGGCCCTGTGCTTACCCCTAGCCTTTTGCCCTCTCAACTGTGGATGGGGAACCTTGCCTCCCTGACCTGTCCATGTGGCCTGTTCCTTCCCCGAACCACCAATCCCCTGGGATCAGGCCCCTTCCCCTCCGTCCTTCTTCTACGTGTGCCTTGATGCTGAAGCCCCCCTTCCACCACCCACTTCTGCACTCTCCTCCTCCTCTCCCTTCTTCTCCTCTCACTCCTCCACCCCCTCATCTCCCTCGCCCTTCTCTCGTTCCTCCTCCTCTCCCTCCTCACCCTCCTTGCCCACCTCTCTCTCCTCCACCCCCTTGCCCACCTTTCCCTCCTACACCTCCTCACTCTCCTCTCCCTCCACCACCTCCCTCCTCACCTTCTCCTCCCCACCTCTACTCCCCATGGCCACCTCACGCTCCTCTCTTTCTTCCTCCACTCTCCTCGTTTCCTCCTCCCCAACTCTCCATTCTTCATCCCTCCTCTCTCCTCTATATCCCAAAATTAAAATAAGGATAAATAACAAAAAGTTTTACTCTATTATGTCTGTTGTAAAAAAAAATATGTGTGTGCTATGTGTTAATAATAACTGTTGTTGGGGGATGGGGTGATGGGGATGGGATGGGGTTGCGGGTGTATGATGTGACCTAACTATATATATATATATATATATATATATATATATATATATACGTCTCTATGTGTTCTTTAACCTATGTGTATTACAAATATGTGTAATCTGTAAATATGTGTAAGTATTAAGTGTAAATCAGTGTGAAATAAAATCAATAAATATGCAAACTGCCTCTCTCACCTAGCTCCTACTCTCACTCCAAAAGAATCCAACCTCAAACACTGGGACCTATTCACCTAGACCGCTTTGATTGGATGAGAGGCCTGTGTCACACTGTGTTGTTCTTCAATTGGATAGTTACAGTTGATCACAGCTAATCCATTCCCTTAACAGCTTGCGTGCGCAAAAAGGATTTATGGGCTTGAGACGCAAACCTCGAATTTAATATCTCTGTAACTCGGACAAATTTCAACCCTGCAGCCGTTTCTGGTCTCACGTTGCATTTACAGGTTTCAAATTTAATGTGGCTGATACTGTGAAGAACCCTTTTCTTTTTTTTTTAAGGTGAAATATTTGCTTCTAACCTCAAAGGATGTCCTCTTGTCAGCTGAAAACCTCTTGGCCCAAAAAGTTCACTTGAAGCCTTATATTGACCCTGGATATAGTTATATAAGGTAATCATATCTCTTCTTAGATGCATTTTTTCTAGTGAAAATAAGTTTAATTGGGTTAGTCTTTTTTCATAAACATATAATTCACCTGTCAATCTTTATTTAAACCAATCAGAAGGCTTGATCGGGTGATTGGCTGAAGACATCTGCTCCTTCTCATTGGCTGTAATACAGATTCAGTTTGACAACAGTCAATCAGAAGGCGCAAATGCCTTCAGCCAATCACTATGTGGGGGTGTATCCCATTGTGATTGGCTATTGTCACTGCAACCAATCAGAAAGCACAGATGCCTCCAGCCAATCACCCAGTGGGGGTGTATTCCATTGTGATTGGCTGAAGGCATCTGCGTCTTGTGATTGGTTTAAATAAAGATTGACAGGTGCATTATCCATTCAGAGTGGGATTTTGGGGTGTATCCCTTTCTGATTGGCTCACACATTGGCGCCTTCTGATTGGCTGAATTTGATAGACAGCATTTTCAGCCAATCAGAAGGCGCCATTGCCTATTATGTTCCGGAAAAGGCTCTTGGAGGCTCATTAGCGTCTGAGAGGTCCGAAAGTGCGGTTCCAGGGCGGGGTAGAAGAGGAGGAGGTCGGGGACATCGCAGAGAAGTAAGTACAATGTATAATATTTAGAATATTTAGAATGTTTATTTATTTTCTGTAAATGTGTTGTACTATTTTTTTTTTATCCCAGGTTGCTAATCTGAAGGGACTTCTGCAAAGGTAAGTGGTCTTAATTATTTTATTTTAGTTTGGGATTAGGGTTTGTATATAGAGATAGCATTTATTGTATGTTCGATAGGGGTATGTATTTTAGATAGATAGGATGCATGGTCTATTATATAGTATTGTATATTAGATTGGGGGATGTATTTTACATAGTTAGGATTTATTGTATATCAGGTTGTGGGATGTATTTTAGATAGATAGAATGTATTGTATATTAAATAGATTGGGTGATGTATTTTAGATAGATAGTATTGATTGTATGTTAGATAGGGGGTATTGTATTGTATTTTATTTCATTTGCATTGTATTGTACGTAATCTATATGTATTTCCTTTTTATGGTGTGTAATTTTTTTTCTGTAGTGGTGGCGGGGGGGGGGGGCAGATTTAATGTATTTTTTGCTATTCAGTAATGTTCCTTTTTTTATTTTTTGTGACCTCGATTTTTTTATTTTCTGCAATGTATATTTTTTATTTTTTGTGACTTAGGTTTTTTTATTTTATGAAATGTAGATTTTTTATTTTTGGTGACTTTATTTTTTTTGTAATTAGAGTGGTGGAGGGTTATTAGGGGGTAGGTAGGTAGCGTACATGTTAATAGGTTAGTGTAGAGGGGAGTTAGATTAGATTGTAATGGTTTATTGGGGGGCTATAGTGCAGTGTAGCGTTTATACTTACTATCATGAGGGTACTGGAGAACCCTCATAGCACTTACGGGGTAATGTTGGGTTGTAACAGCCCCATAAGGGTCATATTATATCTATATGGGACTGATGGGGTTAAATAGAGGCATAGGAGGGTCTGTATTGACCCCCATGAGTGACAGGGATTTTATTGGCTTATGGGGGTCTGTATTGACCCCCATGAGTGAGAGGGTGAATTGTGGGTTTATGGGTGTCTGTATTGACCCTCATGAGTGACATGGCTAATTAAGTGCTTATGGGGGTCTGTATTGACCCCCATGAGTGACAGGGTTTAATATGAGTTTATGGGGTTCTGTATTGACCATCATGAGTGACAGGTTTAATTAAGTGCTTATGGGGGTCTGTATTGACCCCCATGAGTGACAGGGTTAATTATAGGATTATGGGGGTCTGTATGGACCCCCATGAGTGACAGGGTTAATTATGGATTTATGGGGTACTGTATTGACCCCCATGAGTGACGAGGTTAATTAAGTGCATATGGGGGTCTGTATGGACCCCCATGAGTGACAGGGTTAATTATGGATTTATGGGGGTCTGTATTGACCCCCATGAGTGACGGGGTTAATTAAGTGCATATGGGTGTTTGTATTGACCTCCATGAGTGACAGGTTAATTATGGTTTTATTGGGGTCTGTATTGACCCCCATGAGTGACAGGGTTAAATAAGTGCTTATGGGGGTCTGTACTGATCCCCATGAGTGAAAGTGTTAATTATACCTTTATGGGGGTCTGTATTGATCCCTATGAGTCACAGGGTTAGTTATGGGTTTATGGGGTTCTGTATTGACCCCCATGAGTGACGGGTTAAATTTAGGGCTTATGGGGGTCTTTATTGACCCCCATGAGTGCCAGGGTTAATTATAGGTTTATGGGGGTCTGTATTGACACCCATGAGTGACAAGGTTAATTATGGGCTTATGGGGGTCTGTATTGACCCCAATGGGGGACAGGGTTAATTAGGGGTTTATGGGTGTCTGTATTGACCCCTATAAGTGAGCGGGTTAATGAAGGGCTTATGGGGGTCTGTATTGACCCCCATGAGTGACAGGGTTAATTAAGGGTTTATGGGGTTCTGGATTGACCCCCATGAGTGACAGGGTTTTTTAGGGGTTGATGGGGTTAATTTTTTTTTATTACGGGTCCTTTAAGGACCTTTACAACCCTTTAAGGACCCATAAGGCGGGAATTTAAATTTTTTATTGCAGCGGGGGTCCTGATCGCGTGCGATTGGGGTTCCCCACTGCAAGGGTTAATGTGGGGTTAATGAGGGTTTCCAAGCTTATCTCGGATCCCGTGGGGTGAATGCGGGTTTCCTAGCTTATCTTGGATCTTTTCTTGGGTAAGTTATAGGCGGCTGGGCGGTCCGGGTCGTGGAGCCTCGTTTTCGTTTTTTTTCAGCGGTCATTTTTTCTCTCGCTTAGTGGATTTTCCTGTGTCTAAACTTTGGAATTTTTACTTAAATTTTAGTGTTACTTCATTTGCAGAGGTCCTGGGTACTCCCCCCCCCCCCCCCCCCTTGCTGTGGGTAAGCTTTTTATGTATTTTTTGAGTTTATTTATGTGTTTTTAATGTTTTGAGGTGCACTCGGTTCATTAAGGTCGAACTTTTGTGAGGTTGTAATGTTTTTTTTTCTAAGTCCCGCGTCTCGTATTTTTTTGTGTAAGTCCGTATATAGTGATTGCATGTTAGATGTATTTTGGTAGTGCCGCTTGTGTGCGTGTTTTTTAACCACATGTGAGGAGCCGTATTGCCCCCACCTTGGCTAATGCCTTTGGCTCATTGTAGCCAACATGGGAGCCTCCACCTCCGCAAATGCGGCCCCTTGCTTCACGAGGGTCCGCATTTGCGGACCAAAATCGTAGGGGGTCGTAGGGATGAGCGACTATGGCTCGCTATCCCCCCCCAAGCGTTAGCAACAACCCGCATTGCTGACAACTGTATATGTGATGGTTTGTCTATTACAGAACCCAGTTCCCTCATGACCTTTGGATGGATTACATCAGGACCTGGTGCGTTATTAACATTTATTTTTTTAGACCTCATTTGCATTTCTTCCTGCATAAACCAATTATTTGGTAAAGGTAGTGTAGCCACATTATGTTGCGTTGTCCCAACCACTGGTACCTCCCTTGTGTATACAGAAGAAAATAACCTATTTAGCTCATCTGCTTTTCCCTGGTCACTAATTGTCAGACAACCTACTTCACATTGTAATGTTCCTATAGATTCCTTCCTGGCCTTCTTCCCATTAATATATGTACAAAATATTTTAGGGTTAGTCTTACTGTCCTTTGCAAGTAGTTTTTCATTTTCTATTTTTACCAATCTAATAGCCCTTTTGCAAGCCTTGTTAATTTCTTTGTACTCACATATAGCAGTCTCTGTTCTTTTGTTTGTATAACCTAAATGCCTGTTTTTTACTCCATATCTTGATCTTTAACTAATTGTTAAGCCACATGGGATATGATTTACTTCTACTTTTATTTCCACATGGTATTTGGTGATAAGTATAAATATTTAGTAAGTATTTGAACGTTGTCCATTTATGTTTCATATTTTTACCCTTCAGTTCTTTGTCCCAGTCTATATATTGTAAAGCTGCCCTTAGACCGTTAAAATCTGCCCTTTTACAGTTAAGAGTTTTTGTTGGCCCCTTACAGATTTTTTTTTTCGAAATTCTATTTTAAATGAGACTGTGTTGTGGTCACTGTTTCCCAAATGTTGCCCTATTTAAAAATTTGAAACCATATCAATACTAGCGACTTGCCCGTCAAAAATGATGGGGCAATAAAATGTTAAGGCTGGGAAAGCTGTTTGCCACACAATGTGAGTCTCTGACACTCTTAAACTTTCTGTTATCTACAAAGAAGTACAACAATTATAATATATATATATATATATATTTTTTAACCTTCAACTTGTATTTCACCAACAGGTAGACCAAATTTTTTTAACAATATGAACTATTTTAAGTCTCATGTATGCAATAAAAATATAACAATGGCTGAAGTTTTGATGAATACATGTTGTAAACCGTTACATAATACTTTATAAAATCCAATTTATATTTGAAACAATGTTGAACCATTTTTTTTAACAATACTAACATTTTTATGTATGCATGAGTAGCATAAGAATAGGTCAACTTTCTCTGAAAACGTTTTTGCAACCATTACATAATGCTTTGTAACATGCAACTTTTAGCTCAAGTACTGGTAAACCACATAGGTATTGAATCCAGAGGAAGGCAAACAGTAAAAAACCCCATTGAAACTTAGCGAATTGTATCAAAGGGGAAATTGTTTTCCTTCCTGACCCCAGATTACTCCCTGGATCAATACTCTGTATTCAATTATACAGTTCAATTTATTAACAAATGGTTATCCTCCTACTACCATAAATTATTCATTATATAGAATGAAACAACTTTGCACACCTTTTAAAATACAATGTTAACATCTCAAACAGTACCTTAAAATACTAACATTTAACCTTGAATTGTACAAAAATGCCACCTAATTGTTTTGTGGGGCCAATCATGCAAAAAGGTCAAAAAGGCAAACCACTCTCACTTGGAGCCAAATACATTCTTGATATAAGAACTGGTTCACTTTTATGGGTTTAATTCATAATTTCTGCATGTATGAAATTATCTTTAAAATCCTTCACAATTAATCTGGTCCCATTACAAAGTCCTTTTTTGGGATTCATATTTCTCTGTAGCATGATAATTGCCCATTTTTTAAATTGCAAAATATGTGGTGGCATTCCAGAGGGAGTTAAAGAATTCATAAATTCCATAACAAAGTTAGATTCACTGTCTTTGTCATCATCCAGAACCAAATCTGCACTGGAATAGTTTTTTTGTGGTGCATTGATTAATTTTAAAATTTTGTTATTTAGATTCAAGGCATCTATATTTTTTGATGTTAATATCACTTTGCTTGCAATGTCTGAGTAATCCTCATTATTGATGGTATTGATATTAGTGATTCTTTGCAAATCATTTCTGATGGAATTTCAACGGTATCATCAGGTAGATTAGTTATTTTTTGATGTTTTCTTTCTGCAATTTGAATTAGCCAATTATTATAATTGATTTGGGCCTTCAGAACTCATATTTATTTATAATTTAAGGTGTTTAAATATTTTCCACAGTTTTTTTCCCTTTATACACGTTTCATCGATGTCAGTCCTATTGCCATTTGGCACCACAGGTAATGTTTGCCTAAAATCTCCTCCTAACAACATCTTCTTTCCACCAAATGGCAAATCATTAGCCATAACTTCTTTTAATAATTCGATCAATACATTGCCGGGCATGACATGACATCATTGTTGCCTCATCTATTATAATTAATTTACTTTTATTTTATTTTTGGGTGGAAAGAATTAATTTGAA
Organism: Discoglossus pictus; assembly: GCA_027410445.1. Classification (NCBI taxonomy): domain Eukaryota; kingdom Metazoa; phylum Chordata; class Amphibia; order Anura; family Alytidae; genus Discoglossus; species Discoglossus pictus. The sequence continues at coordinate 174,217,619 of CM050163.1, read as the reverse complement.
TATCCGACACTAATGTTTCTAGAATGGGAACTGGCAGTTTAAATCCACTATGCACAGTTCTACCACCTTCAAACAAAAGTGCAGCAATTTAAGTTGTTGCAAATAGCAGTGCTATTTGACCCTGTGCTTGAATGCAACTCATCAATAAATTATATAGATACATTTTTCCTGATCCCCCAGGGACATCTAGATAGAAATAATGCTCTTTAAGCATGTCATTGTCTATTGCATTTGTAATGGCGTTAAATGCTTCCAATTGTAATGCATTTAAAGTTGCAATTTGTTCTTGTGTTTTTTGGTATTCAATCTCAGTGTCATACTCTTCAAAGTTAATTTTATCTATAAGTCCTGGATCAGGCAGATAAAAAATAGCACAATTTAATCCATGGCAAAAAAGGATTTCCTGAATTTCCATTAATGCTTTTAATAGCGCAATGGTCTCTTTGTAACGTTTCAAGAAGCCTTCACACATATGTAATTTAAATGTTTCCCGCAAAGCTAATACATCAGATACATTGCAAAAGATGCAGATGAAAGCAAATTGTTCTCACATTTGCTATGGCATTTGACATAGTGCTGCTTCTTCTAGACATCTGTCCCATTCCGTATCCTCTGCCAGGAAGTTTTGATGTTTTGCAGCTAATTGGAAAGTATCATAATCTATGTCATTCACTATGTGTAAATGTTCATAATTTTGTGCACCGGGAACATGTAAAAAAAGTAATCTTAAGCTGAAACGTTCGATGTCTCTTGGACTAACGGTATAAATTTATGGGATAATTTTATGTTTATCTTTTTTTTTGTCGCCATTGGCCATTTACGAATACATAGTGCTGTGGAATATCAATGTAAAAAAATTGTCTGGCCTCAGTGTCCTGGCAACTTAATTGAAACCAAGCAGTAAGTGTTGTTGCTCTATGTTCACTTTGTGCTAAAGCATTTCTTTAATTCCCTGCAGTGAAGCAAACAAATTTACTTTGTCGCAAATGGACAGCTAATCGATACACAGCATGCATCTCAAATTTGAGAAGATGCCCCATTGCTCCTGGAGCACTTACATAGCGAGTATCTAAATAAGATGAAAGTTCATCATGTAAAACTGGATTCTCTTGTTCATTTTGTGCAACTTGCACAACAACAGTTGCTGCATCATATCCTTTGTATATATATTTATACACATATTTGATGGATTTGATAGAACTGCAAGCTTCCACAGTTATGTGTGCATTTTACTTCATCAGCAAATGTGGATTGTATAGAACCACATATCTATTATCGACCGTTTGGGCACGGATAATAGCTGTTTGTCCTTCTCTTCTTTTATACAAAGGGTATCCATCACAATTAGCATAAGTCTGCATTTGAAATTGTTTTTGGAACTCTTTTGTGCATTTTTTATTTTTCATACATGGGGAATTCGGATTGATATCTTCAAATGGACCATGAATCTTTCTATGAGTTACAATCTCATAAAGTTTTGAATGTTTTTCTGGATGTGGCAGTTCAGCATTCAATTTATCTTTTTCTTGTAGTATTATAGGAATGTGTGCATGTGGCAGGCCTTTTTTTTTATTTAATGGTATAAACAAAAGCCCCACATTTTCCAAATAAGTGTGCTTTAGTTATATCATGAATTAATTAATTTAGTTTTATTTTGAATACTCTAGCCACCAAATCTGATTGGTCAGAAGTATTTTGGCCAAGTTTGACATTTTCTTTGATCTCTGGCCATTGTGGATTACATGTGAATGTAATGAATAAATCTGGTTTGCCAAATTTAGTCACAATAGCCATGGCATCATTGTATCCTTCTTGCATATTGCGAGGCGATCCTTGGAAAGAAGATGGCAAAATCATTGACATTCCAGCAGGAATGTCTCTGTTTGCAGACAATTCAGCAATATAATCCATCAATCCACAATATTGTTCTACTCAAGCTTGTTTTGTTGAAATTTGACAAACTTGAGATTATTTGCTTCCACTTGTAGATAGGAATCAATAATCCATTATGGTGTGAGTTTCCCCCCACATCAAATAGGATTAAAATAATCCCGAATAGCAGTTTGTTCCACTTTATATTCCAGTATAGAAATATTTTTTCAAACACAAACTTTACTATTGGGATAACTTTGCAATTGTAATTTTGGTTGCCATCCTGGCTCACCATTTGGAATGATAATGGGATATGTCATTGGATCCACATTACTACTTAATATACTGTATTTGTGTTTATAAAAGGTTGGTCTCTGTAACGGAACCCATCACTGTTTTACCCTGTTTTATGGTTATGGTTAAAATATGATCACATTGCTGTTGTTTTATGTTCTACAGAATATATTGGCTCAGAATATTACAGCTACTAGGCTAATAGATAATCCTATTACAGAGACTCCTCATAAGATAAGGAAGTCTATTGTATAAAGTGTTTTCATTATGAGACATAGAGAAAGAGAAGTATAATCTGATCAATGTCTGATTTTATCAAGTAGCCAGGTAGCCTCAGGGAGGTGTGACCAAATATTTGTGGCCAAATATGGGGGATGTGTATTGCCTGTGGAAAGAGAGTTGTATATATATTTCTGCATATAACAAAATAAAGACAGTATTCTTTGACTCCCAATTGAGTGTCGTCCAATATGGGTGGTCTGGGCTTGTGAGACTGCAGTGCTTCTTGGATATTTTACCGTATACCAGCGGAGATACTGGACTTCGTGTTCCAACTCTGTTACAGTCTCCATCGAGTGGATATATTCTAATATCCTGCTGAAATGGTGTTTCACCATCAACATTTTTAAAGACCATGGCAAACTCATTTGCTGTTGGTAAATTATACCGTCTTTGATCAGTATGACGATCTCTTTCGGGAACCATATTTACTCTTCACATTGGCAATTGATTTATTTGTGCATGTTCCTGTTGTTCTTTTTCAACCTCTGCTAATTTTTTGTAAGCTTGACTATATGGGTTGTTGGCCATAACGTTATTGAGCTGTTCAAAGACTATGGGTAAGCATTGTTTATTTTCATTAAGCATAATTCGTTGTTTAACAGCTTCCATTGTATCAAGGACATATACTGTAACTGTGCAAATTTCCTTTACTCTCCTGCTGCTGGGTGTAAATGTGAAGTCCGGTGATAAAGTTGTCCTTGTACTTTAAAACAGTAAGGACCATGACATTTTCTGCTAATGTTGCACCCATTGAAGCAAATAATATTGCACTGTTGTAAGACCTAATGCTTTTTTTTTTTAAATTGGTATAATTTGGAAATTTTGGATCGCTCATTATACTTTCTAAATATTCTGGAAATGTGTGTCTTTCTGGAAGTCTTACCTTTCCTTTCTGAAAGCAACTAATAAACTCTCCATGAGTTGGTCTTTCCTTCAGAAAATGATAGGCCCCACAAAACTGACAAACCACATTCATTAATCCACAATAGTGAGTGTCTACTGTTAGTGCTGTAAATAAATCACTTGTGAGCTTCCTCAACATATATATCACTACAACTTTCTATATCTACATGTGTGTCATGTGTATGAACATTGGTTTCATGAGGCAATATTGGGGCATTAGGCAATGTTTTACAGACATTTTTTTGTTTACTTTTTATTTTCTTTGAAGCTCCAGCACACTCAGTTTGTGCTTTCTTAGTAATGTTTCTTTTATTTAGAAGTTAAGAATTAATGTATTCATAAAGTAAAGGCAGTGTAAAATATAAGATTGTGCATATTTTGTTTAATAAAATATATTTTTTATAGTAATAATTAATTAAGTAATATATATAGGCTGCGTGCATGAGACATAACCATTGGTTTAGGTGGGAAAGCCGGCATTTCAGAATCGTAATGTGTAGATTTGTAATATGATGGTGATATTCTATGTGTTACGTGCCTCGCTAGCATTTTCTGTGCTTCCTAAGAGTGTATTTTTGTACCTCATACATCACTGGCAAAGGCGTACCTGGCGGTGGTTTGTGCGCTTTGGTGTCGCGTAGCCTTGTTTTAATTTTTTTCAAACCACCATTTTTTGCCTCGCTTAGCCGATTTTCGAGTGCCTAAACTTTTTTTTATTGTGTTTTTTTTTTTGTCGTTTTGGACAACCACTAGATCTTCTACTGTGGGTTGGTGATGGGCCACCCCCAGGAAGTAGTTATAAGCAGCAGCTAACAAGGAAAATGGCGGCAGACCTTGAGGCGTAGAACAGACGCCATTAGCGTTACCTCGCTGGTATCCCTTCCCTAATCCCTAATCCTTGTATCACAGGCATTCTGATGAAGGAAACTTTGTGTCGTCCCCTGTAACTTCAGCCTAACCCTACTACAACCCTACTACAACCCTACAACCCCCTGTACCACAGACTCCTTCCTACTTATTTGTCCGGAGGCCGACACTGCAGTCCACGAGAGTGGCTGTTCTGCATGCCGGTCCTGGAGAGTCTTGCTGAATGGAAACAGGGTGAGCCGCGCAATGTGGAAGAGCGTGCTGCAGACGGTGATGCACAGCTGACACCTCCTTGTGAAAGTCTCGATAAAAGAGAATCCCTATAAGGGACGTGGGCTCTCCTGCTGTATACCTGGAATTGAGTGGAAGCAGAGTGGTGGAGCCTGGAGAAGCCGAGACAGCCAGCAGTAAAGTCGCATGGTGAAGGAACCGTGAGTAAATCAACTGATATAAAGGAAATGAGTGGTACAGAGTAGTTGGTTGGTAGGGGTCTGCAAAAAAATTGCAATAAGAACTGACTAAGATCTAAGGACTCCTCACCTCAAACTTTCTAATAGAACCACAAGGGGCCATAAGGGGACTCCCTGGGCTTCCAGGATCTTCTGGACTATTGAAACATATTTGTGTTTAACCTAAGAAGGGGAAAAAATGGAAAGAAAAAAGAAAGGGGAAACTGGTGACACAAAAGTAAAGGGAAGAGGAATAAAATGTAATCATGTTTCTCTAAGAACAGATCCTAAAGACCCTGAAGTGCAACAAAATATAAAATTAAAGGGCAAATTGAAAGGACAGGTCCCATAACACTAATAGAGGAACCTGTGTAATACATGATTTTAGTGCAAGTACACGTAGAATATCTGAAGGATTTTATCTAAGGACCTTTATGTATCTACAGTTTAAACAGTTTTAAAAAAAGGGCACATAGTGCCGAAAATTATATTCCTTAGAATACTTGTCTTTACTTGTCTGCTTCTCTGTTCTTCTTTTTTTTTTGTACCAACTTCACCTCCTTTAAAACTGAATATATATAGAATACTAATATGTGAAATGTATAATTCTTACTAGATTAAGAAACAGCTGATTGAATCACGACAAAAGAGAACACAGAGGATGGGCAAAAAAAAGGCTCAAGGAGGAAGGAGTAGGATCAGAGAAGATAGAATCCATCAAAATAAAAAAAAACCTGGGAGTTCCTTTATCACCTCATAGTAAAATAAGTATTACAAAATAAACTTTTCCCTTAGTGGATTTGGAATCCAACCCAGACATCTCAATGGCCCAATTTTTGGGAAATGAGGCATCTGGTTTGGAGGATTCGACCAGAGAATCAGAAACAGGTGACCCCAGACTGACTCTGGAATTAATGCAACTGTTTCAGGACTTTAAGACATCAATAGATTTGGAATTAACAAATAAAATTACAGAGAAAACTATTACAAAAAAAAAATTAAACTAGAAATACAGATGCTTAGAGGTCGTAATTAAAAATTAGAAGATTACACAAGGCATAAAAACATCTGCATAAGAGGAATAGCTGAAGACAAAGCATTTTCAGAGTTAACGGAATATGTATCTACTTTTTTATTGTCTTTAGATACTCCACACAGAAAATGGAATTACAATAGATAGCATACACAGACTTCCCGTGCCCAAAAACTTACCCCAAAACTCCCCTAGGGAAATAATAATTAGGTTACATCACCTGAGTCTTAAAGATCAAATAATAGGAAAATCATTGATAAAAAAACAGTTTGATGCTCCCTTTGAAAATTGAAATATATTCTCTGATATCTTAGCAGATACACTAAATAAAAGAAGGGAACTAAAAGAAATTACAAAGAACCTAAGAGAGAATTGAATTCGATATAGATGGGGTTACCCTACAAGATTAATTATTACTGTGGGAGATAAAACATTTACTGTGACAAATGTTAATGAGGGAGAAAAGATGCTGCGAGAATTAAAAATGTGGCAACCAGTTGAGAAGGAACAATGAAGAAAAAAGGGGTGAAGGAAGGGAGGAAGTGAAGAGTAAATAATAAGAGAGAAATGAAGAAAGGCAACCGACAGAAGATGGGGGTATGGAAAATTACTTTGATTAAAGGGGAGAAAAAGAAAAGATAGGCCTTAAGCAATTTTACCATAAGGGAAAGTACTTAATAATTTAATTCTGTGCTGATTGGGTGGAAAAGAAACCCCAATTATATTAAATGTAGTTTATAGATTTGTAATAGTTATAATTATCAAAAGTAGAATAATGATTTGTTGGGAATTACTAGAAAATTTCAGATGATCCCAATTTTGGGGAACAGAAGTTTTTTTCTAGATATTTATAAAAAGATGCACCTTTGAATGCTCACGATTATAACACTTTGGAGGGTAGGAAAAAAAAAAGAGATTTATAAAAAAACACTTAATTATTTTAAGTACCTGGAAATAGTACGTAACATTGGTCACTTAAAAAGGTTTTTCTTTTTTCCCTTTTCCACCAAGTCAATAGACTAATGATTCACTAGAAATACTAATTTGATCCAGAGGTGTAAAATATTTTTGCTCATAGATTAATGTTAAAGATCAAAGTAGAAGCACCTGAAAATGTTTTATATATATGCACCTTATAGGAAATCGATTTAGATTAATGTTTTTATGCACCTGATTGTAGCATAGTTTGCTTGCTGCCTGAGAATTTTGTTAACTCTTAATAATCTAACCACAAGTGCAAGAATGAAGTGCTATTGACTTCAAGGGATTACATAAGGAATTAAATGATTTCCGTCACTTTATTTTAGACTTTGCGTAGGTTAATTTTTTTTTTCTCTCCTGGACAGACACATAGATATACTTTGGTAAACTCTTAAAAAGAATACTTTAAACTATTGGGATTTTTCCCAACACATAGAAATCATGTATTTTACAAAGAAACTTAGGGCCCTATTAAATTCTCCCTCGTAGTTCTCTCGGTGCTCGCAAAAGGCAGTTTTCCTGCTGTTTGCGAGAACCGAATCTCTCGCAGCCTGCTTTACGATATGACTGCGAGAAAATGGCCGAGAATAGGCTCCGAGAGAGCTACGTAGCCTTAAATCTATGCACGAGTCTCGCATATCGTAAGAATCCCTACGTGGACAAAAAGTCCACGCAAGGGATCCGAAAGCCTCTACGTGCTGCCTCGGAACAGCCCGAGACAGCAGCGTGAGGCTCCCCCCTGCACCCTATACACATCCCCATGCTGCAGGGGTCTCTATCAGGACCCCTGCAGCACCCCCACATTAACCCCTTGCAGCGGGGGTCCCCGATCTGCATAGATCAGGCCCCCCGCTGCATTTAAAACTTTTAAATTCCCCGCCGCGGCTCCTTAAAGGGACCGCGGCACACTATTAGCCAATCCCGGCCGCGGCACTTAAAATTAACCCCCCTCTATGCTGGGGGTCCCCATCGGGACCCCCGAAGTGTCCCCACATAAACCCATTGCAGGGGGGGTCCCCGATCTGCATAGATCAGGCCCCCCGCTGCATTTAAAACTTTTAAATTCCCCGCCGCGGCTCCTTAAAGGGACCGCGGCACACTATTAGCCAATCCCGGCCGCGGCACTTAAAATTAACCCCCCTCTATGCTGGGGGTCCCCATCGGGACCCCCGAAGTGTCCCCATATAAACCCCCTGCAGCGGGGGGCCCCGATCGGCACCGATCGTGACCCTGCTGCAATTCAATTTTAAATTTCCCGCCTCGAGGGTCCTCAAAGGACCGTAAAGGTCCTGAAAGGACTCGCACTAAAAATAATAACCCCAGGCAACTATAATTACCCCATTAACTCATGATGGTCAATCCAGACCACCATAAGGCCTAAATTAACCCATTAACTCATGGTGGTCAATCCAGACCACCATAAGACCTAAATTAACCCATTAACTCATGATGGTCAATCCAGACCACCATAAGGCCTAAATTAACCCATTAACTCATGGTGGTCAATCCAGACCACCATAAGACCTAAATTAACCCATTAACTCATGATGGTCAATCCAGACCAGCATAAGGCCTAAATTAACCCATTAACTCATGATGGTCAATACAGACCAGCATAAGGCTCTATTTAACCCCATCAGTCCCATAAGGGTATATTATTACCATTATGGGCCTGTTACAACCCAACATTAACCACATAAGTGCCATGATGGTCCTCAAGGACCATCATGACACTAACTACAAACACTACACTATAACCCCCAATAAACCATTTAATCTAAACTAACCCCCCTCTACACTAATCTATTAACACTTTCACTACCTACCTACACTACCTACCCCCTAATAAACCTCCCCAACACTCTAATTACAAAAAACAAAAAACCTACAGTACAAAAAACAAAAAAACCTACAGTACAGAAAACAAAAAAAAATTACAACCCCACCCCCCACTACAGAAAACAAAAAAATACATTACAACCCCACCCCCCACTACAGAAAATAAAAAAATTACACACCTGAAAAGGAAAGACAGATAAACACAATACAATACATACATATAATACATTAAATACATTACATACAATACATGACATTACATATAATATATTAAATATAATATATTACATATAATATATTACATATAATACATTACATACATTACATACAATACATGACATTACATATAATATATTAAATATAATATATTACATATAATATATTACATATAATATATTACATATAGTCCTAATCAAATACCCCCTATCTATCTAACATACAATCTATTTAATTTAAAATAAATCCTAACTATATCAAATACATCCCCCTATCTATCTAATATACAAAAAATCCTAACTACATACACAGACCCTTATTCTAAAATAAAATAAAATAATTACAGTCCTAACTACATACACAGACCCTAATTCTAAGCTAAAATCAATAAATTAAGACCACTTACCTTTAAGATGTTGCTTCAGATCACTAACCTATGGGTCAAACAAAAAATAAAAATTAGTACAAAACATTAACATCAAATAAATAAACATTCTATACATTCTAAATATTCAACTCACCTTTACAGCATGTCCAGTCACTGTTTATCTCTTCCGGCGCGGCCCTGTTAAAAAAAAAACACAATACATGAATACATGAATACAATATATAAACAATAAATAAAATACACAAATAAACATCTAAATATACATTTAACTTACCTCCCCGCGATGTCCCCGGCCTTCTCTCCTTCAGCCCCGGCTGGGCCGCGGAACCATCCGCGCTCTAAAAAAAAAAAAAGAAAAAAAACTAACGGAGGTCTGCACTGGCAGACCTCCCCGACGCTACTGAACCTCCCGGAGTCGTTTCCGGGAGGAAATTGGCATTGGCGGCTTGTGATTGGCTGAAAAAGCTGTCTATCAATTTCAGCCAATCAAAAGTCGTCAATGTGTGAGCCAATCAGGATGGGATACACCCCAATATCCCACCCTGATTGGCTAAAACACTTGTCTATCTTTATGGGAACCAATCACAACGCTCAGATGCCTTCAGCCAATCACTATGGGATACACCCCCACGGAGTGATTGGTAGAAGACATCTGCGCATCCTGATTGGCTCCTACATTGACGACTTTTGATTGGCTGACAGCTTTTTCAGCCAATCACAAGCCGCCAATGCCAATTTCCTCCCGGAAACGACTCCGGGAGGTTCAGTAGCGTCGGGGAGGTCTGCCAGGGCAGACCTCCGTTATTTTTTTTTTTATTTTTTTTTAGAGCGCGGATGGTTCCGCGGCCCAGCCGGGGCTGAAGGAGAGAAGGCCGGGGACATCGCGGGGAGGTAAGTTAAATGTATATTTAGATGTTTATTTGTGTATTTTATTTATTGTTTATATATTGTATTCATGTATTCATGTATTGTGTTTTTTTTTTTTAACAGGGCCGCGCCGGAAGAGCTTAACAGTGACTGGACATGCTGTAAAGGTGAGTTGAATATGTAGAATGTATATAATGTTTATTTATTTGATGTTAATGTTTTGTACTAATTTTTTTTTTTGTTTGACCCATAGGTTAGTGATCTGAAGCAACATCTTAAAGGTAAGTGGTCTTAATTTATTGATTTTAGCTTAGAATTAGGGTCTGTGTATGTAGTTAGGACTGTAATTATTTTATTTTATTTTAGAATAAGGGTCTGTGTATGTAGTTAGGATTTTTTGTATATTAGATAGATAGGGGGATGTATTTGATATAGTTAGGATTTATTTTAAATTAAATAGATTGTATGTTAGATAGATAGGGGGTATTTGATTAGGACTATATGTAATATATTATATGTAATATATTATATTTAATATATTATATTTAATATATTATATGTAATGTCATGTATTGTATGTAATGTATGTAATGTATTATATGTAATATATTATATTTAATATATTATATTTAATATATTATATGTAATGTCATGTATTGTATGTAATGTATGTAATGTATTATATGTATTATTGTATTGTGTTTATCTGTCTTTCCTTTTCAGGTGTGTAATTTTTTTTTTTCTGTACTGTAGGTTTTTTTGTTTTTTGTACTGTAGGTTTTTTGTTTTCTGTGCTGTAGGTTTATTGTTTTTTGTAATTAGAGTGTTGGGGAGGTTTATTAGGGGGTAGGTAGTGTAGGTAGGTAGTGTAAGTGTTAAAAGATTAGTGTAGAGGGGGGTTAGTTTAGATTAAATGGTTTATTGGGGGTTATAGTGTAGTGTTTGTAGTTAGTGTCATGATGGTCCTTGAGGACCATCATGGCACTTATGTGGTTAATGTTGGGTTGTAACAGGCCCATAATGGTAATAATATACCCTTATGGGACTGATGGGGTTAAATAGAGCCTTATGGTGGTCTGTATTGACCACCATGAGTTAATGGGTTAATTTAGGCCTTATGGTGGTCTGGATTGACCATCATTACTTAATGGGTTAATTTAGGCCTTATGGTGGTCTGGATTGACCACCATGAGTTAATGGGTTAATTTAGGCCTTATGGTGGTCTGTATTGACCATCATTACTTAATGGGTTAATTTAGGCCTTATGGTGGTCTGGATTGACCACCATGAGTTAATGGGTTAATTTAGGCCTTATGGTGGTCTGTATTGACCATCATTACTTAATGGGTTAATTTAGGCCTTATGGTGGTCTGGATTGACCATCATTACTTAATGGGTTAATTTAGGCCTTATGGTGGTCTGGATTGACCACCATGAGTTAATGGGTTAATTTAGGCCTTATGGTGGTCTGTATTGACCATCATGAGTTAATGGGTTAATTTAGGCCTTATGGTGGTCTGGATTGACCACCATGAGTTAATGGGTTAATTTAGGCATTATGGTGGTCTGTATTGACCATCATTACTTAATGGGTTAATTTAGGCCTTATGGTGGTCTGGATTGACCATCATGAGTTAATGGGGTAATTATAGTTGCCTGGGGTTAATATTTTTAGTGCGAGTCCTTTCAGGACCTTTACGGTCCTTTGAGGACCCGCGAGGCGGGAAATTTAAAATTGAATTGCAGCAGGGTCACGATCGGTGCCGATCGGGGCCCCCCGCTGCAGGGGGTTTATATGGGGACACTTCGGGGGTCCCGATGGGGACCCCCAGCATAGAGGGGGGTTAATTTTAAGTGCCGCGGCCGGGATTGGGTAATAGTGTGCCGCGGCCCCTTTAAGGAGCCGCGGCGGGGAATTTAAAAGTTTTAAATGCTGCGGGGGGCCTGATCTATGCAGATCGGGGACCCCCCCCCTGCAATGGGTTTATGTGGGGACACTTCGGGGGTCCCCATCGGGACCCCCAGCATAGAGGGGGGTTAATTTTAAGTGCCGCGGCCGGGATTGGGTAATAGTGTGCCGCGGCCCCTTTAAGGAGCCGCGGCGGGGAATTTAAAAGTTTTAAATGCAGCGGGGGCCTGATCAGTGCCGATCGGGGACCCCCGCTGCAAGGGGTTAATGTGTGGGGGCTGCGGGGGTTCCTATGGACCCCTGCAGCAAGGTGTTCATGTGAGGACACTTCGGGGGTCCCGACAGGGACCCCCGCATTGAGGGGGGGTTCATTTTAGGTGCCTGGGGGGGGTTTGGAGTACCCCCCACGGCAATGCTTATGTGGGGGACTGCCGCGGAGGTCCCTTTTAGGACCCCCGCAGCACTTGATGAGGAGTGGGAGCCTGCGATATCATCTCGCAGGCTGTCACTCCTCATGTACATTTACGCAGTGTAGATACGTACGGCCCTGCTGCGTAGCTCACACGTTGCTCGCAGCAGGGCTAATTTAATAGCATTGTAAGTTAGAGAAACTTTGCAGTACGTAGGGCTTAAGTAGAAGCCTCTTATTTACGAGGCTGGAATTTAATAGGGCCCTTAGCTTGCTAAGAAAAGAATTTACGCATTTACCAGGTATGATTTTAAGTATAATATTTCTCCACGTTATTTATTTTTCATTACAATCATTGAATTTTTTTTATTAATATAATATAGAATAAATTGCTATAGCAATATTACCTGATATATACGATATATCACTATAACTTACGAATTATAAGTCGACATATAATTTGGAAGTTTATTTTATAAATATTACAAAATATCAGCTTTTAAAGCAATTTAATATATCCGATAATTAATTGTAATGAAAAACATGTTCTCTTTTTAATTAGAGACAATATCTTTATTAGAGATAATACTATAATTCAACTAGAACATAAGATATTAAAAGAGTATGATAGCTTAATAAATAGATATGTGTAACATACCAAAATAATTAAATCCATCTCTGATGTCATAATCTACCATATTTAATTATAGTGAGCATATTGTGCATGTCTTATTATATGATTATGTGGATAATGTAATAATAACTAACAGTTTATAATTGATGTACCTTGATATATCTGTTACAATTATTATACCAACTTGTTATTAAATACTGTATTATAAATTGTATTTCTTTATAATATGTTCTGTTTATTTCATGAGGCCAATGCTCTTAATATATTGTGTAATAAGAATTCAGAAATTAGTCAAAATTGGCAAATATGTGAAACAAGTAAATTATTAATTAATATTAATAAAGGTTATTGATATTAATAATATCACCATATAAATTGCCAAAACCCACAACATATTATTATGGAAGCATATTTACTAGAATTATGCTTCGTGAAATGTAATTGAACTAAATCATTTGTATTTTTTTTTGTTTAAATTTCCAAGATGGCCGCGCCTAATCATAGCCTACTGGCTGATGTGATTTTATCTTATTTGCAATTAATCCTATACATAATTTTTTTATATAAATAAATTAGATTAGTTGATATTTGTAATTATCAATAAATATTATTTTATAAAGATGAGGACGTGTCTATAAATTGATTCTGAACTCAAAATTTATTATTCTAAGTATTTAGAAAATATATGTTGTTTAATAATCCCGACACTGTGCTTTCTACCAGAAAGGTCAACATCTGTATCTGGCTGTATTTCCTGTGTGTACTTGGGTTATGTAAGCTTCCTGTGGGTGTAAACAGCTGGATTTTTCTCTTCTGGTTATAACTGTGTACCTTGAACTTTTCTATATTAGACATATTTTTCTGATAATCACCGCCTGTTTCTTACAAACATGTGAATCCGTGGAAACTTATATATACTATTAATAGGTGATACAATTTTGATCATAGAAGTACAGTTTGGATATATTCCCTGAGGTAGCTATCACATTGTCTCTCACTACCTACACAGACAAAAAGCAAAATGTAATATTCAATTGATTATATATTAGTATATATTTTTGTTAAACTGCTTACACTTTTAGAATTGCCTACTATGGACCATTCCAGTGCAAAATGCTCAGCTATTTCTACTATTTCAAAACTGAAATATAGAAACAAATTAAAACTAGGCTAAACTGCTAAAATAAAATATAAAATATGGACTAAATAGAAAACAAGTACAAATAAATAACTGTGTTAAATATATTTGTAATTAAATGTGCATTTAATAAACTGGATGGATTATTGCAGATTCTATTTCATATTAGAATTCCAGGAAACTTATTTCCAAATGTAAGGGTACTTAATCATTTATTCTATTAGCATATTTATCTCCTTCTTTTCTCACAGCAGCAATTAACTATTTTGCATTTGGATGAAAAAACAAACCATAAACACATTCCCCAGGCAAATTTTCCTTTCAGGCAACTTTCAGATGAAATCCCAAAGAACTAGCAATACATAAACATGACTACTTAAGATTGCTTGCTAAAGCCTCTAGACACACAATATCCTTATTACTTGAAATAACAATCTGATATTAGCTTTTTAATGTGTGAGTGCATTCTTAAAAAAACAGAACCCACATCTCCACTTGTGAGAATACTCTTTAAATCCTCATTTTGACAGGAGCTTTCTCAAATAATCAGTGCATCCTCAAGTCCACTCTCTATAACATTATTATTCTGGATTTTAACAATTAAAGGGAAATGTAAGTCACAAACTTGCTATTATGCATTGAAAACAGCATATTTAAAAAAAAACAATGCTCTGATTCTTGACAGGACTTCTTTCTGATATATCAGATTCAACTATTAGAGGGAGTAAATTATTTTGTAATAATGCTCCAGAACTCAGTTAGTCAGAAGAAGATTTGACCATGGAATAGAATAATATTTTAACCCTTAGAGCACTCATTTTTCATGGAAACTTGTATAATGTTTAAAAATGCTTGTTAGTACATTTAAATACTTCCACACTGTATGGATCCTGCAGGACTGTTCAGTTTTGGAGCTGAAATTTGGCTGTCCTGTGGCGGGACCCGGCCAATGCTAATGACGTGACATCACAGCTGGGGGCAGCTGCGAAAAAAGCAGATCGGGCGTGAATAGTCAATCTTAACAGTAACATTTCTATATTACAATCAAGATTTGCTAAATAGAATGACCCACAGGTCTATAATGAGATTTTGAAACATAAACAATCACTAAATCCAATGCTTAGGAAAAAGATGGTCTCCATACTACAATGTACACAAGCTACCTTTTTCAGATGCACCAATAAACCCAATGGTATGCTAGCCAGAAAGCTTAAAGCACAAATGAGCAGTTTCATTTATCCCAAAAATAATCAATAAAGGAAACGTATCTGTGTTAAAGCCAGACAAAATTGCTGAAGCGTTTCAATAATTTTATACGGAACTATACTTCGGGATCTTGTGCTCATGTATCACAAATTGATGACTTTCTTTCCTCGGTTGACATTCCTTTTGCAGAAGCCCTCGCACAACCCATCACAATAGAAGAAATTAAAGGGGCAATTGGTGCAGTCAGATCACATGCTGCTCCTGGTCCAGATGGATTTACAAATTATTACTACAAACAATGTATGGACCCCTTTCTACACCTCCTTCAGGGGCTGTTTAACAGGTTTTTGTCAGGTTCCCCAATAAGATCAGAATTTCTGGAAGCAAAAATTATTGTGATTCCTAAAGAAGGAAAAGACCCCACCCAATGTGGTAGCTACAGACCGATCTCATTGATTAAGATAAGACAGACATTAAATTGTACTCTAAAATAATGGCAGATTGGCCCCATTGTTGCCAAATGTGATCCTGGAACCTCTAGCTGTGGCAATCAGAAGCTGCCCAAATATAAGGGGAATGCAGTGTGGGCGCTGGAGAACACAAACGTAATCTCTTTGCGGACAATGTTCTGCTTTCACTAACCGAGCCAACAATTAGTCTACCTAACCTGTTCCACTTGCTCACAAATTTCGGCCAAGTTTCGGGGTTTAAAATAAACACAAACAAAAGTGTAGCCCTCAATATTACGTTACCCCAAGTTATGAAATATAACCTAGAGAAGAGCTTTCCCATCAAGTGGGCTCCCAAATATATAATGTATCTAGGAATCAATATCCCAAGATCGATAGGTCCAGTATACAAGGCAAATTTTCCTCCTGTGTTCAGTAGAATCAAAGGGGACATAGAGAGATGGTCATCCTTTAGCATTTCGTGGCTAGGAAAATGAAATGCCATCAAGATGAATGTTATCCCAAAAATGATTTACCTATTTTGGACAATCTCGATGCCAATCAACCTAAAAGACGATAAATCAATGCAAAAAATGCTTTTTAAATTTGTCTGGAACAATAAATGACCAAGAATCAATAGAGCCACGATGTGTGCTCTTAAGCTGAAGGGGGGATTGGCTTTCCCTGATCTAATTAAATATTATAAAGCCACAAGGCTAGCACAAGTCACCAATTGGTTCAAGAAAGAGGCCATACTTGTCTGGGTGGAAATTGAGAAACAAATCTTTGAGAACAAACAATGGGTGTTGTCTCATGTCTTATGGCTTTGCCATCCTGTAATAACAACTCTTTAAAAATTTGGAAAGATATTAATAGAAGGACAAACCTTTTAGGTGTAGGCTCCGGTTTAACCCCGCTTTGGCAGTCCCATAGGGATCATCATTTCAGTAAAATGGCCCAGATGAAATGGTGGATAAACAATAATCTAACGATAATGGCGGATACTTGGGTTCCCTCACAAAGAGGCACAGCAACAACAATATTGGAACTAACCAAGGTGCCACATAGAGAGTGGCTTAATCTAAGAGTAGTCAATCAGGCGCTAACTCAGATTGCGAGGACTAATAGACATAATGCTAAATCAATCTTTGAGCGCTGTTGCATCAACAATCCTGGTGGGAAGAGTAATATTTCCATCATATATAACACCTTTATGATCTCTTTAGCGGAGTTAAACCACACTATCAAGTGGCATGGGAATCTGAGTTGCATATATCACTAGATGATAGTCAATGGGGTAAGATTCTCAAAAAAGCTAATAACTCTTCCCTAAATATTACGCTAAAGGAAAATGCTTTGAGACTCCACCTTTCAAACCAATCCCTTCCTGATACTTGTCTGAGGGGTTGCAGAAACACAGGTACCTTAATCCACATGCTCTGGGACTGTCCTAAAATCAGACACATAAGGCTGGCTGCATATGACTCACTGGAAAAGCTTTGATGTATTCCATTACAGCAGAAGCCGGAAGAAGCTCTCTTAGGCCTACCAATCACAGGGCTTTCCAAAGCAGAGCAATTCTTGACTCAGATATTTTTAGCTTTTAGATGTATTATAGAGAAACATTGGAAACTTACTACCCAGACTTACAATGAGGTGCTACAAAAAATCAGGTTCATTCAGGCCATGAACTCACTTTCTGTCGAAATTGATGGGAGATACAGACGAAGGGCCTCCTGCTGGGATATCTGGATCTGGAAAGGACCAAAGTGAGGTGGGTGTAACTCCCTCCAACCTAGCAGCTGGGCTCCCTATTCCCTCGTTCCTGCCTCTTCTTCTAATATATCTGTGTCTTTGTGTGGAACCATGTTTGAAAGCTTCTGTGACTGATTATAGTAATTCTACAGATTATTTTGATAATCAAAAAAATGTTTAAAAACTAAGAGTCATCTTACATGTTTAGAATACATGAGATTTGTTATATTGTTTGACAAATTCTTATTATTTATTTGCTGTCTCTTACAATAAAAAGTTTATTTAAAAAAAAAAAGAAATCTAAAGAAAAGCTACAGCTCATCTCACAGACCAAAAAGATACAATGTATTATGTAGCTAATTTTCCCTGGGATTTTCAGGGTGTATCAACATTGCTGAATTTCTTGCATTTGCAAACTGTTTTCTATCAAACATGGTAACTGTTTACATGTTTATTTTGGTCTTTTTTCATGCAATTTTTTCATACACTACTAATCATCCTCTATCAGATGCATTCAGAATCCAGCTCACTTGCACATACCTTTAAACTTCTGAATAAGTTTTGTTCTCTGAAACTATTATTTGAAAAAACAAAACACAATGTGACACATTATGTAATATGCTCTTTCTGAAGCAACAAAGAAAAAGGTCCATGTCCAATGTTGTACAATTTGTAAAAAAACGTATTGCTGCCTCCTTCAGTTTTCCCATATTAAAACACAATGGGCCTCATTCAATTGGGATTTGGCCAATTGATTAGGGCTCTATATAAGGAAATAGCATATTAATTAAAATCTCCCATTATTAAAACTTTCCCATGCTTAGCAGGCATTTGCAATCTGTAACAATAATTGTATTTCCTCACTTTCAGCTATATTTGGGGGTTTATAGCATACTCCTACTGATATTCTTTTGGAATTTGCTGCTCCGCTATTTAACCCACAAACATTCAACTTTATCACTAGGTCCACCATAAATATATTCTCTGACTATAGGCTTAACATACAGACAAATCCCTCCTCCTCTTTTACCATTGCCTCTATCTTTCCTAAATAGGTTATAACGATCCAGATTAACAGTCCAGTCAGGAGATTCATCCCACCACGTTTCGGTAATGCCTATTAAATCCCATTTTTCATTAATTGCTAATCATTCTAACTCTCCCATTTTGCCTGGCAAGCTTCTGGCATTAGCAAGCATACACCTTATGTTATGAGTGTGTAGTTCTGAAGTGCCTGCCACTGTACTTGAGTTACTTAGTACTACCTCCCTATTGACTATACTACACCCCCCATCTCCTCCCCTATGAGTTGTTAATTCATCCCTTATACCCTCTACACTTTCTACCCCATTACTTATATCTAGTCCCTCCCCCCAACCTACTAGTTTAATTACCATTTGGGACTTCTTCACTCAGCATATAAAATGTACATAAATTAAACAATTTTTTTAATTTAAATTTAGTAGTGGGTGAGAAGTCATAAAGCACATTGTATAATCACTTGTTATACCTATCTTATAAAGAGTCAGTTGTATTTATTTTGGTTATACTCAAAACTTTAACTATACCTTTTTATGTAAGGATTCAAAATACCAAAGGGTTCAAAAAGGTAACCACCCAATAAAAAATATGTAATATCCTACTCTAAAAGTTCTAATAACAGAGCGTATAGAAAGACAAAACTATACAAATTATTTACCCTTTGATTGACTATGAGGGCTGCTCCATTTCTTCTGCAGGTTTCTTGATCATAGTAGCATATCTTGTCTTTATCTGATATGAAATGTCACATTCCAGTCAACCTGAGTTCACTAATTCCCAAGATATAAATGTTTTATCTTGACACATTCAGTTTGTCTTGGTTCATAGTTTCCTTTGCTGAATTGTTCTTTCAAACTTTCCTTTGCCCTCCAGACACATCCATCCTCTAAACGTCATTAGATCAAGTGCTACTCTTAATAACCCTCTTCTCTTCCCCAGCAATGTGGTAGGCACCTTCTGATCCGAGGAGCTCATCTTCCAATGCCATATCATTATGTC
The DNA here is from genome assembly GCA_027410445.1 of Discoglossus pictus. Lineage (NCBI taxonomy): Eukaryota > Metazoa > Chordata > Amphibia > Anura > Alytidae > Discoglossus > Discoglossus pictus. The sequence goes on along the minus strand of CM050163.1, from coordinate 174,198,088 downwards.
TCTGGTTGTGCTTATTCATACAGTTTTGTTGGCAAAGATACTGGAGTGAGATGCAAGTTACTTTTGTCTGACATCTCTGCTATCATCTGCCCATCTTGGATGACCTTATATGATATAGCTCACAGCTTCATATAGGTACACAAGCCACTTCTTCAAAACAAGGTAAAATTCCAGAAGAAACAGCAAACCGCAAGCATATATTTTAGTCTCACTTGGGCCTTAGCAGTGAAGTATAGCTGCAATCCCTAATGTGAGCAAGGAATCCACATTTAGACCCCCTATAACCATTATGGAGCCCAAACACAAGAGCCATTTGTACACCAAAACCAAGCTTAGAGGAGTTCAATCTGATAACGAACTAAGTAGGTTTGTTCTATAGGCATGGAAAACCACACAGAGAGCAGCACTCTTTTCGCTCAACCAAGCCTTTAACAGATAAATACAGGTATATTCCGCTTAACACGAACCCTTTAAGCACTGATTTGTTATAGCGCTCTTTTTGCTTTGCTCTAAACCCCACTATAGAGCTGTTTCTGGCTGCCGATCCATGTTGAAGACCATTCCCTACTATAATGCTGCTTTTTCCTAGCAGGATCTCATTTAACGCTCAGATTAACGCAAGAGCTTAAAATGACACACAGCAGCAGAAAATAGGAAAGAGCATGGAGGAGAAAAAAAGTGCCATCTTGGACAAAGAAAAAGCCACAACAGAACATCCAATTCCTACTTTAACCAACCAGAGAGAAGGTAAAGCATATTCTTCATGTTCCCTTGTTCTCCTGTGGTTGTTAATTGTCTAATAAAATCTGAATTATTTGTATGTTTTGTAGAGAAGATAAGGACAAATTGAAGCACCAAAGCATTCATCTGGAAAAGAAAATGAAGGTGTTGGACTGCTTGGAAAAAGGAGAACACCAAGTAGACATTGGAGCAGATTTAAAGTTGCCATCCTCCACAATCCTCCCCTTCCTGAAAAATAAGGAGAAAATCAAGTCTTCGGTAACCACCAGCATATCTATATCTTTTGTCAAGAAGATTGCCTGGTCCAGATTCTACACCCTGTTGGAAATTGAGAAGGGGCTTTTCATCTGGATCTTTGACAAAATAGAGTGCTACATGCCTCTCAGCCAGGCCATCATCCTTGAGAATGCCAGAAGCATCTATGGTCATATCCAAAGCCAAACACCAGATGTGACCGAAAGCTTCTCAGCCAGCAGAGGTTGGTTCAACTACTGTAAATAATGAAAATTACAGGAGAAGCAACAAGCTCTGACACCAAAGCTGCTGCAGCCTTTCCAGCCATTTTGAAGGACATCATCGAAGGATGCAATTATACTCCAAAACTGTTATTTAACACTGACAAGACTGGACTGTTTTGGAAGGGAATGTCAAGCCGCACCTTCATTTCACATGAGCAGAAGTGAACACCAGGGCTCAAAGCAGCCCAAGACTTCCTCTGAGTGAGAAATCCAGTGGCAATTTCAAGATAAAGCCATTGCTGGTGTACCATTCAAAAACACCTAGAGCCATGAAGGGGATTCCAAAATCCAGTTTGCCGGTCATTTGGCAATTCAACCGTAAAGCTTGGATCACCACGGATATGTTCAAAAACTGGTTCAGTGAACATTTCTGTCCATCAGTGCAATGTTACTGCAGGTCTAAAGGAATTGAGACAAAAGCACTCCTGTTGATGGACAATGTTCCAAGTCATCCTACCAACTTGTCTAAGCTCCATTGCTGCCTCCCAGTGGAAATAGTTTTCCTGCCACCCAACACTAATAAGTCTTAACAGTGTGTAGGAAGATATGGCCAGCGCTTTGTGCAGATATGGAACTAGAATAGTCCATCATTGCAGAAATAGTAGACTTGATCAATACGGCTGGAGTGGGAGATGCAGATACCCAGAACATTGAGGAGTTAGTGAAATCTTTAGGTGAGAGCCTGACAAACAAGGACCTTCAACAACTGGCAAAACAGGACATTCAGGAAAGCAGTGCCTCTGAAATTAAAGAACCAAAAGAACTTTCCACCAAGTTCCTCACCAACAGTTTGTGGTCCATCCATGACTTTCAGGATGATTTTGTGGCCAATGATACAGACAGTGTAGGGAACAGAAAGTGTGATGCAGCATTTTTGGGGCAGAGTCTTGCTACCAGCATATGCTGGATGACCGTAGAAAGCAAAGAAAGATGTTCTTGGATGAGTTTGTGTCCAAAAAAGCCAGTATGGAGGATGAGCCTGTCGCTTCTACATCTGCCATTTCAGATGGACTGCATAGTTTATGTGTGCTGCTTCTTTAAATTGTATTTTTTTAAGTATCTTTTTGTGTTGCTATGTTTGCAGTTTCTTAAAAGTCAATATAAAACCAATTGAATATGCAATTGCTTTTTTGTCTTTTTTTCCATGAGTTCCCCTATCCCTATCTACCCTCTGTTTCGCTTAACAGTACTATTGCCTTTAACCTATCTCCAGCTATAAATGGGGTAATCCTGTATCCAGCATCAGTCTGGTCTCACTCAAAAGAAGCTCAATTTGACTGTGCCTTTGCTATTATACAAATGACCATTGGGATGGACTCATTAGTCATTGTTCCTTAAGAAGTGCAGCTATACTTCACTGAAAAGGTTTAAGAGAGGGGGGGAAATTACATGGCATTTCAGGCCTGCATCACTATGTTTAGTGAATTTAGTCTGATATGTTACAGGATATTTCTCCCTTTGAAGGCCACAAATGAGCTAAACCGAAAGTTACCAGGCCTTCTGAACAATCTTATTTATTTATAGTTGTTTGTTCTGAGATTGAGTGCCTCTTACTGCATTTTGGCTTACATGACAAAGTTAACCCTTTTAGATAAACTAGTTTATGTTCAACCCTAATTCTCCAACTCCCTCCACTTTTTACTTCTGTATTAAATCTCCCTCCTACAGAATTTACTCTAATTTCTCTCCAGGATTCCTAGCCTGCTATATTACTCTTATCTCTTTCTAGAACCCACCTTCCTCACTCCTAGATTTCTTGCTCGACCAGGGGTACATTGAAAGCATGCACTTCCTCTCCATATAATTATTTTTAACTTTTTTATTTGAACAAATATGACACCCACGTTGTCCTGGGGTTCTGAGCGATTGACCATTTTACCTTTTAGAAACTGCCCTGGTTTTTCCATTACAATGGCACTTGCCAGCATAAAAATTGAGCAAGCAGCAGAGTTACACTGGGAGCTGACCTGTCAGGAAGCAGAGGTGTTATGGATTTTATGTAACAGAGGTCATTTGACCAAGAAGGTGCAGAAGGGTAAAATGTTTTATTAGTGCATGAACTTGAGGAGTCTCGCTAAAACCTGCACTATCAACCTCCTTGGTTTGTTTATATAATGAAAAATAAAAACAACAATACAAAATAAACATATTATCCACATAATTAGCAATGCAACCACATACAGTCAATGTCATTTTCATGTTCCTACAATATGTGTGGTAAGATGGATGTGCTACCATTGTGCAGGGTACAGTGTCTGAGACTTCATGAGCAAAATATCAACACATCTCTGCTAATTTGTGTACATATTTAGTCTGAAATGATAAAAATGATTATATTTTTATATTTTGCTTTCAATGCATGGACTCATTGCATTTAGCCTATGCAGTTTTTGTGTTAATATAGTTTAAAAGTGTTAGTCCACAGTATGCCCCTAAAAGTGTGTCGCATTTGCAATGTATGCATTTGTTACTTCAGTGTTGCTTTAAAGGTGTTATTTTTATACAATGATTTTCTATTTTGAAGAACTTCAATTGATAATGCTTAAAATGTTGTTTCACAGTTTTATTTAATAATTTTTAGTCTTTACTTTTAACTATTGTATTCAATGTTCTGTTAATAATGATTGGCATTTTGTATTTGTTTCTAAAAGTATTATAAACCTAAGCAGAGTTGGAGGAATAGTGGTTCCTAATATGATCTGTATTAATTTTGGTTAAAACATCCTGTAAGATAACCATCATGATGCAATCTTAACTCTTAACTGCCTTGCACACCTGCTAATGTTATTTTTTTAATACTATACTAAAATGTGACATTTTACCAAACTACAGTCATGCTTAAAGCAGTAATTGCATTATTAAAATGTGATTACTTACACTACTGTATATAGTGATCAGGACAGAGGGTTCTATGTAAAAGCATCTAGAACAGTGATAGGCAACTTATTTCACATGGTGTACTACATATACAGCTCCCAAAGTCAGTTTTTTGCTTTGTGCATAACATGTTGGTACTGCACAAAGCAAAACTGGTAAAATCATTGTGGGACTACTGGTAAAAGAGTAAAAAGATGAACAGATAATGAGGGGAAATACTTTTAAATGTGATATGCTAGTTCTAGAGTAATATTGATCTAGACTTAAATTAAAGCATCAGTGGAGTTTCTATGTAACCTATGATTCATATATAATTATTTAATTAATACCATACCAACAGATTATAAAGCAATTCTGTTCCATGAATTCTCCTCATGAAGTCTTATGTTATGGTCGTTTTTAACCATTATACCTGTATTCTTACAAGGACATATTTACCATGATATCAACAAACGTGATTTTTTATTTTCAAATTCAAAATATTTTTAGCCTCAAAAGCTAATTCTTCTGGCATAAATCCAGATTAGAATATAATCAGTGGCGTAGCTAGAGTAAACGTCACCCGGGGCGGTCCGTTCAAATGTCACCCCAGTGACCCCACACGACCCTATACTGAATGGTTAGGTGTAGCTACATTTTCATACATACTCTACCTCTAGGCTCTACTTTACTCTACTGACCAGTACTTTACTGCTTACATGTATGATCCAAGACAAAATCCGAATCCAATAGCACAAAACAAATAGTTCAAATCCAAAGATTTTTAAAATGCAACTGTTCACTTTCAGAACATCTAAATGCAAAACACGGCAATGCACAAACCAAAAGAATGTCCTTCGACACTATTTTCCTAGAAGGAATGTCTTCTTGTTTTCATTGTGGCAAACAGGTCAATGACATCGTAAAAATCTATTTGTCTTGTAGGCTCGTGTTCAATGGACAGAACAGCCAGATCCGACAATCTCGACTGGCTCATGGTTGACCGGAGGTAATTTTTTATAAGTTTCATTTTGGAGAAACTTCTTTCACACGATGCCACAGAAACACATATTGTCAGAAAGAATCTTAGAGTCAGCGTAAGATATGGCAATGATTCAACAAAGTCCCACTTGATGATAAACCGTAGGAATTGCAGTACAGTCCAGTGCTTGGCTTCCTACAAGTTTATTTCGGCTGCTTGTAGGTGTCGCCTTAAACGTGGTATTTCTAGACAAAGGTCTTCTTCAGACAGCTCATCATACACGGCTGTGAGCTTGGTAACAGACAACTGTATTTCTTCGTCGTTGGCACAAATAATATGGTCTGGCTGAACGGCAGAAAAAGTCAGCAAAATGTCATTCACTGCCTTTCCTCTCGTATCTAACTCCATATGAAAACGGTCCAGACACTCTAACATTGCTCTCTTGGTCTCCTGCTGCAATGACAATCCAGCATCTCTTGCCTCCTCTCCTGGTAATCTTCTCTTTCTTATGATTCTCCTCTCTGTAGGGATATCAAGTTCTTCACATTTCGCAAGTGCCTGCTGGACTGCATTGTCAACAATCTTTGTACGCTGCTCTTCCAAAAAGACCTTGAGAGCCCTTAGTTTGGTTGCAACCATGTCCACAGTAATACCTGGTGTTTGCATGTACTTCTGTGCTAAGTCGACTTCTTGTAAAACGTCACCCCAGAAAAACAAGAACGAAATGAAAGAAAAGTCGCATATAGCTGGCAACAGATTGTGCGCAGCGCCTCTTGTCTCGACGCTTTCTTCGACATCACACAGAGCTTCAATGGCTTCCACAAACTGGTTAAACTTCTGTATCACTGGCTTCACTGCATCAGCATGTGCACTCCAGCGAGTTGTGGACAGTCTCTTCACTGTTAGACCTGTGTATTTCACTAGTACATCTCAGCGATGGGTCGACAGAGCAAAAAAAGTGTACAGCGCCTCAAGATTTCCAAAAAACGTTACACAAGACGGATTGTTAGCAAACGAATGTTTGCCACAAAGGTTCAAAGAATGATTGGAACAAGGTACAAAAATTGCCTTCGGATTAATGTCTTTGATCTTTTGTTGCACACCACCGTGGATTCCAGCCATGCTTGCTGCATTATTGTACCCTTGACCGCGACATAACGGAATATCCAGTCCTTCGTTTTATAGTTTCTCGAGGATATCGCCAGTCAATGCAGTAGCTGTTTTACCTTTCAGATGAAAAAATCCAAGGAATGACTCCCGCACTTCAACTGTACCACCGCTGATGTGTACATATCTAATTACGGTTGACATTTGATCTGTATGCGAAACATCCGGTGTGCTATCAAAAAGTATGCCAAAGTACTTTGCATTGTTGATGTCAGAAACGAGTTTTCCAGTCACATGTTTTGCCAAAAGAGAAATGAACTTGTTTTGTCTTTCAGGTGACATGTATGAACATACTACCTGACTGTCTGTTCTTTGCTGGAGTCTGACAAGATCTTCTTTTAACGCCACATCGTAGTGAGATAACAATTCAACAAGCTCCAAGAAGTTACCTTTGTTTAATGATGACGCATCCTCTCGATGTCCTCTAAATGACAGGTTCTGTCCTGCAAGGAAAAGTATCACATCTAAAACTCTGTGCAGAATGTCTCTGAACTTCTTTTTCTCTTTCTCCATCAGTGAAATGGTTGCTGCATCGATGGTTGTTTGCAGCTGGAGTCCTGAAGCCAGTGTTTTCCACTTCTCCAAGCACGACAGATGATCCTTTGATTGTTCATGCTTGGCAATTTTCGGATTTAGCTTCCACCAGGCTTCGAAACCAGTGACGAAAGCAGACGTTCCAGGAGCCTTGTCATCTTTGGCAAATAACCGACAGCAGAAGCAGTACAACTTTCCGTCACGCAGCGAGTACGCCATCCACGAGCGTAGCACCATGTCGCCATTTGACAATGAGTAATAAAACCAAGCTGTATAGAGTTGCCGCAATTCACATTTAACCTTTGCACCTGGCCTTTTGACCGACTTGACAGGCCCCTGCTTATTCTGGAATGGCTCGCTGCCCCTTTTGATGACATCAGTTCTGATACTATCAGGCACAGGAATTTACCACGATGACACATCGTTGAATATTGACAAATTACTGGTGGTGCTGGCGGCCGAGGTTTCAAACTCTTCTTCTAATGGAGTTGCAATTGCTGCATCATATTGTTCTTCAATGTCAGTTTGCTTGTTGTCTCTGTCTCTCAGTTGCTCGCTATCACTTGAACAATGGCTTTCGAATTGTTGTTCATGCGACGTTCCTTCAGCGTCAATAAAATCAGAACTTTTGACAGTTTCTGGTTTCTGTGTCCACTTCAGCAAAGACCCTTTCATAGCATTTAGCGCTGCATCCTTGGCCTTTTTGGCTTGCCGTTGCTGATAGCCGCTGGTGCGATTTTGACGTTTCATTGTTGAAAAATGTTGTTGAAGGTGACATAGTGTCACCCTCCATATGCTGTCACCCGGGGCGGTCCGCCCCCATCGCCCCCCCTTAGCTACGTCACTAATTATAATTACCGGTAATTAGTAAAACTTGTCACTAAGTATGAAATGCTGACATAGTGTGTTCATTAAAGCCCTTATTTTTTCTTTGCTTTCAGAAGGGGTGACATTCCCGGCAGTTTTGAACAAGGCTGAAAAGGGATATCTCAGAATTCAGCTGAATTATAGTTGTTACTATCAAATAAATACATTTCATCCTGCTGTTAACATTTGTATGCAATATGTTGTATATTCTAAACATTTGTTGTACGAATTCAATTCTGTCATAATAAGACTTAACTTGCTACTAAGTAAAGCATTGTAAGACCCAGTACAAAGAGTCATTTATAAAATATACAACTTTTTATTCCCTTGAAATGTGTGTCTGTACTGTTTGAATGAACTTACAGTAATCTAAACTTCTTTTATGCAATGGCGAATGAACTTGAATGGCTTATTGAGCAGTTATGAGAAATGCTGCCATATGAGGATCCTAAACTACAGTAGCTGCAGGCAGGACTGGATTTAAATTGTGTTACCCTGAGGTAAAGATGTTGATAGATAGATAGATAAATAGACAGATAGATACTTATCTCTACAAGATGTGTATACATATACACAAAACTACTCATATATGTTAAACATACACTTTTTAAAGTATTGTTTTAAGTATTCTTATTCCAGACTGCTGTCGTTTTTCTTGAATTTGAGAGAAAACAAAAGGATAAACCTGACAAAGTGGGGCATTTTACTGATGGAAGTGGTCACCTGTGCGAGAACAACACTGCAACAAAATGAGGCCCTTCCTAAGAGAAAGGCTTTACTTAAATTATTAAAAAGTTTAACCCTTTTATTTTAAAATAGGCTGTTGCTGAATTTAATTTTTCACTGTTGCATGCACTGACAGATATAGGTTTAATTACAATTAGTAAACTTTATATATCCTATCACAGTGGACTCTCCACATGTCCTCCGATGTACTAGGCTACTCACATGCAATCTCACAATATTACTGCCTGTCAGATAAAATCACAAATCTCCGGTCTTTTTAAAAATGTTTGTATATTTCAAGGCTATACTTCCCAGCATGCTTTGCGGAGGAAGTTAAGCCAATCAGACAAAAATGTGTTATTACATCTCACAGGGAACATGGTACTGAGCCTAGGGGGAGGAGCTAGTCACAGATTGAGGCACAGCTGCCAGGATCAATAATGGCTTTCATTAAGCATATGTCTGCTTTATCACACAGCTTTAAACAAAGCTAAGGCTGGATTATAAACAATCTAGGCATCTCACCCACATACAGCTCTTTCAAGGTTACTGCCTCTCATCAGCGTGGGACCGGCTCCTTAGGTTGTGTTGTGGATTTTTTGAGGAGGTAGTTTACCACAACAATCATTTAATTTATGGTGTGCAAAAGATAGATAGAAGCCTCCACCGTACAGGAGTATTAATTGAACATCAAATCAATGAATAATCAAGGGTTTTGATGAAACTTGGTGTACACCCTTCCTTTATGGTTGAAAGAAACCCATTTAAATGTTCTCCCTCTATCTCAAAAGGTTTTAATTTTATAGCACTTCAAAGTTTCATTAAATCTGCGTTGTCTTTTCCTGTTGAGACTCTCGACACAAGATGCCCTTGCGTACATTTTGTCTTTTTCTCCATAACCAATGATCACCAGCGCTCAAACATTTTTATGAATGCCTAAAAAAAATTATAAATGTAGCATAGTTTTTTTGGTGGAAAAACTAGGTTTAGAAAACCTGAATTTTCAGCTTGTGGGCATGATGGAACCAAAATGTTTTGATGTTAAAAATGATTGCAAAGACATGTTCTTTCTTGACAAAGAATGACATTTGTGTTTTTTTTATTCCTTGTAACGAAAGGTTTATGTTTTTTTGGACATTGTAGGGGTTGTACAACTTTCCTACAATCCTTAGCTGTAATAGAAAAAATTAATGAAATAAAGTTGTTCATCTTAAAATGTAACAATCAGTAATAATGATTATTATAGTTTTTTAGAAAACTAAGACTTGTTTTAATTTTGGGATGTTTGAATTTAAAATAATTAAAAATGGCTCCTGGGAGTAAAAAAAAAAGAGAAAAGAATTTACAGACAGTAGAACATTAAATGCTGACATGTAAGGAAATTAGACCTAGAAAGAAAAATATTCCAAAAAATAAAAAATTGAGAATTATATACAAACTAGAAACTTGAACATCAAAAACAACGGGATTAGAATTGTAAGGCTGGTAATGTTGTTTGCCACACAATGCAAGGCTTTTGGTCCTCTGAGCACCTTCGGCGCTCATTGCGAGCCTCTCACCCCGTGTACTTCGTTTCCTGCTTTGCAGTGATCACCTTCGTCACTCATTGCGTCACTCATCACGTGGCTCGCAATGAGCGACTTTAGCGCTTAATGCAAGCCTTTCTTCTCTCATACTGTACGGGGCCACTCATTCCTGGGTTCTTTAACCTGCAAGTTTAGTGCTTGGGAATGCCAAGTGTCTCTTTCCGGCAATTTTTGAGTGCTGGTGTATTTTGAAATTTAGAATTCTCATAATTTTCTTGGGCAAAAAAAATTAAATGTACGCAAGGGTATCTTGTGCCGAGGACCTCAAGAGGAACAGACAACGCAGATTTAATGAAAATTTGAAGTGCTATAAAATTAAAACCGTTTGCGATAGAGGAAAAAAAAATGAAGGGGGTTTCTTTCAACCATAAGGGAAGAGTGTACACCAAGTTTCATCAAAATCTGAGTCGGAGGATGACAAAACCCTTGTTTTTTGCATTGATTTGATGTGGAATGAATACTACTGTACGGTGGCGGCTTCTATCTATCTTTTGCCCACCATAAATTAAATGATTGTTGTGGTAAACTACCTCCTCAAAAAATCCACAAAACAAGCTAAGGAACCGGCCCCATGCTGATGAGAGGCAGTAACCTTGAAAGAGCTGCATGTGGGTGGGATTCCTAGATTGTTTATAATCCAGCCTTAGCTTTGTTTAAAGCTGTGTGATACAGCAGACATATGCTTAATGAAAGACATTATTGATCCCGGCAGCTGTGCCTCAATCTGTGCCTTGCTCCTCCCCCCAGGCTCCCGTTTGCACTGCGGAATTTAGGCAATGGACAGGAAGTCTACAGGATGGAGGAGGGCGTGGTGCACTATAAGTTACATTTTTAGAAAAAATAGACTGCACTGGGGCTCCCTGGAGGACAAGGCCCCTGTGAATTGCACTGCCTGCACCAGCGTTTTTTCCCAGTGTTTTTACCTTTTTTTTTTACAGATAAGTGACATTTTTTATCTAAAATGTCCATCCAAAAATCCTGAGTCGGTGGGTGACATGACCTCATTGAATTGGCGTGGAATGACCCAAACAGTACATTTGTGTTCACATGTGAACATCTAAAACAAGTTATAAAAATATGTATACATAAAAAACATATAATATACAGTTATCAAATGTTACTACTGTTGCTGTAAATCTATAAATATTATGACATCTTTGTTTCTATTCTTTTATTTATTTATCATCTTTTGATTACTTTATATGTCTTATTGTTTCTTTATTTTTATTCATATTCTGATTAGTTCACATTTATTTGTTATTTAGGTCATGCAAACTATAAGCCCGATTCAATTGCAAGCCTGCAACTCATGGGATCCAGGCCATATGTCTGCAGACGTGCTGTGGGCTCACCTTTGTGTCCCATTTCTGTGCTATTTAATTGAAGGAGCCTGCAAGTTACGGGCCGAAAGCAGAGTCCGTAAACCATACACTGGTCTGCAGCAGTTCAGGGCTGGAATATGATCAATTAAGCAAGACCGTAACCTCCCATTTTGAAACAGCTAATAGACATTGAGACCACTATCATGGAGTTTACATGTTAATCAATTAGGTTCGGTGGTCTGATATGCGATGGGACTCGAAAAACCCTCAAAATACGAAATTATGAAAATGAATGCCAATTTTTTTCTAGTCCATCTGGGTGGCCTGATATGTATTAACTCATTGATTCCTGAGATCAATATAACCCCAACATGAAATTTAAAAATACATTTATTTTACTGACGATTTGCTAGCTTAAGACTGTTGTGCATATAATTCTAATGTTTTTCATTATTTACAGTGCATTTACAGTGCATTTACAGTGATATGGACAGGGGTTAAACCCCCTTGTGGGTTTTCTCTAGCACTCGTAGGATTTTCTCCTATATTTGCCGTTTACAGGTGTGAAACCATTTGCGGCCTTGGGGAATTGGAGCAATTGAATAGCGATTTGAGATTTTAGCGATTGTAACTCTTGCGGCAGTGAAAGATCAAAGGCTTTAGTAGGCTGTAAGTTCCGGGTTTAACCATCGCAAAGTTTTGAAACCTGTAATCCGTAAACCGTCCGGTGTCCGCAAAAAGACGCTTACGGCCTCACTTACGGCCTTCAGGAACTTACGATTGCTCAATTGAATCAGGCTCTATATTTTCTTTTCTAATCTATTGATCCAGGGAAGAAACAGATCACGGGTCAGGAAGGATTTTTTTTTTCTTTTTGAGAAAATTAGACAGAGAAAAAAGAACACCTTTAGTAACTAGCCAGGAAATGCCTTATGTTATACAAGATTGCTGAAAAAGCTACATATATGTGCAAATGCAGAACCTCACTCATAGGAGGACAAAACAGTTTCTATTTACAGACATATGGGATGAGATTTCTCCATAAAACTTATTTTTTATTATATCATAAGAAAAACATTGTATAGCACCACAACTAGTTTAAAAAACGACAATTCAAATTGTATTTACAAATATTATCTAAAGCTTGCAGCTGGAATGTTTCCCAGATCAAACTATCAACTATTATAGTTGTAGTAACTGCGAGTTGTCGTCACGCAATATTAAAGATGACGGGCTTGCGAATGCGCAATGAGGGCCTTTGGCCCAACTTTGGACGACTACTGCAATGAGCACTCAAAGCACTGGATGGAGGGTGGAAAGTACCTGAGTGTTTCATATTCATTATCTGCTTCCTGCAACCTCCCAAATGTGTCTACGTAATGAATCCCGGCTGTGTACAGAGGAGCACAGGCGGCAGGACCTTCGCATGGGGACCCCCAGAAACATATCTTGCTCCTCCTCCTCCTCTGCCTGTCTGAGATGGCGCGACTCCACCGAGGGCATGTAGCGCTGCTTCTGACCCAGTCCCCCATATAAATGGGCATAATCTAAAGACACAAACACCTCTGAGTTATTCATGTCTGCTCCACTGGCTTCACACGAGGGCATCTATGTGGTAAGATATCAACTTATCTATATTGCAGGGGGTCCGTGTACAGAATTACAGATGCAGAAGTCTTTGGGGTAAATAAGAAACATTAATAACACAAGCTGATTGGACTACATCATGCAAGTATTAAATATGGCTTGGGGGTTGACCTGGGGCGCAAAAAAAGTCTGATCCACGGACATGTCGGTCTGTTTCCCGGGTTAGCGGCAATCATGGCCTGATCTTAAAGGGACAGGCGGGTCGGACCCAAAGGGGGTTTACACAGGGGGTGGAAGAAAACAGGTGTATCTGACCTGAAGGGAGGAGGAGGGCAGGAGGGTCTGACCGGAGGGGGGGGGGGGGGGGGACGCAGCTCTGATCTACTGGGAGGATAGGCGGGTATGATCTTTGGACCATTATACAGCACATGCATGTTGAGCAGACACTCACTGAGTCACCTACCCCTGGCTGAGTGTATGATCCGGACCTATATCGCATGGGTTACAGATTTAGGGGATCCCCAGGGATGCGTGTGTGGCCCAGTTTGGGGCAGCATGTGATGCTCTTATTCCACTGTTAGAAACATAGAAACATGAGAAGAACTATCAGAAAATGGACAATGCACCCTGTACTGTTGTAGAGTTATGGATCTGCCTCTCAGTAGAGGTACAAAAAGAAATAATGTGACACAGGGAGACAACGAGACAGAGGTAAAGAGAGGATATAAGAAGAGAGAAATGGAGAGAGAGAGATAAAGAGAGAGAAAGAGAGAGAGAGAAAGAGAGAGAAAGAGAGAAAGAGAGAGATAGAGATACAGAGAGAGAGAGAAAAAAAGACAGAGGAGAGAGAGAGAGAAAGATATAGAGAAAGAGGGAGAGAGAAAAAGAACGAGAGAGAGAGAGAAAGTAAGAAAGAGAGAAAGAAATAAAGAAAGAAAGAGAGACACAGGGGAGGGGGTGAGACACAGGGAGGGGAAGAGACCCAGGGGAGGGAGGAGGGGGGGAAGAGACATGGGAGGGAGGGGGAAGAGGCACCGGAGATGAGACACAGAGGAGGGGAGGAAGAGACACAGGAGACGAGACACAGAGGAGGGGGGAAGAGACACAGGGGAGGGAGAAGGGGGGAGAGAAAAAGGGGAGGGAGAGAGACACAGGGGAGGGAGAGGTGGGGAAGAGATGCAGGGGAGGGAGATGGGAGGAGGAAGGAGACAATGGAGGGAGAGGGGGCAAGAGACACAGGAAAGGGGGGAAGGCACTTAACACGAGGCCACTAGAGGGGGGAGAGGCTCGCAATGGGTACTGAAGGCGCTCATTGCGAGGCCTGCAAGGCCTGCGTTGGGTGCCTGAAGGCGCTCATTGCGAGGCAGGCAGGTTGGGGGTGGGGGGGTGGAACCTCGCATAGGGTAGCAAACACTATTGCCAGACTTCAAATTTTATCACCGTCATTTTTAACGGGCAAGTCACTAGTCTACAACAATAACCTGAAAGAGGCTTGGAAGACTTCATCATGCTTCTCCAACCACTTCCGGAGACAATTCTTGCTGTATGACAAGTTGCATTGTCCTGCTGGAAGGTCTCATCCACCCCAGGGGAGACAGTCAACAAGTACAGGTGTACTTGATCTGCAAGGATGGATAGATAACCCAATTGGTTGAGAGTGCCTTCCAGAAGTAAGAGTGGGCCCAGACAATGCCAAGAAAACATTAGCCAGACCAGAACATTAGCCAGACCAGAACTTGTGTTGGTTGAAGAGTGTTTGTTCTTAGAGTTTTCGCGCCTGACACCCCAACATCCGTCCAGTCGATGGAGCAGAAAATTTAACTGCCAATCAGAAGAGATCCAACTTTGTTACTGTCGTGCAAATTGAAGCCATTTCTGATGATGAACCCTCGTCAGCATGGGTGTCGTGACCAGCCATTTGCTTCAGAGCTCGATAAACAACAATATTGCCTGTACTGTCATTTAAGACACACGTTTGGTAGGCCCCTGGTTCATTTGGATCATGAGTTGCTCAACTGTGGAGTGTTTGTTGGCCCTCACACAACTCTGCAGCCAACATTCACCTCTGACATTATTGGCATGTGGTGCTCTGCAGTTTCAACACTGTTTATTTGCAATTATGCTGTTTATCCAGTCATGGTACACTTTGTCCACAGCAGCACACAAATAGTTCACAAACTCAGAAAAACTGCCATTCTTGGCCCGAAAGACAATAACCATCCCCTTTTTCAAAGTCGGATAAATTGCACGTTTTACCCATGGCAGCAATGTTTTGCAGAATGCCTACATATCACCTTATTTACCAACCAAGCCAGCTCACAACATGTGCTGCTGATGTCAAAAATAGGAAGTGGTCATTATAATGTGATTCAATCCACTATATATATTACATATAGCTGTGTGGTTCTTTTATCATGCCCACCCTGTACACAGCATAGTAGTGCTTTAAAGTTTGTTTGTTTTTTAAATCCAAATTCATTTAAACATTTGTACAAAAAGCAAGTAAAGTTTATAGTGTTAGTACATATTATTAAAAATGGAGATAATGGGAAATTAAATTAATTTTCCAAAATTAAAATGAGGATTAGATAATTTGTGCAGTTACATAATAAAGTACATTAACAGCCTTATTACATTGCGATTCAGCAAATTTAAAAGGGCTTTATTTAAGCACATAGCATATTTTTTACAGAGGTTTTTAGTTAGTGAACTTCTATCCAAAAGCAAGGTCTTCACTAACTAAAAACTTGCTTAAATAGAGCCCTTTTAAATTTGCCGAATCGCAATTTAATAAGGCTGTTAATGTCTTCAGCAACAATTTGAGTTGCATTTGAAAGACTTAGATTCAGATTCTGTATAAAGTTTTTACTAGGGCAAATATTGCCTTCTAGTTATCTTACTATGAATTTGGGGTTGCCTTATTTCTTTAGTGATTTCATCAAGCTTTCAGAAACCTCCAGCAAAATATGTTTACAGAATCTGGCTATTACAGAAAAAAAAATAGCATTTTGTTTATGCATTAAAGTTTCAATGTGCTTTTGAGCAAGTGTCAAAGTTTGTTTTGTTGATGACAGTCAGAACATATGTTTCTTTGGCTTCCAGCCTTTACCTCATACATTCATCTGCTGCATGCTGTAAAAAAGAACAAGAGAAGCATTTCTGAACATAAGATGCTGCTACATTTCTTGAACAAAATGTCAGTCATTTATTTTATAAATTTTGTTTACTCTGTTAAAATAATCAATAATACATTCAAGATATTTAAAGAATGAAGTACAAAATATTGTTGTTGTTTTTTATTCAGGAATGCTGATTTTTATATGTTTTGAACAGGGGCAAACCAGCAAGTAGACAGCTAGAGAATTAAATAAATATTGAGTGAAAATAATCTGTTATCATATGAATATCTGAAATTAAAGCAAATATTTCAAAAATATGCAAATCAAAGTGGCAAGTTCAGACAATGGGGGGAGAAAGAGGCTGTAAGTACACACACCTACATCCAAATTCTAAGAAACATCACAGATTTAGCAAGATTATAATATATTGACTGGGTGTGGATATTATACTGGGACAGAAAGCTGGATTACATTTATTCGGTATAGGACTAGAGTTTGGTTAATGCTCATTGTCAAGATGATGTTCATGTTGGTGCTGTTACCTTCTAGGAATGGACAAGGACAAGATAAACAGTCAGTTTTTCATACAAATACTGAGGCTGGGAGTGAAAGAGGTATTCTGGACAACCACAAACTCTTTCCCCAAACGTTAGGGTTGTAGTTTGTTTCTTTATATATACTGTATGTATAGCTGTATTCTTGGTATGGAATGGGGTGCTCCTTGTCATGATCATCCACCTGACTCAAAACAGCATCAATGTCAGATGTGTAGGCATCCATATGGACCAAGAAATTGTGATGGTAATTTGGGGCAACTATGATGAGGTAGAAAGTTAGGGCAGCTTTCAGGACCAGGAAAACTTTCTAACATGGGGTCCCCTGTACCAGTCGGGGCATTTTGGTAAGGTCTGGCGATGACTTTGCCAGGGCACTGTAATGGGGAATTAACTGGCAGTAATACCCTGTGGTACCTACCTCCTCTTACTCACTGGGGTGAGACCCTGTTCTAATGAGGCTAGCTTGGATGACTCTGGCTGGACCCTTCCATTATGTACTGCACCTCCCCCCTAGCATACATGTTCATGGCAAAAGATCAACCCCGCTTACTGGATCCAACCCAGGACCATTGTTACCTGGTCAGCATGTTCCTGCCAAGTATGGGTGAATATGGCAATTTCATCCAGGTACACATGGGTGAACTCCTGGCACCCATGTAGTAGGTGGTCAACAAGCCATTGGAATATGAAAAGGCATTCTTCATCCCAAAAGGCATAACTTTGAACTGGTATAGCCGAAATGGGTGATGTGAATACTGACTTCTCTATAACGCTTTCAGCAAGTAAAATTTGCAAGTAGCCCTTAGACAAATGCAGAGTGGTCATGTAGGTTGCCAATTCTAGCATATCTAGCATTTCATCTACTATAGGCATAGGGTAAGTGTCAGTATTAATCTTGCTAACTATCTACCTTTAGTCCACGCCCAAAGAGTAAAAGATGTCTCGATGATCTCATCCAGCTCAATCCTCATATTTCCCTATTTCAAGGCTACTTCAGTGGGGAAGTGTTAGGGGTAAGGACCCTGTGGACCAGTACGTCTCCCCTACTTGGTTGGATCAAAAATAAACCTTGGTGGCAACTTAGCACCCCCTCAAGCTGCCATTGCTGTTTAGGTGACAAGTCGCTCAGGATAAATGAAATAGGGGAAGGGTTACTAGAGGAAAGGATCTCTGGTAGTACCCCATCCACAGAATATTCTCCTTCTGTTTGGGATTCCAATTCTGGTATCGCTTCAGCATAATCACCTTGACCTTCTGAATCTACTTTTGCTCATCCATGGCCACCACATAGGTAGTGTCAGCTAGTCTACAGGCAATTTGGAAGAGTCTCTCCCAAATCGCCTGGAGATTGCAAGATTTGGTACCAACATTAATGCCTGCTAGCCCTTCTGGAATTCCCAAGCCCAGGCACTTCTACTTGCCTAGGGCTGCATTGCACCTATGAAACTGCAGGCAGTTCCATACCCTGGTAGTCCCCCACCAAAAACTTCTGTATCCGGTATAATGGCACCACCCATACAAGAGTTCAAAGGGGGAGAACCCTGTGGGCAAAGAGAAGGTAGAGAAGCTACTTTTCCCAATCCTTCTCCTGGTCCACAAAGTCGCTAATCATAGCCTTCAAGGTGCCATTGAACCTGTCACACAAAACATTGGTCTGGCAATGATGAGGGTCAGCCATAGCTGGGTCACTCCAGATTTTTTCAACAACTGCTGGGTCAGCTGTGACAAAAACTGGGCACCCTGATCTAACAAAACTTCAATTGCCTAATATCTGGCCTACCAAGATATTAGTTACTGTTGCAGCGGTAATGCGACCAAGAGCTACAGCCCCCAGGTACCTGTTGGCATAATACACCAGGTGATGATTTATCTCTTGGCTGACTTACTAGGTCTTGCAAGTGGGACAATGATAGCGATAGCCACTCGGTTGTAGGGAATTTCTATAATAAGCATGGGTCTGCCCATTATCTTACTTCAGATGCCCCTGCTTTGGCACCCAGTGCACTGCACCTCCCACTGGCTTTCACTGTTCCTAGGTGCTGATGTGGCAGTAGTAGAAGTCAAGGATGACAGTGGTCGAGGCCGCTCTACTGGTTGGAATTGTGGTTCAGGCTGGGTTATTGGGCTGGAGAGCACTGGTCTAGGTGGCCTAGCTGGGTGGATTCCACTGGACATGGGAGGCACTCTCACTTCCCATAAGTCTCCCTGTACTGCTCCACCAGGTGACCAGCCTCTTCTACAGGGTGGGTCTGGAACAATTGCTCCAGCACAACAACCTGGGCAGCCTCCTCAAAAGTCTGGACCTGGTGCTCCTTCCATCACAAATATGGCAGATTAGCTCCTCATATAAGTCTTGGGCAACCTGGGCCAAGTTTTAGAATTGCTTTCAGTAATGTTCACCTGGTATCAGGCCAATCTCACTCACTTTTCTTCATGATAGTATTCTGCAAGAGGGATGAATTTACAACTCATATGGGAGGAGATGGGGGAGGGGTAGTATAGTCAATAGGGAGGTAGTACTAAGTAACTCAAGTACAGTGGCAGGCACTTCAGAACTACAGACTCATAACATAAGGTGTATGCTTACTAATGCCAGAGGCTTTCCAGGAAAAATGGGAGAGTTAGAAATATTAGCAATTAATAAAAAATGTGGTTTATTAGGCATTACTGAAACATGGTGGGATGAATCTCATGACTGGACTGTTAATCTGGATGGTTAGATCTATTTAGGAAAGAAAGAGGCAATGGCAAATGAGGAGGAGGGACTTGTCTGTATGTTAAGCCTGAATTTAAGCCTATAGTCAGAGAAGATATTTATGGTGGACCTAGTTATTAAGTTGAATGTTTGTGGGTAGACTTAAATAGCGGAGCAGCAAATTCCAAAAGAATATTAGTAGGAGTATGCTATAAATCCCCAAATATAGCTGAAAGTGAGGAAATACAATTATTGTTACAGATTGGAAATGCAGCTAAGCATGGGCAAGTTCTAATAATGGGAGATTTTAATTACCCTGAAATGAACTGGATAAATGAGACCAGCAGTTCATCGAAGGGGAGCAGGTTCTTGAGTACACTCAGGGATCATTATCTGGCCCAGGTCATACAAGAGCCTACTAGAAATTAAGCTATCTTAGATTTAGTCATCACAAATAATATTGATATAGTATCAACTGTTGGAATAGGGCAACCTTTGGGAAACAGTCATCACAACACAGTCTCATTTGCGATTGAATTAAAAAAAACAAAATTTTAAGGGGCCAACAAAAACACTTAATTTTTAACGGGCAGATTTTAACGTTCTAAGGGCAGCAATACAAAGTATAGACTAGGACAGAGAACCGATAGGTAAAAACACTGAACATAATTGGACAACATTTAAATCCTTACTAAATATACATACACATCGGCATATACCATGTGGGAATAAAAGTGAAAGGAGTAAATCCCATCCAATGTGGCTTAACAATGATTTAAAGATCAAGATACAGAGTAAAAAACAGGCATTTAAATTATACAAACAAGAGGGGACAGAGACTGCTTTACGGGAATACAAGGAAATCAACAAGGCTTGCAAAAGTGCTATTAGACTGGCTAAAATAGAAAATGAAAAAAAGGAATTGCAAAAGAGAGTATGACTAAGCCTAAAATAATTTTTAATGTTAATGGGAAGAAGGCAAGGAAGGAAGCTATAGGAACATTACAATGTGAAACAGGCCATCTGAAAATTAGAGACCAGGAAAAGGCAGATGAGCTCAATAGGTTATTTTCTTTGGTATACACAAGGGAGGTACCAGTGGTTGGGACACTGCAACATAATGGGGCTACACTACCTTTGCCAAATAAAGAGGTTAGAAAAAATAAATGTTAATAAAGCCCCGGGTCCTGATGGAATACATCCAAGGGTACTGAGGGAACTGGGTTCTGTAATAGCCAAACCATTATATTTAATTTTTCAAGAATCACTCAACAAAGGGTCTCTACCAGATGAGAAAAGTGGATGTGATACCTATATTTAAAAAGGGTGCAAGAGGAAATCCGGGGAATTATAGATTAGTGAGACTCACTTCTTGTAGTGGGGAAGCTTTTAAAAGGGTTAATAAGAGATAATATACAAGAATATATCTATTTGAAAAGGATTATAAGTAGGAGTCAACATGGATTTATGAGGCATAGGTCATGTCAAACAAATCTAATTAGTTTCTATGAGGTGGTTAGTAGGAACCTGGATCAAGGCAACTCAGTGGATGTAGTCGTTTTGGATTTTGCAAAGGCTTTTGATACAGTGCCACATGGGAGACTATTGTGCAAACTAAGAGATAAAGGAATTGCAGTAAATATCTGCTCATGGATTGAGAGCTGGCTAAAAGACAGGAAGCAAAGGGTTGTTGTAAATGGAACATACTCCGATTGAACTTATGTAGTAATTGGGGTTCCTCAGGGTGCAGTATTAGGTCCTCTCCTTTTTAACATATTTATTAATTAATTAGAGGTAGGATTGGAGTGTGGTGTCTCCATTTGCACTGATGACACGAAGTTGTGCAAGTTAACTAAATTAAATAATGATCTGCTTTCCTTCCAAAGGGATTTACATAAAATTGAGGAATGGGCATCTAAATGGCATATGAGATTTAATACAAATAAATGTAAAGTTATGCATCTGGGAAGGAAAAATAGCCATGCAATTTATAATCTTAATGGAGCAAATCTAGGTGTAATAGATATTGAAAGGGATTTGGGAGTGCTTGTGGACAACCATCTAGGTAACAGTGCTCAAAGCCAAGCAGCAGCTGCAAAGGCAAATAAAATATTAGCATGTATTAAGAAGGGTATAGAAGCAAGGGAAGCAAATATAATTCTGCCACTATACAAATCTCTAGTACGCCCTCATTTGGAATATGGAGTACAATTTTGGGCACCACGTCATAAAAAAGACATTTTAGAGCTGGAAAAGTTACAGAGGAGGGCAACAAAACTAATAAGGGGAATGGAGGGGCTAAGTTATGAAGAAAGACTAACCAAATTAAACGTATTTTCTCTAGAAAAAAGGCGTCTAAGAGGAGATATGATTATCTTATATAAATACATCCAGTGTCAGTATAAAGATTTGTCAAGGGATCTTTTTGTGCCAAGAGGTTTTCAACTGATAAGAGGACATCTCTTTAGGTTAGAAGTAAAAACATTCCACCTTAAAGAAAGAAAAATCTTCACAGTAAGGGTGGTTAATCTCTGGAATTCTCTATCAGAGGAGGTGGTGACAGCGGATTCGATAGATAACTTTAAAAGGGTACTGGATTTATTTCTAATTAAAAAGGGAATTCAGGGTTATCATTTATAATTAGAGAGACAGTATTGATCCAGGGAGAAATCCGATCGCCAGTATCTGGGGTCAGGAAGGAATTCATTTTTTTTTTCCTTTGAGATGATTGGCTAAGTCTCGCTTGGGTTTTTTTTCTGTTTGCCTTCCTCTGGGTCAATTAATAATAAATAAATAAAAAATATTAAATAATTGATTAATAATCAATTAACAACTAATGAATTCATATTTAATCCGAATATTGCAGATCAGAGGAGATCTTAAAAGGTTGAACTTGATGGACTGAAAGTCTTTTTTCAACTTTAAATACTATGTAAGTATGTAACTATGTAAGATGGCAGCAAATAACCCGTAGGCTGTGCTGGCTCATCTACGAAGCAAGCCCACCAGTAGTTGCACATAGTTCTTGGTTTTGACATGTTGGAGCTGATACTGCAGCTCAAAGTACTGCAGAATGCTGTCATCATCCCTCATAGTATCATCAAATCTGTGAAAGGCTTTATATGACAGATTCCTGCGTGGTGGGTCATTATCAGTTGAGCTCTGCCTATAATATGGTGACTGGCTGGCTTACTTCCTGGTGACCTCCGCACTAACTGTAATCATCACCTCCATTTTGTGATCTGCGGCCAGCCCTTCTCTACCACTAGGTCCTTAGCATAGGACACTGAAGCATCATAACTGTGTTCTTCCATGGGGGTGTCCTCAGGGTCCTCAGGTACTCCTTGCTCTGTATTCAGGTGGTACAGCCTTCTAGGACTGCTATAGAATAAGTACAAAATAAGAATTCGGTTGTTTCATAGAAATATTGAGACTGGTAGTGGGCAATGTATTATGTACATATTACTAATGTCCTGTCTGAATCTCACTTAGTCTTCTGCAAATAGCTAAAGTTCTGTTTGCAACTGTCACTGTTGCCATGGCAACATTCAACACTACCAGTTTAATTTGAGAGAATGCTGAGTGAAGGGCTGTCATCATACTCACTTGTGCTTTTAGAGTAAGGGTGACATGTAGGTGGCAAAGAAGGGGCTGCTTGAAAATATTTGGTAGGTAGACTTAACACTCATATTTAAAAAAATTAAGTTCACTGGAATGAAAAAATATGTTTAATCAGAAATCCTAGAAAATCACTCCTTATTTCCTCATCTTGAGTTTACCTAATATTAAGCCCATATGATGTGGGTCCCTATGGACCCCACCATATGCTAACCTGTAGTCAGGTGGGTCCTCATGGCATTTAACATTAACACCTTCATCATGGAGGTCCCTGTGGATCCCATGATATACTATCCCTTATTGCACTGCATCTTAACCCTGTACCATGGTGGTACCTATAGTCCCCATAGCACCCTAGCTACTACCAGGGGTCTTTATCGACCCTAATGGGCTCTATTACTATATGCGGGTCCCTAAGGACCCCCATGGTTCCTGTTGCAACTCCCCAATTAAATAAATTACAAAAATCTACAGAAAAAAAGAAACTACAGACACATAAAAAGAATCACAAATAACATAATGAAATGAATAAAATTAAAATAAAAAAGATAGGTTACAAAAATAAAACAAATATGCCTGTTTGGAGATGGAGATATACTTATCCTTCCTTGGATGACCCTCCAGCGATAATTTGTGACACCAATGTCATAAATCTCCGTCCTTGGATAATCGGTCACATCCATGTTGATTGTCCTCTTCTACCTTGCGTGAAGGCCCTAACTCCTCATCTTCGGCCGAGAGAAAGGGCTTCCATGAAAAAAAAAAAAAAACATTACTCTAAAAAAATGAAACTAATGGAGCTCCACCTCCAATTAACTATTTCTTACCATCCTCTTATATATTTTTTATGGCTTCTGATTGGCTCAAATATGTGTTGATCGTATTTCAGCCAGTCAGAATCAAGTATTAGAATATAGCAACTTTGATTGGTTGCTCGGTAGCGAATCAGAGAAGGCTACCACCCTTTTTCAAATTGGTTAATATTTTCACCAATCAGAATACATGCCCATTGGTTAGCTTTTAGCTTTTGAGCTCTATTATTCCCTATTCTGAAAGATTGAAATGACAGTCAATGAGAATAATACTAATGTGAGTCTTCTGCAATTAGTTATTCTTTGCTACTAACAGGTGCTGTATAACAATATAAAACATGTTTTGCATTAAGAAAACTATGAGCCTGATTCAATTGAGCTTTTGCATGTTACTGTAGCCCGTAACTGAGGTTGCAAGTTAATTTGATATTCAAATGGCATCTTTTTGTAGGCTCTAAACGAGTAACGGCCTGGAAAAAGTTGTGATGGTTAAACCCGTATCTTACAGCCTCCCGAAGCCTTGGATCTTTTATTTTAGCAAGAGTTACGATGGCTAAAATCGGAAAATCGCTATTCAATTGCTCAATTTCTCTAAGCCCGCAAATGTTTTCACACCCGTAAATGGCAAAAGAAGGAGAAAATCCTACGAGTGCTATAGAGGACTCGCAAGGGGGTTAAACACCTATTTGTAGCACAGTAAATGCAAATAAAAAATCAATACTGCACTGTAAATAACGGGGAAAGTGATGAAAGACATTAGAATTAAATGCACAACAGTCTCAAGCCTGCAAATCGGCAGTATATAAGAATTTATTTTTATGTTTCATTTCAGAGTTAAATCGATCTTCAGTATCAATGAGTTAATACATATCAGGCCACCTATATGGACTAGAACAGTATTGGCATTCATTTTCATAATTCTTTATTTTGTGGATTTACGGGTCTGATTGCATATCGGACTCCCAAACCTAATTGATTGACATATAACCTCTGTGTTTTACTGCTGTAATAATGACAGTCTCATTTTCTATTGGCTGATTTGTAGGCTCTAAACGAGTAACGGCCTGGAAAAAGTTGTGATGGTTAAACCCGTATCTTACAGCCTCCCGAAGCCTTGGATCTTTTATTTTAGCAAGAGTTACGATGGCTAAAATCGGAAAATCGCTATTCAATTGCTCAATTTCTCTAAGCCCGCAAATGTTTTCACACCCGTAAATGGCAAAAGAAGGAGAAAATCCTACGAGTGCTATAGAGGACTCGCAAGGGGGTTAAACACCTATTTGTAGCACAGTAAATGCAAATAAAAAATCAATACTGCACTGTAAATAACGGGGAAAGTGATGAAAGACATTAGAATTAAATGCACAACAGTCTCAAGCCTGCAAATCGGCAGTATATAAGAATTTATTTTTATGTTTCATTTCAGAGTTAAATCGATCTTCAGTATCAATGAGTTTCTATTGGCTGATTTGAAATGGGAGGTTACGGGCTTGCTTAAATGATTATGTTCCCACCCTGAACTGCTGCGAACCAGTGTATGGTTTACGGAGTCGGTTTTGGGCCAGTAATTTGCTGCTTAGAGCAATTGAATAGCTCCAGATTCAGAGACGACCGGGAGCCTGCAACAAACCCGCAGACATACGGCCTACAACGATCGAGTTGCGGGCTTGCAATTGAATCGAGCCCCTTGTATTTACACTATATTCATATGTATGTACTATTTGTATCCATATGTTTATTGTACCCTACACTACAAAATCTACCGGCTCTAAAAATATCATGTGACAATATTATTACTAACAAATGCTTAGTTAATATGATATTTTTAAAGAATGTTCTTATCAGTTAAAAACATCCCTTGTTCTAATTTTAAATATAAACTTCATGGGCATAACAATGTACATTAAATAAAGGATAACCACATCTAAAACTTTATTTATTGCAATCCAACTGACAACCCCTATAAGCATTAGAAATTAGTATCTTATATATACACAAAACTCAGTCATTCACAGCCAGGCAATAGGAACTGACCATATTTGCTCTGAATCCACAGCTGATCATAAATCCCTCATAACCTTAAGCATTTTATCAACCAGTTGCACATATTGAAATTGCAGTTGCTTAGAAATCTGGAGTAATACGTGTCACTTCAGCTTGGCACAGTTGTGTTAGTCTGAAGGTCTAAAAAAGACATTGCAGCCTTTTTTTTCCCTATGGCGCCTCACTGCCTATATCCTGCTTTTAAGGTTCATTAACCATTTTATTAGTCTGATCTGCCTAATTACTGTAGCTAATAAAGCTCACTCTATTTAGACAACCTCCTTTGGTTCATTTTCTGAACTAAATGAAAATACTCTGAGCTAATAGCTCATGTGTACCAAATTTCTGAGACAGATTTTTAACAATAAATGATGACCTTCTTTGCAAAATATGTTTTGCAAACGTTTTAGTAATAAATTAAACAATTAAAATCACGTGGATTGTTCAGTATTTTTTCTATCAATCCAAATGTCTGGATAACTAATTGAGATACCTGAGCTGAAGCAGAAATATTCTTAAATTGTGACCTGTTGTGTACACTAAGGGCTCAAGTTTTGTTCTATTGTCCATGTTTTCTACATTAGTAAAATGGACACTAAACCAATCACATAAAAAGAGATAATACAACACAATTCTGTACTTGAATACAGATGAATAATAAAATACCTACATAAAGGTACAATACATATGGTGGTCAGTTACCTACATATGGTGGTCAGTTATCAGTAAATAATTATGATTTTTTAAGTTTTAAAAATGATCACTAATGCTCAAGGCTCAAATTCTATCAAAAATAAAAAAAATGTAATTGTCTATTTAAAAATAATAATAACAACAGCTAAATTAAATAAAGTTAAAGTATTCATTATGCTCCATAATCAGAAATAAAAATAAATCAAAAGAATTCAAATAAAAAAAGTCATAGAGCAATTCACTAAACAAGAAATGTTAAATGCTTTCCCTTCTGAAATAGTTTTATAGTTGTGTTCTAATAGAAACAATATTCTTCAAAATCACCAAAATACATATTGCAGTTTCTATTCTGGACAGAAAATTAAATAATATATTTTTACCTTGTGAAAAACCGACCATATATTGTCTGGCTAGAAAATCAATACCTTCGCTAGAATTGTTACTAGGAAGGCTTATGATACATTTTTCATAGTATAGATTAAGCAATTTCTTCTGTGAAATTTGTCATCTGTGACCCATTCACCAGCTCTTTGTGCAATTTGATTAAATCACAACACATATCACCAAGGCTTTCTTTAAGTCATTTCTATGGTTGCTTCAACTCCAGTGTTATATGCTGAAAAATTATATCTACTCACACATAGCACTGGTAGAAGTTTCCATCTCACAACAAAAAATATAACTTTTCTTCAAACTTCCATAATGCAGTATATAATGTATTGATAAAATAGAGAGCTTATAGTTTTAATAATTTGTACTTTTATTTTTCTTGCAATTAAATTTTTTTAGATCCTATTTATACACATACCTGTGGAATAGGACTGGTTAATGATGCTTCCCTTATAATAGATTGATTATTAAATATACATTTGTATTATTATTCTGGCTATTCTGTCGGATAGTTTTCCAAACATAGAATTTCCCACACATGCAATCCAAAACATAGACTACTCCAGTAGACATGCAGTTAAAAAAAAAACCTCAAGACAAACAATCTTTGAGAAGAAGGGTGTACAAACTGTTTTATTGGGTGAACAAATAAAGCTTTGCAATGTCCACATCTGTATCTTCCAGACAGTGGTTTCAGCCAAGATTGTGGGAAAATTGAAAGTTGAAAAAAACTATGAATTAAATGATCTCTGATATTTTTCCATCTCCTGTATGTAATAGACGGTTCTGATGGTACTATAAGGGCCAAATCAAGATCCAAGGTAAGTAGGTGCCAATATTTTTTAAGGATTCCCTTTACTTTCCTCCAATCTAACCAAAATGACATGATACATCGTACATGATTATCTTGTCCAGATTATTTAACAGGATTAAGAGATTGTGATAGTGACAGGGACAATTGGAATGCTGATTTTAAAACTCTATTGGGGTACACCCAGCATTTAAACTTTTCCCTTAATAAATCTGCTTGGATTTAAAAATCTACATTTTCACTACAATTACGCCTTGCATGTAAATATTGGCCTATAGGGATACCCTTTTAAGGGGAACCAAATGGTTACTATATCTATCCAGATATAGATTGGAAGCGGTAGTTTTTTTGTGCATAGTTATACAGATCCTCACATCCATCATCTATTATTGCGGCACACTTGTGATCCAATTGTAGTAAGACTGAAAAAGATTTGAATATCATTTAGGCACACAATCTTACATTGTTTAGGTTGTATGATAAGGTTTGCATCTCAACGTCACTTTCCGTTTTCTTGCTTGGAAAGTGTCATGGCTGTGCCCTTTGCTATGCCTCTTGTTTATCTGATGTATTTTTTTCTGATTTATATTCACTATGATTACATGACAGAAAACATCTACAGTTCGTGTCTTGTTTTCTTGATTTTTAATTTGTAGGTATATTTATTAGATTTGCTTTAATTGGAAACACTTTAATCACTGCAACCGGAAGTGAAAATCTTTTCCGTTTCTACGTGATGACGCATTGACTCACGTTTCCCATGCTTTTTAAACCTGCATAATCCTCCAAACTAACTAACAAAGACAATCCACTGAGGAAGCCGCGAGTGCGGAGAGTCGTTCGTCTGGTGAAGTTACACAATACTTAAATGCTGGCTATTTAGACTCGGATTATCGCAATGATCCTATCTTGAGAAATGTGAAGCATGACTCTTTACAAGTTAAGTATGTTTTGTTTATAATGAGTATTGTCATAGCGTGATATTGTGATAACATTATATCTATTGGTGGATTTAGATATTTGATTTTTTATTCTGCAGAGATTTTTCTCTTTTTTTGGTATTTCAATATATGTATTAAGGACATACAGTCAGGTCCATAAATATTGGGACATCGACACAATTCTAATCTTTTTGGCTCTATATACCTCCACAATGGATTTAAAAATGAAACGAACAAGATGTGCTTTAACTGCAGACTTTCAGCTTTAATTTGAGGGTATTTACATCCAAATCAGGTGAACGGTGTAGGAATTACAACAGTTTGTATATGTGCCCTCCACTTTTTAAGGGACCAAAAGTAATGGGACAGATTAACAGTCATAAATCAAACTTTCACTTTTTAAAACTTGGTTGCAAATCCTTTACAGTCAATTACAGCCTGAAGTCTGAAACGCATAGACATCACCAGACGCTGGGTTTCATCCCTGGTGATGCTCTGCCAGACCTCTATTGCAACTGTCTTCAGTTCCTGCTTGTTCTTGGGGCATTTTCCCTTCAGTTTTGTCTTCAGCAAGTGAAATGCATGCTCAATCGGATTCAGGTCATTTCAAATCCTTTGTGGAGGTGTATAGAGCCAAAAAGATTAGAATTGTGTCAATGTCCCAATATTTATGGACCTGACTGTATAAATAGAAATTCACAACATTTAATGTAAACATTCAATTTATAATATTTTATAAAAACATTTATGAAAACATGTGATAAAAAACAAAATTAAATTGAAGAGAAGAGAAGGAAAAAAAAGGGTGGGGGTGGGATAAAGCAATTAATACAATTTTGTGAATTATGTTGTAATTTAGGGGATTTAAAGAAAAAAGATAATATAATATAAATAGGTGTTTAAATAATAAACAACAATGGGGGGGGGGGTAAAGTAAGAAAGTTCTGTGGTGGTTAATTTTACTTCCTACATCATTATCCAGTTGGTCTCTTATATGGCTAAATAAGTTGATGCTTGTCCAAGAATCTCAGTTTTATTTCAATGTCATTTATTTCAGTTTTTTTCCAACCTCATTCTCTTTTATAATTGGGTACAAAGCTTCAAAAGTTTTATTAATTTCAATGTCTTTCAGAAACACATTCTAGAGAAGATATCCAAGGTTCCCAAATATTTAGAAAAGTAGGGTATTTATTTAATAATATGTGTGTTATCCTCTCATTTATAAATATGTAGTTAATTTGCTAAAAAAATTAATTGTGCTAATTTATTACCTTGTATAGTTAAATTAGTATAGTGTATGCCTAACAAGCAGTTATCTATGGTGGGATTTAATGTGGTTTTGAGTAATTTGGTTATTAATTTAGTAGTTTTAGACCATATTTCTTGGATGATAGAACATTGCCACCATGCATGTATAAAATCACCTTGTTTTTGAAATCCTCTATAGCATTTGTCATTGCCTTTTGAACACATTTTATATATTTTCAAACAGGTTAAATATGCCCTATGTAAGATTTTTATGGATGTCTCAAGTAAGTTACTGTATAGCTAAATGAGCCTTTGGAAAGGTTTAAATAAGCTTCAGTCCATTTATTATTATCCCATGTTTGGTTTCGGGCCAATTCCCATTTTAAAATGAAGGAAGGCTTTTCATTGTCAGATGAGCTATTAAAAATGTTATATAGGGAACCTATAATTCCTTTAGATAAGGGTAGGGTTTTACAGATTGTTGATAGCCATGAAGCTTTGGGTGCTCTGTATTTATTATACATTGTATATATCCAATGTCTGAATTTAGTGTAGTTCAATAGTTCTTTTTTTGGAATATTAAAAGTTTGTATTAATTGTTCTGAAGGAATAATGTTGTCATTCAAAAAACATGTTCCCACCTCATCTAGTTTAAGTGAAGTCCAGAAAGTTTTTGTTTTTATTGAGAAAGTAGATTGTTTGATAGAGAATGAAAAAAGTGAAGTGCGGGGAGAAAAAGGGAAAACTAATCGATATTTATATTTGGCCCATTTCCATGATTTTAGAGTAAGATTAATTATGGGGTTTAGGGAATTGGATTTGAGTGGAATAGGATAAGGGGACCATAAAATGGTCTCCCAAGATAGACGGGTCATTTGGAAATTCTCTATAAATATCCAGTTAGGTTCGTGTTGAGTGGAGTGAGCTAGGGGAATGAATGCTAGTTGTGCTGCTTTATAATAATTATATGAATTGTCGTAGTAGTCCAGATTGGGCACTATAAAGTTTTCATTATGCTCCATAATCAGAAATAAAAATAAATCAAAAGAATTCAAATAAAAAAAGTCATAGAGCAATTCACTAAACAAGAAATTCAGTCGTAGTAGTCCAGATTGGGCACTATATTGTTCAATTGTAGATATTAATGCCTCAATTGAAGACTCAGGATTTGCTAAAGTAAAGGTCATCAGCAAATATAAATCTTTTGATGTGTTGATGTCCTACTTTAAAGCCTTTAATTGTTACATTGGTTCTAATTGCTTGTGCTAGTGGTTCAATTGCTAAGGCAAAAAGTAAAGAGGATAAAGGCCAACCTTGTCTGGTGCCTCTTTGTATGTTTATGAATGCTCTTTGGGATCCAGGGAGTTTCAAATTAGCTTTAGGGGAATTATAATATGTGTGAAGCATGTTTATAAATTGTCCTTTAAATCCAAATATAGTCAAGGTGGCAAATAAGAAAGGCCATTCAAGAGTATCAAATTCTTTTTCTAATTCAAGAAGGCATATACTGTAAGGGTATTAGATGATTTTAAAAGATGTTTAATATTTAGAGTTCTTTTAATATTGTCCCATCTTTAAGAAAGAGTGTCAAATCTGCATAATTTAATTCTGGAGGTATTTTCTCGCCTTTAAGAAATGAGTTAAATAAATTACATAAAAAAAGGAATGAGAATATATGAGAATTTTTTATAGTATTAATTAGTAAGTCCAATGGGAACAGGTGATTTTTCAGATTTTAATTACTTAATTATGTCTTTATTTCAATTTTGTAGGTCAGGATGAGAAATTGAGGGAAGGTCTAATGGATTTAGGTATGATGTGATTATATTATCTTGGGCAACAGCTTATCATAATTCTAAAAGGGATTATAATGGGAGTTTGTACCTCACTAGCCTCTTTTTATGCTCCTACTATTGCACCACATACAGCTTTAATCAAATTTCTCAAAACTCTCAAAGATGGGGATTAGGGAAAATTACTTACAGAAAGTGACCTTAACCTAGCCCTAGACCCAACCATAGATAGATCTAAAACACCAATAGATAACCGCTTTTCTAATAAACTTAAACAAATTTAAAAAAACTTTTGCATTCACTTAACCTTGTAGATGCTTGGAGAGGACATCATCCACAAGATAAAGAATATACATTATTTTCCCAGCACATAACTCTTATTCACATATTGATGACATTCTCATTAGCTCCTCTCTTTTTGATAGCTCCTCTAAAGCAAATATAAACTCCTGCACCTGATCTGATCACTCAAATTTAGGAACATAATTTAATTTACCCTGGTCTTGGAAACTTAATGAATATCTTTTATCTATCCCCTCATACCAAGATTAGATCTCCTCTGACTATTTTTTTATACTAATTTAAAAAAAGAAACATCAGCAGGCTGGCTATGAGTAACCAATAAAGCATTCCGATGAGGCACCTGCATAAAAATAGCTTCTCAACATAAAAAAGAATATCATCAGAAAGAACAGGAGTTAATGAAATATCTAAACTTATTAGAGAAAAAAAACTGCTTTCGTCCTCTCCCTCCTTAAGATGCCAAATTGATAGAACCAGATTGGAGCTTGATCATATTCTCTCTTATAAAACGGAAAAAGCACTCAGAAGAACTGGATATATTTGTTATTCTAAAGCAAACAAACCTGATAAACTCCTATCCAGAAAAATACAAACTTCATCTGTTTCTTCCATCATAAGTTGTTTCTCTTTTTTGAGTGCATAATAAAGTTTTCTTTTTTTTTCTTTTATATATTTGACTAGACAATTAACACAAAAGAGCCAAAAATAGGTCACTATCACACTGCAGCTACCCACTTCTGTTGCAAGAGGGTATATGTGTCCGTAGAGCTGAGAAATTACAGCTATATGCCATATTTAAAGCCTGCCTTCCTATAATTGTGTGTGTGTGTGTTAGTGGCATCTCCTAAAGATGGCAAACCAGCTATTCAACTATTCCCATAATTGCTACTAGAAGCAAACTTATATATTCACATTGTATTTTAATACAAATTATCTACAAATGTATATTATAATATGATATGGAGCTTATAGTAGTATAAACTCAATCTGTTATATGCACAGCGATTTTCCAGATTATCAGCCTTATTAAATTGACGATTCTGCCAATTGAATAGGGCTCTACATAAGCATCTTCACTAACTAAAGACTTCTGTAAAAATATATGCTATGTGCTTATATAGAGCCCTTTAGAATTGTCCGAATCCCAATTTAATAAGGCTGTATAATAGGGAATCATTTGATCTGTGCTATTTTCCAGTAAAGCCAAGGATAGGAATCTGATTTTTAAAATTAACATTTATCTTGTTTACATATATATATATATATACTAGCGACTTGCCCGTCAAAAATGACGGCAATAAAAACTGAAGCCTGGCAATGCTGTTTGCCACACAATGTAAGCCTCTCCCCCTCTACTTTACTGGCCTTGTGATGAGCGCCTTTGGCGCTCATCACAGGCCTTGCAATGAGCCCCTTTGGAGCTCATTGCGAGTCTCTCCCTCTGTCTACTTCCTCTATCGTGTCTTATTTCCCCCCTCCTCTCCCTCCCTTGTGTTTCCTTCCACCTCGTCTACCTCCTTTGCATCTCCTGCCCCCGTGTTTTTACCTCCCTCTCCCTCCCGTGTCTCTAAACCCCTCCCCTGTGTCTCTTTCCCCCTTCTCCCTCCCATGCATCTCTTCCCCCCTGTGTCTCCCCCAACCCTCCCCTGTGTCTGTTCCCCCCCGGCCTGTGTCTCTTTCCCCCTCCCCCTGTGTCTGTTACGGCCTTCCTCGTGTCTCCATTTCCCTCCCTTGTGTATCTTCCCCCCTGCACTCTCTCCCCTGTGTCTCTTCCCCCTCCTCTCACTCCCCTGTGTCTCTTCCCCCTCCTCTTTCTGTGCCTCTTCCTTCCTGTCTCTTCCCCCTCACCCTCTGTGTCTCTCCCCACTCTGTGTCTTCCACCCTCTCCCTCTGTGCCTCTTCCCCCGCCTCTCTCTGTGTGTCTCGCCA
This sequence comes from Discoglossus pictus, assembly GCA_027410445.1. Taxonomy (NCBI): domain Eukaryota; kingdom Metazoa; phylum Chordata; class Amphibia; order Anura; family Alytidae; genus Discoglossus; species Discoglossus pictus. The sequence goes on along the minus strand of CM050163.1, from coordinate 174,164,250 downwards.
CTGTGTCTCTTCACCCCTTCCTCTGTTCCCCCCCCCCCCCTGTGCCTCTTTCCCCCTCTCTCTGTACCTCTTCCCCCCCTTCCCTCTGTGTCTCTTCCTCCCTCACCCGCTGTATCTCTCCCCCCTGTGTCTCTTCCCCCCTCTCCCTCTGTGCCTCTTCCCCCCTCTCCCTCTGTGCCTGTTCCCCGCTGGCCTGTGTCTCTTTCCCCCTGTGTCTGTTCCCCTCTCCCCCCCCATTTCCCTCCCATGTGTATCTTCCCCCTGTTCTCCCTCCCGTGTGTCTTTTCCCCCTCCTCTACCTCCCCTGTGTCTCTTTCCCACCTATCCCTCTGTGTCTCTCCCCCCTCCCTCTGTGTCTCTCCCCCCTCCCTCTGTGTCTCTTCCCCCTCCCTCTGTGTCTCTTCCCCACTCTCCCTCTGTGCCTCTTCCCCACTCTCCCTCTGTGCCGTGCCTCTCCCCCCCCTCTTCCCCACTCTCCCTCTGTGCCTCTCCCCCCCCCTCTTCCCCACTCTCCCTCTGTGCCTCTACCCCCCCTCTTCCCCACTGGGCCGCGCTGCGCGCAAGCGTGGCTTGCGCCGCGCTCTGCGCATTCGCGGCTCGTGCCGCGCTCTGCGCAATGCGCAGCAGTTTACTCTCCCTCTGTGCCTCTACCCCCCCCTCTTACCCACTGGGCCGCGCTGCGCGCAAGCGCGGCTTGCGCCGCGCTCTGTGCATGCGCGGCTTGCGCCGCGCTCTGTGTAATGCGCAGAGCGCGGCTCGCGCCGCGCTCTGTGCATGCGCGGCTCGCGCCGCGCTCTGCGCAATGCGCAGCAGTTTGTAATTGTCTAACTGCGATTCGTCTGAAGCGTGACGACGAATCGCAGTTAGACAATTATAATATGTGATATATATTTATATATGTAAGTCAGTAACAGTTAAAAGATAATTAACAATGATAATCTACAATGATTGTGTTTGGCAGCTTAGCTACAATCCTGCTGCCAATAGAAAAACAAACTCTTTAACAATAAATGTACAAGCATGATGAAACAGTGACTACTGGCCATGGGAAGATTTTTAACTATGTAACATTAGGGGGCCTCATTGGGAGTAACACCTAATTTGCTTAAAAATAAATGTAATTTTTGGTTTCTGTATATTTCACATATAGACCCTACATTATCTAGCCAGTTCTCATCTGCATGTTCTTTGTTTGGGGAGAAGGTTTGTGTAAACTACGATTCCACCTTCTCATACCTGCAGCTCCATTAAATTCGGGCTACATGTTAAAACTTAGTCAGTAACGTAACCCACAAGACTTAAGGCTATTAAATTAGCCTCTTAAACCGACCAGCAGACGTCTTACGGGTTAAGACGCTGGACGGACAAAAAATGCCTACGGGACGTGGAACATGGAACTTCGTGACCACAAATCCTTTGTTCTGTCAAGCCCTTTACCGCTGCGTTTCCAATGTAGCTATTAAATTGCAACAATTTTGAAAAACGCCATGGCGTTCAAGCTCATAACCCGCAAATGGTGGCAGAAACATTATGGGCTCCAAATAGGACTTGAAAATGGTTTACTCACTACTTTTAAACACTGTATAGGGCAATATAAACATACCAGTGCACTATAACATACAGGGAAAGCCTGGAAAGGCATTAACATTACTTGCACAATAATCCCCCAATAAAAAATAGGCATTAAAAAAATATTTATTTTTTATCAAATGTTTGGATGGTCATGCACATGCCAATATGAAAGGCTATGCTGCAACATGCAGAAATCAATTAAAGACACACTACATGATTAAATAGCAACACCAAAACACAAAACTCATGCCATATTAACCCTTTCTCACTCACAGAGGCTCTATTGTGGCCCCTAAGATATCAATATAATTGAATACACATCTCACTCATTACATCTACATATGGTAACACCAATAGTGGCCATATTTCACCGCCACATCACAAGTACCCAGAAAACATTTTATTATTTGTTGTTCAGTCCTTCAGTAGTGTCCGACACTCTGTGACCCTATGGACTGCAGCACATTTAGCTAGGTCTCTGCCTGTGCTGTTCTACAAGGTTTGCATGCCAAAGATCCTGGGATGGGTTGCCAGTTCCTTCTCTAGTGTATTGGGATTTGTGTTTCCTCTTTGCTATCACCTGCCCACCTACACTGGCCCTACGTGGTATAGCTAACAGCTTCATTTAGGTACACAAGCCCCTTCACCACCACCACTTATGTAAATTGATGAATAGCAGAAAAGAATGGGAGGTCACCAAATGGGAATGGGTATACATTTTGGCACATGACCACCGGCAATGTCGTGGGACTTTCCAGGATGGGCGTATCGGAGATTACCCCTGATGGAGGTGAGTTGGCTGTTGATCCCCGTGCCTCTGCACAGCCTCCATGTGTATTTGAGGCCCCATTCTGATGGGATACAGTAGATTAGTGTGGTGTATGTTGCCCTAGTCCCCTTTAGCATTGCTAAGTGGTGGTGGTGAAGGGGCTTGTGTACCTGAATGAAGCTGTGAGTTTTACCATGTAGGGCCACTGTTGGTCGGCAGATGATAGCAGAGAGGTCAGACAAGTCATAATCCACTAGAGAAGGAACTGGCAACCCCCTCCAGTATCTTTGACACGTAAACCTGGTGGAAAAGCACAGGCAGAGACCTAGCTAAATGTGCTGCAGTCCACAGGGTCACAGAGAGTCAAACACAACTGCAGGACTGAACAACAAATAATAGAATGTTCACTGGGTACTTGATCTATGTAATGTGGCAGTGAAATATGGCCACTATTTGTTTTCCCAAATGTAGATGTGATGAGCAAGATGTATATGCAATTATAGTGATATTATAGGGGCGACAATATGGCCTCTGTGAGTGGGAGGAAGAGTTAATATGGAATGTGTTTCATGTTTTTATGTTGCTATTTAATCAGGTAGTGTGGCTTTAATTATGTTCTGCATTTTGCAGCATGGTTTTTCATATTGGAATGTGCATGACCATTACAACATATGATAACAAAAATATTTTTTGAAAAGGCTTTTCTATTATTGGGGGATTATTGTGCATGTAATTGCATTCCCACATATGCTAAGTTGTGGTGGTGAAAGGGCTTGTGTATTTCAATGAAGCTGTGAGTTATACCATGTAGGGCCACTGTAGGTGGGTATGTCATAGCAGGAGAGTCTTTCCTCTCTCACTCTCTCGGGAACTACAATCAAATACACTGTCTGAAGCTTTGCTGAAGCCTCTCCACTACCTATAGACCTCCGTTTCTCCTCTCTCACTCTCTCTGGAACTACAATCAAATACACTGTCTGAAGCTTTGCTGAAGCCTCTCCACTACCTATAGGCCTCAGTCTCTCCTCTCTCACTCTCTCTGGAACTACAATCAAATACACTGTCTGAAGCTTTGCTGAAGCCTCTCCACTACCTATAGGCCTCAGTTTCTCCTCTCTCACTCTCTCTGGAACTACAATCAAATACACTGTCTAAAGCTTTGCTGAAGCCTCTCCACTAGCTATAGGCCTCAGTCTCTCCTCTCTCACTCTCTCTGGAACTACAATCAAATACACTGTATGAAGCTTTGCTGAAGCCTATTCCACTACCTATAGGCCTCAGTCTCTCCTCTCTCACTCTCTCTGGAACTACAATCAAATACACTGTCTGAAGCTTTGCTGAAGCTTCTGCCCTACCTATAGACCTCAGTCTCTCCTCTCTCACTCTCTCTGGAACTACAATCAAATACACTGTCTGAAGCTTTACCGAAGATAACATATTACATACTAGAATATACTCTTCCATCCCCTTTAGATTGTAAGTAGAGAGTTTTCTACAAAGATTCTAAGCTCAAAACAGGGCCCTCCATTTTCTGCAGTTTGTTGAAATTATATTTTTCCCCTGTATAGAGCTACAGAATATGTTGGAGTGTTACAAATAAAAGTAATAATAATAATAATAACAGCAGAGAGGTCAGACAAATCTCAGTCCAATAGAGAAGGAACTAGCAACCCACTCCCGTGTCCCCTGGCATATTCATTTAGGCCCTCAGGGGAATGTTCCTTCTCCACAGTATCACTAATTGGACTTGGCCTGTGTATTAACCCTTTATTCTGATTTGATCTGATATTTGGTATTATATGATGTCTAATGCTATTACTTGTTTTAATAGGTATGGATCTATTGCATGTTAACTAGGGCTCATTAGTTCACATCTATAGGAATATGACACTAATGTAATGCATGTGGATATCCCATAACCCCAACCATTGAAAACACTCTGACAACGTTACAACGGTATAAGAAAGTTTTTTTTTACACAGACCACAATCAGCAGTGGTCAAGACTGTGCATCAATATCATGGGTGTTGTGTGGGCAGGTCCCATAGAGAGCAAGAGGTTATTATTGAAAAAAAGGGCATACCTACAGGTGCTAATATAATAGTCTAGAATAACCATGATGCATAGCACCTACCAGTGTCACATGTGGTCATTACACCACTGCAACCAGAATCTGATGAAAGAAAGGATCATCACAAATTGCTCCATTTAATTGAAGAAACCATTAATGTGCACAGCACTTACAACTTGTCTGAATCTGCTCAATGAAACAGATGATTCAACCTCTGGACTGTGTAATCCAATCCAGTTTCACACATACAGTGTAGTAACAAAAAAATTGACAACAATTAAAAGGTGGTCAACTAAAAAAAGGCGGAGAAGGATAAAAAAAAAAACTAATCACAATGCATGTAAAGTACAGTGCTAAATACTGTACCAATATACCAAATCACCTGATTCACATCTGCAAGCATTATTAACTATTAGCTAGGTCTATATATAATCTGTAAAATGGGTAAATAGCCAATAATACAGAGAGGACACAAATGTCAGCAGCCAGATTAAATGTCACTTACATCAGACCCAAGGATCTGTTCTCAGACCGATATTGAGGTCAGGATCACATGCTGCACTAGTGCATATATTAATTCATTAAAGTCATTAACAGGCCATTGTGAGACGTTGCAAGTCCGCCACCATAGCGGTAATAGTCTACATTGAAGCTAACAGCAATCATGTCTGATATATCTGGCTATATGATAGCTTTAAGTTTGTGGGAGCTACATGTTAAGGGGGGCTATCATTGAAGGAATGTCTACCCGAGAGGCACTGAGAAAACCTTACACCTCATACATTTCCTCCACAATGCTTGCAGATGAAGGAGATGCCCTCATGGACCTGAATTGTACCCAAAAAAAAAAGGCCTGAACAAAAACATAGGGACTGCAGTATTCCTTCTCAACAGCATTCCTTAGTGAACATCAATTGGTGACATGCTAAACAGAACCCTACGTGTCCACAGAGAAGAGGACCATGTAATGGGAGGTAGCCATCTGCATACAAAATATCACCATCACATAGGCCAAGATCCAAGACTCTGTAGCCCGGCTAGATTTGGTTAACATTGTGACCAATAGATTGTCACTGAGGATTGCTGTTGATGAGGCACAAACATGTCCGCAGCCAATATGTCCTCCTCCGCCTTGCCACAGGGCACACATCCTTTGCGTTGTTCACATCAGTTGCTCCAGTATGATGGCCAGCATCTCTGCCTGCTCAGCCTGGCTCTGTGGTGGTGGGGATGGAGGTCCTGGTTGCAGGGCCGGGTGAGGAGGTAGTGGGGATGGAGTGGGGAGGGTCAGGGACCCGGCTGGAGCCAGGGGTGATTATGGTGGTGTCTGTGTCCCCGGTGGCGGTGGAGGCCAAGCCAGTGTACTGGTGTGTGGGGAAGGAGGTGTTGGCCGGCTTGCTTGCGAGTTGGAGAGCCCCGGCGAAATCCAAAGTCGTTCGAAGAGGGGTTTAGTCAGGTCAAATCCTCTATGGCTTGCTGTCTGTAGGGGCAGGACTCCCCCACCATAATGACCTCCCCATCCTCAGAGCCAGGGCCCTCTGAATCTCCTAATTCCTCCTCCCCTGAGCTGGTTCCTGCTGGTCGGGGGCCGAAGCCCCCGCCTCTGGCTTACCAATGGACCCCGACCTCCTGGATTCTGAGAGATAGAAAAGAAAGGTACATGTCTTTAGTATGACAATAAATACATTGTAATGTGTTCATTCCTAACTATCTAGTCTTGAACATGGATGATTCTCTTTATTGCAACTCAGATTAGCTATATTTGATCCATTCTTTGGTTTCTAGTCTTGATCGTTCTTGGCTCCTAATGCTATCTTGATTCCGGCCGTGGTCTGTAACTGCATAAGTTGCAGTGGGCACACCAATACATGGACTTTCAATTGCTTGATTACTGTTATGGTGCCCAGGAATGACAGAGATTTGTCAGGATCATAGATTTAATGACGCATCCATGGATTTAATGACACATCCATCTATCCCCTGTTAATTCCATGGAGTTGTCAGTGTCCTTGTTGGTCAACATGAACATGTGTAATGTGTGTGATGCACATGTGGTGGCATGTTGGTGTATGTCCTATTTACCTGCCATGGAGGCTGGATCCTGCTGGGCCACCATGCCTGAAGCTCCAGCGGTGCTCTCAGAAGGTCCCTTGCGACCCTCTCCCACTCATAATAGGTCACACTGAGTCCTTGCTCCTGTCTTGACATCATCCTCCTCACCTTGGCCCTGATATCATCAAGTCAGAGCTTCACAGACCTCTCATCTCTAGGCGCTGTGCCTACTGCTGTCCTTACTGCCTCCTTCCAAGCCTGAGCTCTAGGCCCAGGCTTCACTTCCCTCACCCCTGAGAGGATGACAGGGAGCCATGGATGGCACAGAGGAGGACCACATTCTCCGGGTGCGTATAGTTCTGGGGCCTGTGCTTACCCTAGCCTCTTGCCCTCTTGACTGTGGATGGGGACCCTGGCCTGTCCCTGAGGCCTGTACCTTTCCCATACTACTACCCCCCCCCGGGACAAGGTCTCTACCCCTCTGTCCCTCTCCTACGTGTGCCTGACGGGACCCCTTCCACCACCCGCCACTGCATTCTCCACCTCTTCCTCTTCCTACTCCTTTCCCTCCTCCTCCTCTCACTCCTCCGCTTCTCCTCACCCTCCTCTTCTCCCTCCTCGCTCTCCTCTCGTCCCTCCTCACCCTCCTCTCCTCACTCCTCGTTCTCCTCACCTCCATCCTCAACCTCCTCTCCCTCCACCTCCTCTCCCTCCTTACTCCTAACCTTCTCCTCTCCACCTCCACTCTATATAACCTCCTGTCGCTCCTCCTCCTCAACTCTCCTCTCCAACTCCACCTTAGTCTTCCCACCTAACTCCTCCCTCCATCATTAAACAAAATTAAAATAAGGATAAATCAAAAAAAGTATTACTGTAATATGTGTGTTGGAAAAAATAATGTATGTGCTATGTGTTATTAATAAGTGTAGGGGAATGTGGTTTGGGGGATGGGATGGGTGTGCTCTTATATCTCTATGTGTGTTCTTTAAACTATGTGTAGCAAATATGTAATGTAAGTCTTAAGTGTAAATGTGTTTGAAATAGAATATAGATGACTAAAAAAAATATGTACCGTATATACTCGAGTATAAGCTGACCCGAGTATAAGCCAAGGCACCTATTTTACCACAAAATACTGGGTAAAATGAGTGACTCGAGTATAAGCCGAGGGTGGGAAATGTGCTGCCCCCTGTGTCCGTCCCTTTTGTGTCTTCTGTGTTCCCCTCTCTCCCGTGTCTCTTCTCCCCTGTCCCTTCCGTGTGTCTCTCCCGCCCCTCTCCCTTCCCTGTGTCTCTTCCCCCCTCTCCCTTCCCTGTGTCTTTTCCTCCCTCTCCCTTCCCTGTGTCTCTTCCCCCCCCCCTCCTCATTCTCAACCTCACTGCTCAACCCTGGTATATGCTAATGACGCAGCGCAAGTGTGACGTCACTTCATTAGCATACACCAGGTGCCGGCACCCGGTATATGCTAATGACGTGGCGTGCATGTGTTGTCACATGCGCAACAAATCAATACCCGGAAGGAGCGGAGGCCGGAGCAGGTAAGTGAGGGGAGGGGGGGGGTAGTATATGGGGGGGGTTTAGAATGAGGGGGGGTTGAGGATGAGGAGGGGGAGGGAAAGAGACACGGGGGGGTAGAGAGACACAAGGGGGGCTAGAGAGACAGAAGGGGGGTGAGAGAGACACGGAGGGTAGAGAGACACAAGGGGGGTTAGAGAGACATGGGTGGGAGAGTGGGAGAGTGACTCGAGTATAAGCCGAGGGGGGCCTTTTTAGCCTTAAAAAAAGGGCTGAAAAACTCGGCTTATACTCGAGTATATACAGTACATCAAAATTAAAAGATGTATAAATCAAAAAAGTATTGCTGTAATATGGGTGTTGGAAAAAAATGTATGTGCTATGTGTTATTAATAAGTGTTGTTGGATGGGGTGTGGGAGATGGGATGGGGGGATGGTGTCCTAATGCTATTTAGCTCTATGTGTGTTCTTTAATCTATGTGTATTGCAAATATGTGTATTCTGTAAATATGTGTAAGTCTTAAGTGTAAATACATTTGAAATAGAATATAAACAATCAAAAAACGCAATCTACCTCTTTGAAACCACTACTTCTCTCTCCAATAAATTCACCCACCAGCTCCTGGACCTGCGTGCTACTTTCAATGACATTTTTGGCTGACCCGTGCCAGTCTTGGTGATCTCTATGCGGTCCTTTTCAAGGACCTTGAACCTAAAACATGGACCAATAGGGCCATCCCAGGGTTGACATGGATGTTAGCCGCAATACACCTCCTTGCCTCTGGTAGCTTCCAGAATACCCTCAGCATAGCTGGAGGAATAGCTCAGCCAAGCCTGTCCAATTCTTTGAGTACATTTATCTGAGGTATTGTTCTGAAAGCTACCAGATACATCAGTTACCCTAACACTGTGGAAGAGATCTTGAAGGTGAAAGATGATTTTTACCGATTAGGAGGTGTCCCTAATGTGCTCAGTGCCATTGATTGCACACATGTTGCATTGATACTCCCTAGAGAGCAAGATGCGTTATTCAGAAATCGCAAACATTATCATTCGATAAATGTACAGGTTGTTTGTGATGCGAACATGCGCATACAAATTTTCTTTGCAGGCTTCCCTGGAAGTGCTCATGACGCCCATATCCTGCATCAATCATCCACATATGATTTGTCTGAGGCTGGCCAATTTCCATCTGGATGGCTACTGGGTGAGTACACAGAAGTAATCACAGTCAACCTTATCTTACTAACACTGGATACAATAAAATATACATCATGTTTCTCTCTATTGCTCTGATGTTCACTTGTGCATAATGGAGCAATACTACCTGAGTCATAACATAATAGCTCATTGCTGTGCCTAGCCCTGTGTTTGTTTGCCCAAACAGTATGCATTTCACAAAAAAGAACAATTGATTAATCATTAGGAATTTGTTCATATGCATTACCTTTTATCCTGTGACATGGACATCTCTATTTGAATAACGAACTTTAGGTCACGCTGCACCTCAAAAGGCTCCTTATTTGGGCAGCAAACATCAAAAATGCCAGTTTATAAAAATACTTTCAGGCGTAGCTGTGACAGCTGATTGCTGTGTACTACTTCAGAAATATTGTACCTAATTGGACATAAGTTTAACCACATAGTGGTAGAGTGTAATTGTGCACTTAGTTACACCCAAGCTGGTTTTGTCAATAGGAGATACATGTCTTTGTTTTGATTTTAAGATATTTGTTTCTCATACTGGTGTCAATATCTTTTTATAGTTACCCAGTGATTACAGCTTTACGGCATATGAGGTCTACTGATCAATATTGGTTTGTTCTAGGTATGTTCTGTTTAGTTACCAATACCTTACTTTATTGATGGACTGATTATAGAGTTCTTGTTGCTCTATCTGCTACTTAAATGTCCTATCTGGTTATTGCTAAATATTTGTAGATAGGTATTATTTATAATACTCTTCCATATCCGATATTTATAAGCTGGGTCCTAATGTTGTATTTAAGTCTGACTATCACCAGTTAAATTACATTTCATTAGAGGCTTTTTTTTTATCTCTATCCTTCATGAAGTGTTATGTGTTATTTAATTATTTATCTCCTAGGTCATAATTATAGTATATGTTCATATGCTTTGTCAAACATTTTGTTTCCATCAGGTGATGCAGGATATGGGTGTTTGTCATGGTTGTTGACCCCTGTGAGCAATCCACAGACACAGGCAGAGGAGAAATATAATGTGGAGCATAAGACATGCCAGAATGTCATTAAATTGATGCGGTTCCGCTACATGGAGAGGAAAAGCCTTTACCCCCGCCTGTAGGGGATAATCTGCAGGGGTCACAACAACGTGCACGCATCATTCGTGAGTACTTCACATGTAAGTACAAACCCAATATAAAATAACTACAGTATAATGTACCTGTATTATACATAATTCCCAAAACTCTTTTCTCCATCCCCATTATCATACAGAGTATCAAACAGTCCACAGTAGAGAAGAGTTCCCTGATATGATGTATGTCTCATGATGCACAGTTGATTAACAATGAATACACTACAACATGCCACGCTATCAGTTATAGGTAAGTAAGCACACATTCCCATACACATCTTAAGTACTGACACATCAAAACCTCAATAGCATAGATAAATGAAGTGGATTATATATCCCACATTGTCAATGTATATATGCCCCACATTCCTATATGATTACCTCAACACACTATTGACCAGTAGTGTTCACATCGACTGATCATGACAAACCACATCCAATAGGAATCAATGCAATTCATATAAATCCAGAAATATGAACATCCCTGCAGATATGTAACAAGGATATATGTACTGCATGAGATTAAAATATGTGATCATAAATCATATTGTAACTTAATGTTCAAGGCAACATTATTGCAGTGGATAATTTTTGATTCTAATAATCACATCATATTGCCATTATAGAACTGCTGCCGTGTGTCAACTCATCTTTCAACAACATAGACAAAGAAAAACAATATGTACAGCAACATAACAACTGCTACATCAACGTGAACTACATAGTGAGTATTTGCTGAATAACATGTGCATGTACTGCACATGATGCAATGTTACAATAGCATGGTCATGAAATGTGGGAATGCTCATCATCATGCGTTGTTCTGACTGTGAGGAATGTGACACATCTTTGTGATCTGTAAGAAGCATACAAGGAACATGTTAATATGAACATTACACATGCTATATGACCGCCAACTTCCTCACATACCAAGACATGCTGGCAATTTCATAAATATGTCTTCACTGTTATTTTCTGACATATGAAACAAGCTACTCATCTGGCAGATGATGGGAAAGGATAAATCTGATTACTAATGATGTAGGAATATCACACCTATTAAACATTAATGCATCATTGTCGAGCCACATGTGGTGTGTTACCTTGGACGTGGTCCAGAGATTATCCACATGGTGATTTGTTCCATCAAGACACATGCATTGTGGATCTTTATTATTTCTGACAGCTTATGGCTTACGTATGGGATGTATTCTGGAAACTGAAAGATAGGCCTACATTATTGGTGTTATTGATGTGACCTTCAGCATACAGTATGTTCATTATGCTTTAGTCATTCATGTGTTGCATAGGGTGAGATATCTGATTCTTAATACTGATGAGCTAATATATGTCACCTGATGTTCCTTGCATATCCACAGCATGTGTATGCTCACATGCTCTACATAGATTTATTTATACCTATTGCTTTAGACATGCTTTTCTCTCCTCTACTTGGACTATTGTGAAGGCTGCATCATACATCCTTCCAGATCTCTTCTTCAGTGCTGATGTGATTTTCCCTGTACATATGGGGAAGAGTAACTCTAGGCTTGGTACATAACTGTTAATGAGGTTACCTTAACCTTCAGTTAAGCATATGCAACAACAGATAATAGAGATGCTCATTCAGAGAACAGAATTCACCTCAAACAGTCTGATTTGTTGTGAGTGAATCTCTTGCATAAGTTGAAACAAACTGATATGGTCCTGGTCAAGTTCCCATCTGAGTGTCCAAAGTTATTTATGGAGAGGCTGTTTTCATAGCTGATAATCATTCCCAGTGAACTGACCTATTGGGGTTATAACATTAATGGATTGAGCACTTATACCTCTGCGGTTGCATAGGAGTGTCTGTTGGACACACAAGCCTACACAGATTACTTCTCCCCATGATTATATCTCCATATTCTGTATTATTGTTTTTGAATATTGAATTTTATGGTTCTCTTGATAACTTTAATAATATGATGTAACTGATATTGCCTCATGTTGGATGATACACTGTAAATCCCCCTCAACTGACCATCTATATCAATGTCATTCCCCCTGCCTGCATTCTGTTCGTCTATCCCTATTTCCCTGTGTTACTGGAACTCCATATCCTACCCACCTCCAACATGATACTGTGTATACCTGTGGTCATTTGTATGGTTTTGGTGATATTTATGTTATTATGTTTTATGAAATTAAATATTATTTATCAGTAGTGATGTCGCGAACATCAAATTTTGGGTTCGCGAACAGCGGACTCGAACTTCAGCAAATGTTAGCAAACCCGGCGAACCGCCATAGACTTCAATGGGCAGGTGAATTTCAAAACCCACAGGGACTCTTTCTGGCCACAATAGTAATGGGAAAGTTGTTTCAAGGGGACTAACACCTGGACTGTGGCATGCCGGAGAGGGCTCCATGGCAAAACTCCCACAGAAAATTACATAGTTGATGCAGAGTCTGGTTTTAAGCCTTAAAGGGCAAAAATCACCTAACATTCCTAAATTGTTTGGAATAACATGCTTTAAAACATCAGGTATGATGTTGTATCGATCAGGTAGTGTAAGGGTTACACCCGCTTCACAGTAACAGACCAATCTCCCCATTTAATGCACCGCAAACAACCGCAAACAGTCCCTTTGCACAACTGCAAACTCCCAATTTGCACAAGGTTGGATACCAAGCTAGCCATGTCCCGTTCCTTTTCCTCACTGATATCATTGAAGGTCTCTTCCTCCACCCAGCCACCAAGGGTCCCTGAAAGGTGACAACAAGCCCGCTGGGATGCCTGCTGTGTTTGGTCTTCCAACTCCTCAAAGCCACCTTCCTCTTCTGACTCCTCTTTTTCAGACTCCCAGAGACTTGGGGCTTTCACTGCCCTGCATGGAAGATTATACACAGGTCAGAGTCTGGGGGCTTCCACTGCCCAGAATGGAAGATTATACACAGGTCAGAGTCTGGGGGCTTTCACTGCACAGCATGGAAGATTATACACAGGTCAGAGTCTGGGGGCTTCCACTGCACAACATGGAAGATTATACACAGGTCAGAGTTTGGGGGCTTCCACTGCCCAGCATGGAAGATTATACACAGGTCAGTGTCTGGGGGCTTCCACTGCACAGCATGGAAGATTATACACAGGTCAGAGTCTAGGGGCTTCCACTGCACAGCATGGAAGATTATACACAGGTCAGAGTCTGGGGGCTTCCACTGCCCAGCATGGAAGATTATACACAGGTCAGAGTCTGGGGGCTTCCACTGCACAGCATGGAAGATTATACGTGTTGCCTCTGTCTGCGTTATTATAAGGTGTGTACTGTTAAGTAGTACTATTCCTATCGGTTTAATCCCTGTTACGTCCGCTATCAGGGGACGTGTATATGGCATGGATTTTTGGAAGCGGGAGATAGAAAAAGATGCTTGGTCGGTCCTCCCACTTCAAATTTGGGGCACTGCGCGTGCAATCTAAGGTGCCACTAGATATGAGTGTCACTGTGCACTGGCAAAAGTTGGCAGAGTAGATGCAATAGGCTTCACACACACGCCTGTAGGCATGCAATTGCTATTCAATCTATTACAGTCAAAAAAGTGTTGTTTTATGTCACTGAGCACAATATAAGCTGTGAGCCTAACAAAGGCAGGCAAGTGAAATTAGATTACAGGAAAAAAATGGTTGTTTTCAATGTATGTTACACCACCAGGTATGAACAGTGAAAATTAGCACAATATAAGCTGTTAGGTGTTAGCTTGTCACACACACACGCTGGCAGGCAGGCATAGATTACACACAAAAAAAATGATGTTCAAAGTTTCGTCAATGATAAAGTATAGGGGGCGAACCGAAAAGCGCATGTGTTCGCTGTTCGCGGCGAACGCGAACATACGAAAATCGTCGAACTGTTCGGGACATCACTATTTATCAGCAATGTTGTTTGTGTTATACTCATATGTTCATACTATAGCTTTTCCATAAAAACAATTACATTACACTGAAAGTCAACAGATGTGCTCATCGCCATCAGTTAGGGTTGTAAATATTCTGTACAATATGTGTTTACATTACTGTATATTAATCATGAATGTGGATGAATACCATCATTCTATTTAAACCCTTCATGTATATAGACATGACTCATGATTTCACAACCCTCTGGCTGACACTTACATCTATGTTGGCAAGGTACAGATTAATGTAGTATATGTATATCTCTAAGAATAACACTTCATTATACCTGGATTCTGTTAATTAGAAATCATGATACAGTACAAACACATAGAAACAGTGATAACAGCATAACATCATCATACTTTATTTCATCCACAGAGCACAATCTGAAATGGTCAAGACTGTGTATCAATATCATGGGTGTGGTGTGGGCGAATCCCGCAAGGGCAAAATTCTGTGGCCAATCAAATGACACCTAAAGGGTTAACTGTGAGACAACATCATAAGGATAATGCATAGCATCTACTAGGATCACATGTGGTCAGGACACCACAGTAACCATAATCTGATGGGACATGGGAACATCATATAACACTCCATTTCATGGAAATAATCAATAATGTCCATACAGCAACCATCTGTTTTCTATCTGACATATTGAACACATGCTAGAAATCATGAATCATCTGATCAGTAATCAATTCCACACACAGTGTTTTTTCATATATTACTGCTGATTCACAAATAGATGATCGGTGGTAGTGGTGACAGCATCGGTGGTAGTGGTGACCACATTATTGGCAAAGGTGACCGCATTAATGGCAGAGGTGACTACAGCAGGCCCTGAGGTGTTAGCAGAAAGGCTTGGGTGTCGACCCATGTTGGGGGACCCCATGGTGCGGGACCCAATGTTGGGAACCCCATGGTGCGGGACCCCATGGTACAGGCCCCCATGGTGGGGGACCCCATGGTGCATGAGTGGTTGCGGGCCGCCCTCATGGCTACAATGTTGCTGGAGCAGGCGGCAGCGTTGAGGATGTCTGGGCCAGGAGATCGCAGGTGAAGGTGGCTGGAAAAGCTGTGGCTGGCTGAATGATGTTGTTTAGGGCCCAGGCAATGATTCCCATGCTCAATATGCCGATGAATAGCCAGCTTGTGTGGATGATCCCAGGCCCTCTTGAATGTCCTGGCCCTCCTCTTTGACCACTCCCACCTCCATTGGTGCCTCCTCCTGTTGCTCTGTGGCTGGCCTGGAATGGAATAGACATATATTTCAGTTGGTTTGCCTACACAATTGACAGCTATGTGTTTCCATGTCCTTGACATCATGGTCACCTGTAACTGACTGTGGTGCTTGTGTTACACAGATGAACCACGGCCTGCATAATTAGCATTGGGCATCATGGCTCATACGAATATATATACTGCAGGTGCTGTGTGCAATCTGCATGTGCATCAGACACTTGCTCTGCTGAATGTACTGTGCAGTGTGTGAGACTGACCAATCTGTGAAATGTTCCCAGCAATGGTTTTTAATATGCAGCTGAGACATGGTCCAGGTTAGGACAGAATATGACACGCACATGCAGTCCTACAGAGTCTGTATCCAGATATGATGCAGTGTGCACACCCAGATATGTACTCTCTTTTCAATGTCAAATTAATATTGATATAATAGCAAGTTGTACTAGTTTTAAATGCAGCTATTGTCCAGACATTTCATTAAAACTAATTATGAAGAAGATATTTTTGCTGACAGGATTTACATGGTTGATATTGCCCATATATCTTCAGTCATAACCATTGGGCTTACAGTGCTATTGTATGTCAGTTATCTATGCATGTGGGCAGGGGTGTAGGAGGCAGTAGAATTCTAGAGGGATAAAGCTCATAGGATACAACAGCCAGAGTACAAGCTTATTTATACATACATAAAAATATTGTTATATATGCAGGTATTTGTCCACCCCATCCTCACTTTGCATCCCCAGTAGCATGTGCTGCTTTTGCCTCCTCTGCCATCTTCTTCTTCACCTTCTGCCTTCAGTCGTCATATCTATGTCTAACAGACTTTGTGTCCCTATTAGCGACCCATAATGCCGCAACAGCTGCAGTAACCTGGGCCCAGGCATGTGGCTTATTGCTAGCCCTCACATCTCTCCCACTATTTATTATTAGCGGCACAGACTTCCCTAAGGAGAACATCCATCTCCTCTGGGCCATAATTGGGGGCCCTGTACTTTTCCACAGCATCTTGCCCTGACAACTTGCCTGGGGCTCCTGTCCTCCCTGTCCTCTCCCTGGGGCCGGTTTCTCATTCCCACTACTTCCCCCCCCCCCTGCGATCAGGCCCCTGACCCTCTGCCCTTCCACCTTGTGTGCCTACATCTGGAGGCACATCCCCCCCCCCGCTGCTCTTCTCCCCCTGACCTCCCTGACCTTGATCTCCTTCCCTCCATACCTCTAGCTCTCCTTACTCTCCTCACTATTCCTCTTCTCCTCACTCTCCTCACTTTCCTCCTCCCCTCCTCTACCCTCCTATGATATATGAAATAAAAATAATAAATATAAAAATAAATATAATATATACAGTATGTGAATGTGTATCAGGTAAAACAAGAATGTGAGTACTATGTTTATAGTAATTGTATGTGGGGTGGGGGTGGGGGGGGGGGGGTTTAGGTGTGCGTGGCCTACCGCTATGTATAGCTATGTGTACATTTTTATCTATGTGTGTGAATGATGTGATATCAGTAATTATGTGTGTTGTAAATTAAGGGTTAAAATATCTTAAAATATACAAAAATCTTACTAATATATTTATTTATGCCCTATATTAAAAAGTAACCTGATCTATTGCAAATTAGGCATATATATTTAAACACAGAATGACTATTCAGAGTATTGCAGTATAAGGTGATATATTTTTTCTTGAACAACCATTTTAGTTAGAGTGACAAGTTTCAAGAGGTTGCATGGTTGTATGTAACATAATCAATAGAATATACAGATCAGTCAGGATTGAGGAATTACAAACCCATGTGGGATCGAATACAGGCATCTTAAATCAAATAGTCGGGCAGAGAGAGTAATACTGGAACACTGGACTCCACTTAATAATCAGTATTGCAGTATTTTGTGATACCTTTTGTATTGGATAAATGCCTTATTTATATTCATGACCTTTCAAGAGGTGAGGTTCGTCCTCTCTCTATCAAGTCCTAAGCAATACTTTACATAAAATGGAACCCTCAGTTTGAATATAAACAGCAGATGCAGAGAGAGTGGCAAACAGGATCATATAGGGGTCAGTGGTCGGAGCTAGTGCATGGGGGGCCCTGATGCAAAAAACAAAGTCCACTTACCGGCTCCTCTCACACATTACATATACATACATATATACATATACAGTGTGTACACAGAGCAGTGATGGCAGCACTTACCTGCTCATGGAAGTCATGGAGGGTGATGCTCATGTCAGCTCCATGCGGGGATGCTGTTCCTGTTCATGCTTAAAGTGTGGAGGAGTGTCCTGTTAGCTCCTTGCCTGCATCTCACTCTGTCACTGCTCTGCGCTGAATTCTTTATGACCACCCCCCCCCCCCCCCCACCACCACCACCGGCTCCCTTCTTTTCCTCAGGGTGGGCCTAGAAGGGTATAAAGTCGGTGGGGTATGGGGGCTCTACACTAAACTACAATGCACTACAGACTTAAACAACAATAAAAATTTAGATTGCACTTGGGCCCCGCCAGAGGCCCCAGTGCATTGCACTGCCTGCACCGGCGGTAACTCTGCCAGTCATAGGGGTTTCAACACAACATGGTATCAGAAAAATATATACACATACTATTTACAAATATACACCAATATATACATGAAAAGCATGTGAAGCCAGAAATAAAATTTAAATTATACCCACCAATCCTACGCCGTTGACTTTCTACATGCTGCTAAAAATTCACAAACCAGGCCACCCATGGAGACCAATTGTTACAGGTATGGATAAACTGACTGAACAGATATCCTTAAACCATTAGTTAGTAACACCAGTAGATATATACAAGACACCACTGACTTTCTCAACAAACTCAGTCAGATGAAAGACCTACCTGCTAACACACTACTTGTCACCATGGATGTAGAGTCTCTATACTGCAACATCATAAACAAAGATTGCACTGTGGCATGCTTTAAGTGTCTTTCAACACACACTCAAAATAATAACAATATAAACCTGATGTTATTGCTAAACTAATATTATACATCCTTACCCACAACTATTTCACTTTTAACAAAGATACCGACCTACAAATGATGTTGACTGCCATGGGTACCAAAATGTTTCCACAATACGCAAATCTATTTATGGCCAATCTGGAAGAAACATTATTATCTATACAGTATCTATTTACAAACAATACAGATGCTAACTCTATAGATGATCTGCTCATCATATGGACAAAAGGAGAAAGCAAACTCAGAGACTTTCACAGTTCATTCAACACCTTCCATTCATCTATAAAACTTAAAATGGATTTCTTTACAAAACAGGTAAACTTTCTAGACACTGCTATATCCATCAACAATGGCACTCTATACTCATCTGTATATAGGAAACCCACAGACAGATGTAACTTCCTACACATCTCCAGTTTCCATCCCTCCCAAACCAAACAAGCCATCATCCATAGTCAAGCTATTAGATACCATTGCATATGCTCCAACAATGGAGACCGTGATAAAAAAATTAAAACAGTGTCTGAATCTTTCAAACAAAAGGGTTACAAACCCGGAACTATTACCCAGAAAGTAACCACTGCCATCAAAATACCCCATAAACACCTGTTAAAGTACAAAAACAAAGAAATTACTTCATGTATACCTCTAGTAACCACATACTATCCGGTTTTAGACAAAACATGGAAAATAATAGAACCATTACTAACTAAAGATGTACAATTAAAAAATATATTCCCCAAACTTCCTATTTAAACAACCACCAAATCTAAAACAGAAGCTTGTAAGATGAAGATTGGCCAATGAACACCTGAAGAGAGAAAATGGAACTAAACATTGTAACAAAAGTGCCTGTAAGTTATGTCAACACCTTTGTAATGATGACACAGCCACATATAACAACAAGACCTATAACATCAAACAGATCATTCATGCACATCCTCCAATGTGGTTTATATAATACAATGTAATACAAGTGAAATAGGTTGTTACATTTGAGAATTCAGGCAAAAACTGCTCTTTTACACAGATGATTTTACAGACATTCAATAAAGAAGCACAATGAAGACAATTATTGTACTCCAGTTGGACACCATTTTAGCCAGAATGATTACTCTAAAACCTAAAAAATCAAAAAAATCGAAGGGAATTTTAAAAACATCCAAGAGAGAAAATCATTTGAAATAAAAATGATCACATTCTTTAACACTTAAAATACAATATGCACTTGGGTTTTCTAACACATTATCGCAATTCCTTGTAATTGTTTTCTTATTTTACTATAAAAGGCTTATCACTCTTAGTGAGGTGTAGAGGCGAAGCTACTGATGGTGCAAGCAGTGCAAGGCATGTGGCACTTCCATCCCCCGCAGTCTTTCCATGGTCCCCTGTTCCCCCGTGTCCCTCCCATGGCTCCCACAGCCCTTCCATAGTCCCTGCGGGTCTTTTTTTTATTTTTTATTCCAATATATATACAAACTTACAGAACACTACATATAATGTTCCCTCATAATACATATCATATAAATACAGCTTTAATAATACAAAAAGAAATACAACAGTATAATACCGTAATAAGAAGAGAGATAGGTAATTTCATTAATTAATATGCACTTTTACCTATGAATGAGTTACATTTTTTTTAAAGTTTATCCATATATTGATCCCAAGTAGTCCCTTCCATCCCCTGCAGTCTTCCCATGGCCCCCTGTGGCCCCCGTGGCCCTCCCATGGCTCCCACAGCCCTCCCATAGTCCCTGTGTGTCTTCAATGGCACACTTAGGTCTTCAGGCCCCCCAGGCCACTATGGCCCCTGCAGATCCCCTGTGGCCCCCCTGTGAATCCTCTGTGGCCCCCCACAGGTCCCCAGTGGCCCCCAAGGCACCTTGTGGCTCAGGGGGACCTACCATTGGTCCCCTGTAGCACCTTATGACCCACTGTGATGTTCTACAGGCCCCAGGTGGCCCCTGTGCCCCCTGCTAGCCCTTTTGTTCCCACCGACTCTTATGGCCCCCACGGACCTCCAGCGGGCCCTTCAGGCCCCATATGCCCACTGTGGCCCACCACTGGCCCCAGGGGCTCCATGTAGGCCCTGTGGCTTCCAACAACCCCCTGTGTTTCCCCTCAGCCTCCTGTGTTGCCCCTCATGGACCTCTGCAGCCTCCCTCAGCCCCCTGTGTTCACCCTCATCCCCCTATGGCGCCCACAGCCCTCTGTGGCCTCCTTCCTCTTCTTGTGGCTTCATCGATCCTTGCTGGCCCCTGTGGCTCCCGCGTGGACCTCTGCGTCCCCCTCAAATCTCTGTGGCCCTCCTCACCCCAGGAAGTGGAGTGCAGCATTGAGCAGGTAAGAAAAATATTTAAATAGGTGTATACTGTATACGTAAATATATATATATATATATATATATATATATATATATATATATATATATAAAACAAAAAAAGGAGAACACCACACCAATTTTACTTAACTCCTAGATAATTCACAACTTAGTCTATAGGTATACTAAGTTGCTATTGCAATATATAGAAATAGAAGAAAAAGAGACAACTATTATCTGATACCCAGATTATCCTATAGACAGCAAAGTATCACCCAAGCAGGGAAGAGAGATATATGGTCAGCTCATATAAATGACCAACTGGTGGTATAAAACAACCAAATTTCGGTCAAAGTCATTCTGAATCACGGCTGGCCTGCAGGTGTCAAAATTGCTGTTATATTGCATTGGTAACGCAGTAGAGCTCTGAAGCAATAATACTAACCCTCTGAAGCAAATATAGCTAAATCATAACTTTTATTCTTACTATACCAAGATTAATTGGTAAAAGCAAAAAGACAAAAAAAAGGTGAAAAAAAGAAAAAAGAGGGGTTATAAAAACAAATCAACCAGGAGAGCCGCAGCTGCACAAGGGGGAAATATGTACATTAAATCAAATTGCATGTGTACTAATAATTGTTAATAAGGAGCCCATCAAGGACAATAGGATCCTAAACAGAATTTATGTTGGATATCTGCTGTCAAAAAGCCCACAGAGTATTAACCATAAAATAATAATTACAAATACAATAAGGTACAATAACTGTAAATGAGGAGCCCATCAAGGAAAATAGGATGACAAACAGAATTTGTGTTGGATATCTACTATCAAAAAGTCCATTAAGTATTAGCCATAAGACTAATTACACATACAATACCGTTTATCACCCCCATACAAGATAAATCAGGTAAATGAATACAGTGACCTAAACAGATCCCTCTATATTATACCTACTTAGAAGTTAAGAAAATACGTGGGTATGACTACCCGGGAGATACGAAAAATTGGGAAACATCATGAATAGCAAAAAAGACCTTCAAAAAGGAAATAAATTAACATCTGTGACTAGACATTTTCTAACAAAACATGACTCTGATACCAGGGGAATGAAATGTAATACAGCAGATCTCTTTGGGCATTAAAGGTGGAAATCTAGAAAACAGTATATATTTGCTTTTGTGTTACAAACAGGTGTTTAATCCACTTGCGAGTCCTATCTAGTACTCATATAATTCGTTGATACCTGGCTTCTGTAATTGTGATTTGGACAATTGAATAGGCACCAAATAGCCCTATTAAATTTGAAACCCGTAGCGGCATCGGCAAGCACGCAGAGGCTGCAGGCTTGAAATTTGTTACAGAGCTATTAAATTGAACCATGCTGCGACTTACGCGCCGTAGACGCAAGCTGGTAAACCATTCTTGCACACTTTGCAAGTGCAGCCGTGAGCATGATCAATTAGTAAGTCCCGTAGTTACGTGTTTAGACAGAGCCAATGGCAAAAGAGATCGTCATCATTGCGTCACTGAAAAATGGAGGTTAGATTTCAAAGCCTTACGGGCTTCAATTACAAGATTCGATCGGACCTAAATTCCAGAAATAATGCAATATTTATTAATCAGTAAATATGACATTCAAGTTGATGCAAGTTCCATTATATGTACAGTATTAACACATTGATATAACACGGAAATGAAACATTAAAAAAAGTATTTTTATATTGCAGATTTGCAAGCTTCAGAATGTTGTTCTATTAATTTTAATATCTAACATCACTTTCCCATTAATCATAGGTACTGTAGTGTAGGGAACCAAAGAACACCTGGAATACCAAAATGAAGCAGGTCAGAAATTAGTAGAATTCTGTCAAGATAATTCTCTGGTCGTAGCAAACACCCTCTTCCAACAGCCTCCGAGACGACTCTACACATGGATATCCCCAGATGGACAACATAGAAATCAGATTGACTATATGCTTTGTAGCCAAAGATGGTAGAGATCTATACAGTTAGCAAAAACAAGACCTGGAGCTGACTGAGGCTCAGTTGATGAGCTTCTTATTACAGAGTTGAAAATTAGACTGAAGAATAGAGGGAAAACCATCAGACCAAGTAGATACAAAATAAAAAATACCACTTGTGAATATACAGTGAAAGTAAACAGATTTAAGGAAATAGACATGGAAGATAGAATGCCTGAAGAAATTTGGAACGAAGTTTGCAACATAATACAGGAAACAGCAACAAAGAATATCCCTAAAAGAAAGAAAAGTAAGAAGTCAAACTGGCTATCTAATGAGGCTTTGAAAGTAGCCCAGGAAAGAAGGAAAAGTGAAAGGTAGTGGAGATAAGAAAAGATGTGTCCAACTGAATGCAGAATTCCTGAGGATAGCAAGAAGAGACAAAGAGACATTCTACAATGAGTGATGTAAAGAGATTAAAGAAGATAACCAAATGGGTAAATCAAGAGATCTCTTCAAGAAAATTGGGATCCTAAAAGGAACCTTTCATGCAAAAGTGGGATCGATAAAAGACAAAAATGGTAGGGACTTAACAGAAGAAGATCAGATAAAGAAGAAGTGTCAGGAACACAATGAAGATATATACAGTAAGGATCTGAACACCAGTGATGACCTCAATAATTTGTCCAATGAGTTGGAGCCAGACATCTTGGAGACTAAAGTGACATGGGCCCTATGATGTCTTGCTGATAATAAGGCTACACAAGGGGATGGAATGAACTATTCAAAATTCTACAGGATGATACTATAAAAGTGTTACTTGCCTTATGCCAACACATTTGGAAAACTCAACCATGGCCAATAGACTGGAAAAGGTCAGTCTACATCCCAATCCCAAAAAAGGCAGTGCCAAAGAGTGCTCCAATTATCAAACAATTGCACTCATTTCACATGCCAGCAAGGTAATGCTTAATTCTACAAGCTAGAGTCCAACAAAAGGAACTACCAGATGTGCAAGCCTGGTCCCGCAGAGGAAGAGGCACAAGAGATCAAATTGCCAATATCGGCTGGATAATAGAGAAAGCAAGAGAGTTACAAAAAAAACATTTACTTCTGCTTCATAGACTATGCTAGAGACTTTGACTGTGTGGAACACAACAAATTGTGACATGTCCTTAAAGAGATGGGAGTACCAGATCATCTCATCCTTCTTCTAAAGAATCTGTATGTTGACCAAGAAGCCACTGTCAGAACCAAACATGGGACGACAGAATGGTTCAAGATCGGAAAATACATCATGCAGAACACATCATGGGTAAGGCTGGACTGGATGAATCCAAAGCCAGAATCGATATTGCTGGAAGGAAATTCAACAACCTCAGATATGCCGATGATACTACTCTGATGGCTGAAAGTGAGGGGGAACTAAAGGACTTGATGAGGGTAAAATAAAAGCATTCAGGGGCGTATCTTACCAGGGGCAGCGACAGGTCATGCAGAGGAGCAGCTCCTGCTTGCAAAACCACTAAAAGTACCTAAAAGGGCCAGAAAACATCATTCCTCACCCCAAAAGAAGCACCTGTGCCCCAGGGGGGACGAGTGAGACACCGGCTGATGAGAGAGGGGGAAAAGGTGAGCCGGGAAGCGGAGACGCGAGGTGAGGCCTACACCATCCTGCCTTCCGTGCAGTGGCTCCCGCCGCCCCGCCCCCTTACACAGAAGGAAGGCCTGGACGGAGCTGCGGAGACAGTGGAGGAAGAGAGCAACGAGAGGGGACCTGCGGCGACGACAGGAGAAGCGGAGGCTGAGGTAAGCAAGAGTGCGTGGGGGAGCTGCGCAGGCAGCGGGCGGCCTACAACACAGAACCCTGCAGCACCCCACAGCAGTCCCCACACTGGGCAAGCTTATCCCTAGAGCGGGCTCGGGGGTGAGGAAGGCCCAGCCAGAAGCCCGATGAGCTCCGGCGGGACTGGAGTCCCGAGACTGGACCGGGAGGCCGCCATCTTCCCCAGGAGAGCCGGGCGTCACCGGGCCCACCCCCCTCTCCCAGCAAGGCCATAGAGACGCCGGAGAAGGGTCGACTAAGCGCCTGACGGGCGAAGTGCAGAACCAAGGCCCCAGAATCAGGCCAGAGGCCCTGGAGGCAAGTAGGCCCCAAATAAACACCCTGGAGGGAGCTTTCCCGCCAAATGGGCATCCATTTTCCCACTAGGGGAAAAGAAGTACAAGGGGGCAGAACCAGCGCCCTAAAATGGAGGATCGCAGCACAGGGAGGCTCCGCGGCCTAGCAAGAAGGCAATAATTGTGCAGAGAATCAGGCAAAATTGAGCAACCCCTGAAAGGGGGAGAATAACACCCTGAATATTAGCCAGCCCTTTAGACCCTGGGCATACTGAACTTACAGAAGTACTGAGCAGAGGAGTGAGGGTCCCTATCAAAACAACTGGAGGGCCTGAAGGCACCTCAATCCACCTCCCAGAGACACTTTTGAACAAAGCAGAGGACTTAAAACGTATACTGGCTACCAGCTCCCCCAGCTATAGAGAAGCTAAAGGTGGCTTCTTGAAATATACTCTACTGGGCGTGCGCTTTGCTAGTCTCTAGCAAGCCTGAAGGCCTGAGGCAGCAGAATATACTTTTACAGACTGCTAATCAGGAGGTGGAGAGCTGATCTGAACCACGTGAGTGTTTGACTTCTGAAATCACCCCCATGAACATTATGGGACGAGGAGCTTAGAGACGGGCGGCTCTTGACAGGCATGACTCCACATGCGCAGAGGGCTCCTCACAGTTGCTACCTATTCCTGGCACGAGCTTTCTCCTCTGCACTTCAAATGATTTAAACCAGAGGCGGCTTATATCTACCACATTACCTCATTTACAAGCTTGCGCTGACAAACAAATTATTTCCAACTAGGGTCTGACTTGGTGAAAATGGGCAAATCAAAGAAAAGTGTGCCTTCCAAGAGCATTCAGGAGCTCTTCCACAAGCCGGAGGCTCCCCTCTCGCAGCCGCAAAGCCCCTCTCCTGAACAAAGAGACCTGCCAGTGGCAGAAGGAGACGATCCCAACCCACCACCAGACATGAATCTCTCAGACAAATCCCTAGAGATCATAGGACAAATGCTGCAGGCTCAATCTACTCAGCTGGTTAAAGAGATCAGGGATGACCTATTTGAGCTGGGCCAGAGAACCAACCTCCTGGAGGAGACCACTGATAAAATCCTTGAAGCCCAGGAACAAGACAGAGCGGAAATCAACACTCTGGCGACGAAAGTCTCTCTCCTACACGACAAACTTGTCAACCTGGAAAACAGATCGAGGAGACACAACATCAGGGTACGCAGGGTCCCAAACTCGGTACCGGACCTGCTGCAATATCTAACAGTGGTGATCTCTAACATCCTACCAGAGGTGGCTGACAACTCCTGGGAAATCGAGCGAACCCATAGAGCCCTGGGAGCCTGGAGAAACCAGGAATTACCGAAAGACATAATTGTTCGTTTCCTGAGGCAAAAAAACAGGGACCTGATCCTGAATGCCACAAGAAAATTGCACAACATCAAAGGTCCTGATGGCGCTTCCCTCCAAATTTACATGGACCTTCCCCCATGAACATTAGAGAAATGCAGAGCAATGAAGCCGGCCCTTGCTATTCTGATTAAATGCAAGATACCATATAGATGGGGCTTCCCTTTCTCTCTCTCATTCCAACACCAAGGGACGTTCTAAAACGTCTCCACTTGGTGGACCCAGCTGAGAGTGGCTTAAATGCAGAGCTGGTGCCCAAAGCAAGACCTGCCAGAATCTGGTCAATGGCCAAGAAGTCGCACCGGCCTGGGGCGACCAGAGACACTCAGCCGACTCTGAGACCAGATCCCACAGCTGACCTCCCAAGCACGTCAAGACTCACTCAAACTGGGACTGATGGACGTTTGCACTTTTTTCTATTTGTCCTCCCCGGAGCTGCAGTCATTATACATATTTAGCATAAGCGGTAGAATACAATGTTTAGAGTTTAATTAATGGTGGCCTAGGCCAAGATAACTCGTATAGTTGTATGATTACGTAAAGCCTAGGATCTCTAACACTCCGTAGTTTAATACCCAATGCTAATCTAATAATATCACGGTTGACTGCTAGGGGAGATTACAAGTTCAACTTCGTTAGATTACGAATTTAGCAGTAACTTGAGGTAACCTCAACAATGCCTGTTAGAGCCCCATATGGGACTTAATGTTTAGAACTGTTAGGTTAATTTTGTTTACGGTAAAATTGTTAGCAATATATTTTCTGTTTGGGGGTTTAACCCCTAGAGTTTATGACATCTTTTGCAACGTACTGACTAAATTCTCTATCCTCCGGGGGCTCCCACAGGTGTTCCAGTTTGGCTGGTCTGTCTCTCCAGGGGGGGGGGGTGTCCTGGCCTGCGCAGATCCTTGGCGACCGGCTCTTCACTAAACATACTGGGGTAACAGCTCACACGGGGTCCCTGCAGACCTCCGCACTTCATCATGGCTAACTTCATTACACGTTCACTATCCACAATGTTAGAGGCTTTAACTCTCCTAACAAACGAAGGAAAGCTTTCATTACTTATAAAAAAAGATAAGCCTGCAGTCCTCTTCCTCCAGGAGACCCACTTTTCGCAGGGGAAGACCCCCTCGTTTTTACACAAAGACTACCCAATCTTTTACACCTCCAGCCAAAAAACTAAGAGGGCAGGCGCAGACATACTGATTCAGGACTTAGGCAAAGTTATTATAGGGGGGGACTTTAACCTAGTGCTAGACCCAGAAGTGGATAGGTCCAAGAAACAGGGGGAGTCCCGACCCCCAGACAAAATCAAGCTAATCAAAAACCTACTTCTGAAACTGGGACTAGTAGATGCCTGGAGGGGACTACACCCTCAAGAGAGGGAATACACGTTTTATTCACCCACACACAAATCCTACTCACGTATAGATAATCTTGTTATAGACCCCACTTTACTAGAACAAGCCACTTCTTCGGACATAGTCCCCTGTCCACGGTCAGATCATAGTCAGGTCACACTAGGCCTGAATCTAACCACCAACTTCAAAACGCTATACACATGGCGGCTCAATGATAGGCTTCTTTCAATCCAGTGTGATGGACCAAATTTCTAGAGAGTTGAGGAACTTTGTTTCCACTAATTCTAGCCCTTCCACGGGTTCGGGGGGGTTCTGGGTAATGCATAAAGCATTTATAAGGGGCAGCTTTATAAGGCTAGCCTCGGCATATAAAAAAAGTGAGGGAAAAGGAGAACCTACTGATGAAGGAACTAGCCACCCTATAAAAACTAAATCAGCAACAGCAGTCGGACCTAAGCCGTCAGCGGATAGATGCTATTAGACTAGAACTAGACAACATCCTGTCAGCTCAAACAGAGTAGGCCTTAAGGAAAACCCAGAGCAATTTTTTCATGCAGGCAAACAAGCCGGGCCCCTTTTTGGCCAACAGGCTGAATGCCAGATTCCAGCAAGCAAGGGTCACCAAAATCAAAACTAGAGCAGGCACAATCACAAATAGTCAGGCTAAGATCCAGGACACCTTCCGAACATTCTACCAATATATATACACCTCACAAATACGGGCGGACGGGGACTCCCTGACAGGCTTTCTTGGGGAACTGGACCTCCCAGTTCTGGGAAACTCCGACCTAGACTTACTCAATTCAGAGGTAACAGAAGTCAGAGACACCATTAAAGCTCTCAAACTAGGCAAATCCCCCCGGCCCGATGGCTTTTCAAACCTATACTATAAAAAGTTTGTAGATGTTTTGACTCCCCACATGGTTTCAATGTTCAACACTATTCTGAAGGGAGAGCAGATGCCGCCGGAGCTTAATCAGGCGACTCTGGTCTTCTTTCCCAAGACGGGGAGGGACCCCATGGAGGTTAAAAACTACCGTTCTATCTCCCTGCTAAATGCGGATCAAATTAATGGCTACCAGGATCTCCAACTTCCTACCCAAACTTCCTAAACCTCCTTAAAACATACTATAAGTCCCCACAAGCTACCCTGAAACTTCCCGGCCCAGAGAATTCACAGCTAAACATACAGAGGGGGACCAGACAGGGCTGCCCTCTTTCCTTACTCCTATTCACCCTCGCCATGGAGCCACTAGCTCAGAGCATTATGGCCTCTCCAGCATTAGGGCCTCTTCAATTGGATGACCAGGAATACAAATGTTCTCTTCGCGGACAACTTACTATGCACTTTAACCCGCCCACTCGCGTCCACGGCGGCCCTGATGCAAGAGTTGGATACATTCAGCTCTGTCTCCGGGTTGCGAGTGAACTAAGGTAAATCGGAACTTCCACTGGCCCAAAAAGCACTTAAAATACCTTAGAATAAAAATAACCCCCAACATCCCGGACACCTACGGGGCCAACTACCCACCCCTATTCAAAGAGATAGCAGCTGACCTGGACAGATGGAATAAATTCTGCATCTCCTGGTCTGGCCGGATTCATACAGTTAAGATGAACGTGCTCCCCATTCCGCGACACATCAACCCATCTGGGTTGCAATAGAAAACCAGCAGCTACAACCTCAGGGGTCGGACACGGTGGTATGGCTTCCAAAGTCTCATCGCCAGCCACTTACTTACTCCAACCCCATGATTAGACTGTCCCTGGGATGCTGGGATTGGGCAAACTCAAAACGGCGCCTGACTCCTGCCCTCTCTCCGCTCCTATCTATTACCACCTCTAACCTCTTTGCAAAAGACCTCACGAATGACTCAAAAGCCTGGTGGACCTCCCATGGGTTGGATAGGATAGGGGTTTGGTTCAAAGAGGGCCAACTCATTAGATTTGAGCACCTTAGGGATAATTTCGATCTCCCTCTAAAGGAACACTTCATCTTTTGTAAGTTTAGTCATTTTATATGGACTCTGGGGAGGACTTTAGGCCAACCCCAAACAAACTGGATGACACGCATGTGCTCGGACACCCCGCTATCTAAAGGCACACTGGGCATGATATATGAGAAATGCAATAGCCCGCTAAACAATAGTAAACCTAAGCCCTTGATAAAATTGGAAGAGGACCTGGGCCAGACATGGGACCTGGAAAAATGGGGGCAAATTAGCCAGAGACTAGCGAGAGGCTCCTATAATTACAGCCTGATGGAAACTTCACTAAAAGTACTCCATATGACTTACATTACCCCGGCAAGGCTCCATAAGATGAACCCTCAAGAGCCTGACACTTGTTTCAGGGGATGCTTAGATACGGGGATCTTCATCCACATATGGTGGACATGCCCTAAGGCTCAGGACATATGGTCCCAAATAACCCAAATAGCCTCAAAATTCTGCCTCACTCAAATAACCCCCTCCATTGAAACTTGCCTCTTGGGACAACGACCCCCCTTACTGTCCAGGCCCCAGGATAGGTTACTACAGTCCATATTTTTGTCGGTAAAAAGCCATATAGCCAGTAAGTGGAAAACACTAGCTTATGCCTGAGAGAGATCATAAATAAAATTAAGTTTATTATGATTAACGAAAAACGTATCCACCTAGTTGCAGACACTTACGCCAGCTTTTTGACTATTTGGGAACCCTGGATAGCTTCCAATTACAGCATAGATATGGGATAGAGTGACACTGGGCAGGCTGGGGGGGGTCGGGGTCTGGAGCAGTGGTGGCTGGAAGGCGCATGGCGGGGCACCCTCGCTGGAGACCGGTAGCAAACGTAAGTTGACTGGGCAACGCCTGTGGGGGGACCGCGGGGGTCCGGGGGGGGGGGGGGGGGGGGGGGGCTCGTCTCAGTGGGACAGGGGATTCTGATATAGCCTACCTTACCCCATATTGGGGCGCAGATATTTTTGGAAAGGAGAAATTCTAAACCTGAATTTTATCGCTCTGTTCTAGGCTAGTTTTAGTCTGTAAATCACTACTAACGTAAACTTGTTTGTGGTTCTTATTGTTCTTTTCTCTTTTTTCTTGACCTTTCTTCTTTTTACTTGTTATTTTAAAACAGAAAATTGTTGTTGGTGTGGCTCACAAAGAAGATTGGAACAGGGTAACCAGTATTAAGGTCTATTTTCATAGCAGGTGCATTTTGTATTTGCTTTTAGTTAAGTTTCCTTGAACTGTACCAGCACTTTATATACACTGTTGTAATTTTCTGATCTTTGTGTGTCAATAAAAAAAATTATTGAATCAAAAAAAGAAAAGAGTGCAAAAGTTGGCCTACTGCTCAACGTTAAAAAGACGAAGATCATGGCAAACAGCAATCTCTTCCTGGCAAATAGACGGGGAAGAAATGGAGGCAGTGACAGATTTTATTTCCCTTGGATGCAAGATCTCTGCAGATGGTGACTGTAGTCATGAAATTAAAAGATGTTTGCTTCTGGGGAGGAAAGCTATAGCAAGCTTGGACAAGCTTGTAAAAAGGAAAAAGAATTTAAGTATCAACAAAGGTCTGCATAGTTCGAACTATGGTATTCCCAATAGTAACATACGGATGTGAGAGCTGGACCATAAAGAAATGTGAGCGTAGAATGGACACCTTTGAATTGTGGTGTTGAAGAAGACTGCTTAGAGTCCCTTGGACTGCAAGAAGGTCCAATATATCTATAATATGTCTAATCAAGATAAATTGTTCACTAGACGGTATGATCATGAGGCTGAAGCTCAAATATTTTGGCCATATTATGAGACAGCAGGATTCCCTAGAAAAGACTCTGATGCTGGGAAAGATTGAAGGCACAAGAAGAAGGGGACAACAGAGGTGGAGATGGATAGCTGAGGTCACTGAAGCAATGAACATGAACTTGATGGAGTTCAGAGGGGCAGTGACTGAGAGATGCACCTGGCGTGCTGTGGTCCATAGAGCCATGGAGAGTTGGACGTGACTGAATGACTAAATAAGAACAACAGTGTGTTTATATTTGCATTTACAGTACTACGGATAGGACTTTAATAGCCGCAAATCATACGGCTACGTTACCGGCTATGATTTTACACGTTGAGGGAATTTAAAAGGGCTGTTAGTGTATTTAAAATGTAATTACATTTGTTTGCAGAAAAAAAAAATCTGTTTGTATATTTAATGTGGATGCGCTGACATCTACTGACTGAAAATAGGAAGTACAAAATTGAGCTTTTGACAGTTTTATACAAATTTGGTAGTCCATTTACAAGAAGTCTGCAGCTTTTTGGTTAGAACATTTAAGTGTAATGAGTTCACAGACTTAGACTGCCAATACCTTCCAGTCCCAGATAACATAACCAGGACAACATATTTTATATTAACAATCTTTGTTATGATTGGGCTACCTGCTATTTTGAATATATAATTATAAAAAATGTATATTTTATAATGAAATATAGCATTTGTCTCTGTGAATTATTAATATCTTCACTTAAATAAGAATAAAAATGTTAATGTTTTCAAATTCTGTTAATTGCAATTATTTTTAATAGATATGATATAAAATATTGTTTCAAATTTACCTAAATAAGTTATAAGTGTTCCATATAAAAATGTAAGCTTTACAACATTATGCTAAACAGTAATTTGTTAACATAATGATTGTGATGATTTAACGATCAGTTGAACCTAGTGTGGCATCTGACTAATGAAAGCCTGAAGGTTGAAATGTACATCTGGGAGTCTGCCTTTTCTCTCTGTAATGGCACGTGCAAACTAAAACTCAAGGGACTGGCCTTGAGTGGACATCATCCCAAAGGAGAGGCTTCTTAGTGGCTCGCCATTATCAGATGTTGATCTCTTGTTTTTAAGATTATTTATGCAGTTATACTGCTACAGTGAAATCATGGTATAATTATAAAGTGATTTGAACAAAATGTACCAGGTTATATCATGCAAAAGAGACTGAAAAATCTTTGCAATAAGAATACTTCTGAGACATATTTAGGGCTCAAATAAG
Source organism: Discoglossus pictus (assembly GCA_027410445.1). Classification (NCBI taxonomy): domain Eukaryota; kingdom Metazoa; phylum Chordata; class Amphibia; order Anura; family Alytidae; genus Discoglossus; species Discoglossus pictus. Next base: position 174,131,544 of record CM050163.1, on the reverse strand, counting down.
GCAGAATACAATGTTTTAAACTAATTACTATGAGTAAATGGTATTTGGAAAATACACCAATGGGTACTTATGTGTTCTCTTTCTTAATGATTATGAGGGGAAAAAGAGAATAGGAGAGGGGAAAGAAGTCTTAAAGAATCATTAAGTGCACTGAAACTAAGACATGAGATATGCACTAAGGGCCTCATTCAATAGCAATTTAGCCAATTGAATAGGGCTCTATATAAGAACAAAGCATATTTTTTTACATACGTTTTTAGTTAGTGAAGACCTTGTTGATACAGAGTCCTATACAATTGGACAAATTGCATTTGAATGAGGCCCTATATGAGAAGACATCTGAGTGCCATTATGAAATAAGCAGTGGTTACATAGGGCCTCATTCAATTGCAATTTGCCAATTGAATAGGGCTCTATATAAGAACAAAGCATATTTTTTTACATAAGTTTTTAGTTAGTGAAGACCTTGTTGATACAGAGTCCTATACAATTGGACAAATTGCATTTGAATGAGGCCCTATATGAGAAGACATCTGAGTGCCATTATGAAATAAGCAGTGGTTACATAGGGCCTCATTCAATTGCAATTTGCCAATTGAATAGGGCTCTATATAAGCACACAGAATATTTTTTACAGAAGTTTTTAGTTAGTGAACTTCTATCCAAAGGCAAAGTCTTCACTAACTAAACATTTCTGTAAAAAATATGCTATGTGCTTATATAGAGACATATTCAATTGGCCAAATTCCTATTGAATGAGGCCCATACTCTACCATTGGGTACTTTCTTTACAAGTCACTCAAAGGCCCTCATTCAATTGTGATTTGGCCAATTGAATAGGGTTCCAAATAAGCACATAGCATATTTTTTTTACATATGTTTTTAGTTAGTAAGCATCTATCCAAAAGCAAGGTCTTCGCTAACTAAAAATTTCTGTAAAAAAAATATGCTATGTGCTTATTTGGAGCCCTATTCAATTGGCCAAATCGCAATTGAATGAGGGCCAAAGTAAGCAAATTACCTCATTTGTACAAGAAAGACCCAAACGCTTACAGGAGATTTCTTGTCTAAACAGCAACATTCTATCTAACACCGGATTCCAAGCTCAAAGACAGGGCCCTCCATTCTTTGCAATGTATTAACTTTGAATTTGTCATTGCCTGGAACTTAACTTATGTATAGCGCTCCGGAATATGTTGGAGCATTACAAATAAACAATAATAATAAATAAATATAATGAATTAATTTTATACATTTTCTCAATGCTGTCCTGACTGAGAAATTAAATTGTTAATAAATCCTTCATGTAGTCTTGCATTTTAAAATAATTTCTATGAACCAAACCGCACTACATTGGAGTGTGTTATTAAGTTTTGTGCTCTTGTTTTTGCACACATATATTATTCAGTTGCAGCGGCATGGCAAAGAGACTGTCTTCACATGAAGCTTCATTCAATTGCGATTTGGCCAATTGAATAGGGCTCTATATAAGCACATAGCATATTTGTTTTACAGATGTTTTTAGTTAGTGAACTTATATTCAAAAGCAAGGTCTTCACTAACTAAAAACTACTGTAAAAAATATGCTATGTGCTTATATAGAGCCCTATTCAATTGGCCAAATCACATTTGAATGAGGCCCCTGGTCCTCTAATCTTGATTCACTGACTTACAACACTCTATTTAAAGGATATGCTGATGCTAAATGCCTATTATTCTAGAATATCATTTTTATTCAAAGTCACCATTTGTCCATCTGGAAAAAAGAATTATTTGTCAAAGTTGCTGCTATATTAATTGAATTATGAGTGTTTGAGAATGTAGTGGTTTACTGCTTCTAACCTGTCATTGCATTATCAGAATACATAATGATCTGCTACCTGGTGGTAGTAATTAGAATCATGTTCAGGTTGTGGAAGGAGCTGTGATATTTCCAGTATTAGCTTTATCTAGATACATTATTCTTTTTCATCCTTTACAGCTTATGTAGACACATAGGGCCTCATTCTATTGCTACTTTTTTGAGCTGCGGGGCCGCAAGGGAGGCCGCAAGCTACTTAGCTATTCAATTGGCTTACGTCTGCGCTTCCCATTGTGTTACGAGCCTCTAGCTGCGATCCCTTGCGATTTGCTCTATAGCAGGTTACTTTCATCAAAGCCTTTGATCTTTTGTGGCCGCAAGAGTTGTGGCCACAAGAAATACCTATTCGCTATTCAATTGCTCCAATTTACCCTTCATCAAGCCTGTAAATGGCTAAATGCGAACCACAGCTTACTTACACCAAAGAGATCCTGCAACGGTCTTACTTACAAAATGTAGCACTAATTAAGCAAATAAAAATTACATCCTGTACTTTTATTAGAAGTGAAAGTGATTTTAGGTCTTAGAATTAATAGCACAACATTCCCACACTCTCAAATCACCATAAAAAATATTTGATTTCATGTTCAATTTTCGTATTCTATCCATCATGTAAGTCCTACAGACTTGGAGCTTGAAGTGCAACGTCAGACCTGTAACGGCTGCTGGATTAGCCTCCGTCAAGCCTGTTAATAGCTAAAATCGAACCACAGGTTACTTGGGCCATGGAGGTGTCGTAAAGGGCTTACTTAAAAATCGTAGCACTAATTAAGCAAATAAAAAAGCCATGCTGTACTTTTATTAAAAGTAAAAATGATCTTTGGTCTTAGAATTAATAGCACAACATTCTCAAGGTCGCAAATCGGCCAAAAGAAATATTTTATTTCATGTTCAATTTAGTGTTACAACCATCATGTAAAGTCCTACGGGCTTGGAGGTGGAAGTGCAAAGTGAGACCCGCTCGGATGCGGCCTTGAATTTAAAATCTAGGTGGGCGCGAATTACGGCCTTGAAACTCAAGGCCGTAAGATGTAGGTGCGCTCGCGAACTGGAAATGGGACGGACTAGCCGCGATCAGCCTGACCATCCAATTGCGGAATAACACTGCGCGCAACAGGCTTTTCAGCCAATCACCTATGGCCTGAACCATTTGATTGACATTGGGAGGTTATAAATCTGATTGACACATGCCCAGTCGTTGACTGTGCTGTGGTTTCTGTCAAAGTATTTATCAATGTTAATCTTATAGGATTTTTTTTAGAACACCCACTGAAAGTGCTTAACACTACTGTTTTAATATCAAAAGGGAAACAAAAAGTGGGGAAAGATAAGTACGTACTATTTACATTTTATTTACATTTTTCTAAAAACAGCGACGCTATCATACACTTAAAACATTAAAAAAAAAGGAAAAACACCCTTTGCATAAGTAAATATTAGCATGAATCTTGTAGTTTCAAATGACTTAGAGCCTCATTCAATTCCGAGTTGCCCAATTGAATTGGGCTCTATATAAGCACATAGAAAAAAATTTAAACAAACTTTTTAGTTACTGAACCTCTATCCCAAACCAAGGTTTTCACTAACTAAAAACTTTGGTCAAAAATATATGTGATGTGCTTATATAGAGCCCTATTCAATTGACAAATTTGAAATTGGATGAGGACCTTAATGTCTCTTTCCCTTTAAATTAGGGATAAAGACCTTACTAGTGTAATTGAAAAGTCTTACTGAGACTATATAGAGCTTTTCTGGGGGATAATCTGGTGAATTACATACATTAGTATTTTATGTGTTGTGATATGTCATAATAGTCGATCATGCACATCAAGCATGTGTACTCCTGAACGTCCACTTTACCCTCTGTACCTTAGCACTATTTCTTTGTGTATATATATCTATACTGTACTTAAACAAGAAGAGATTGGCTTATTGGATTCTTTATTTCCTGGGCTTTACCGTTTGGTTCATAGTCTAATAATATGGGATTAAAAAATGGGGTTTCTATAATCACCTATTGGTATGTATATACGAGGGTCAGTACAATATTTAACCTCAAGGCTATTGTCTTTATGATTTATTTATCCAGCTATACTGGTATTGGCCTAAGAGAAATGCATCTTCAAAATTCTTAACCCCTAAGTCCCAAGGCTAAATTGATCACTTCCTTCTAGTGTGAGGTTTAGCTTGATAGAGTCCATATAAATGGGGTTACTAGAGTGCTCTTCTTGAAAACTCCATGTTATTATTGGAGAAATCGGCTTACTTTAATTTCTAAAAAATATTCAGCTATGCTCGAGTGAATAATAAGCCCGGTTATAGTGCTGTAAAGGTAATTTTTTTTATATATATCGGGTTAATGTGTAGAGGATGTCAGATCAGGACTTCAGTTATTATTATCTGTACAATTCTTAGTTGCTATCATTAGTACAGCACTGATTGATCTCCTACTCTGGTCTCTCTCTCTTTCGAGCGTCGGCCTGAACCGTCACGCCCTAACGCACGTTTCTACGCATCAGCGTCTTTGTCAAAGGGAGCTTCTGTCAAAGTAGCATACAGTTCCCAGAGCTTGAGAGTCAGATTTTTAAAGAGCAGGATTGTTTTGGAGGGAGATAAGTTGCGTTTTATATATTTTTTCATTATCTCATACGTTTTTACATTTAAGACATTTACTGAGTACACTGGAGAGAGGTAATTTGTGTTTTTGATTGTTTATAGGTTTGGGGAGCAGGTGTTTGTGTGGAGGGAGATAAGATGCCTTTGTTATGTTTTTTATTCATTCATTTATTCTAATGAGTTTTTACACTTCAGTCTTACACATATTTACAGATTATACATATTTGCAATTCTTCAATGGGGCTTTACAAGAATTTAAGTCCAGGCAACCAAAGCAGGACCATGTAGTTCCTACTACCTCTTGTACAGAAGATGGCTTCAGGATAGGCACTACGCCCAGAAACATGTGCAGAGGATAATGCAGACAGGATATCAGTGGCCTCAGACATGGGCCACTACCCACACAGGATACAGGCACACAGTAAATAGCCACATACCTTGTATATATAAGAACTATAACTGACCCTAACACATTGGTTCTGAAAGTTTCAGCCAGGAAATAACTGCAGCACCTTTATTAGATGTAATATTTATACAATTATCTGGCACACAGGTTGGCCAATCACAGCCAAGTGATGTCAGATTCACTCTGCAGTGGGTCATGGAGATAAAAACTCAAGTACCCTTTATCTGGTGATGAACTCCTCCTTGTGCTATTCTGTATTGTGTTTGCCTCAGTTGCGCACCGCCTCCTACTCTTGGAATTTGGTCGCATCTCCATCTAGTGGTATACATGAGCTACTATGCCTGCGCCATCTGTTAATGTAAGCGGTTAGGAGGTTAGGGTTAGAGGGTTAGGCTTAGGGGGTAAGGATTAGAGGGTTAGGGTTAGGGGGTCAGGGTTCATTTGGATGTGTTTTTACACTACAGGAGCAGATTACCAGATGGCATGGGTGTACTACCTAATCATCACCACTAGATGGCGACGCCAGCATGCAGGCGTTCCAAAAGTCAGTAATGGTGCGCTTCAACAGCAGAGAGCACAAAACAGGATAGGTCCCTCCTTTGCATAGGGACATCTGGCTCTGTGATCGAACTCCGATCCTGTGTATGTGTGTGATATGTTAACTGCCCAAACCACTCCAACTGAAATGCATTCCTGGTTATCACACTAACCTGGAGATATGGGATACATCTGTCCAGCCTCCATGCTAATTGACCCTACTGGCCTTGTAGTTGCCATGGCTGTAATTTTGAAGTGTGTGTACAAGGATTATCTATGAGACTACGATCTTGGGCATTGGCCGATGCAATAGCCTGCAGAATATTATTTTTACAACAATTCCTATAAAATGAAACATAATACATAAACCATGATTCATACAGTATAACAGTGTAATCATATTTTAACCATAAGCTCTAAGAAATACATAACCATAATAATAAACAGGGTAACTTCTTGCCAGCCCAGGCCCAGACCATAGTCCAAAACAGTTCAGTCAGGCCCTGGGCATGACAATAGGTTAAAAAACACACATATGGACATACATAGATTGAGGACACACCACAACCCCCCTCAAGATAGCGTTAGGAGCCAATATGGGAGCTAATCTGAGTTGCAATGAGGAGAATCATCCATGTTCAAGGCTAGAAGTCAGATAGTTAGTAATGAACAATATAAATGTATTCATCATCATATTAATAACATGTACCTTTCTTTTCTATCTCTCAGCAACCAGTAGAAAGTCTGTGTCCGTTGGTGAGCCAGAGGAGACCAGCAGGAGACAGCACAGGGGAGGAGGAAGGAGGATCAGCAGAGGGGCCTGGCTCTTTGTGTTGGAGGAGTCCTTCCAGATCCACCGGACAGTTTTGACCACACCGTCCCTCTCCTTGAAAGACTGGCCATTTCGCCGGGGCCCTCCTTACGCCTTGACAACAACACCTCCTTCCCCACACAGCAGTGTGCTGTACTGACTGCCACAGCTACCAGGGAGAACACCACCACCACCCCTGGCTCCAGCAAGGCCCCGGACCCTCCCAACTTCATCCCTGCCAGCTCCAAGGATCCCTGTTCTCACCACCACTGAGCCAGGCTTCACCGGGGCAGTTGCTGGCCCTCCTCCAACGCATGGTGGACTCCATGGAGCGGATGGAGGGTACCATGGAGAGGATGGAAAGCAGCATGGCAGGCATCAGGCACAGCCTGGTCAGGTGCTCTAGGGAGGAGAGGAGACACCACCTAACAACTGAGCACCTTCTGGTTGGGCTGCTCAGGCAGGGGATGGTCCCCAGCCCACCATTCACTGGCACAGAGGAGTCCTCTCCTCCCAACATGCCACCGCCAGCTCCACCCGTGGGTCCGCTGCCTCACCCCCCCTCCCCAAACCACCACCACCAGTGAGGCAATGGATGAGGTCCACGGGGGATGCGGGCCCTATAGCCAGGCGGAGGAGGACATAGGGCCTCATTCAATTGCAATTTGGCTAGTTGAGAAGGGCTCTATATAAGCACAGAGCATATTTTTGTTACAGACATTTTTAGTTAGTGAACTTCAATCCAAAAGCAAGGTCTTCACTAACTAAAAACGTCTGTAACAAAATATATGCTCTGTGCTTTTATAGAGCCCTATTCAATTGGCCAAATCGCACTGGACTGAAAGCCCATAAGGTCGGCACACATGTTTTTGCCTTCTCAACAGCACTCCTCAGTGACCATCAATTGTTAAACAGAACTTATTGTGTCCACAGAGAAGAGGATCATGGACCATGTTATGGGAGGTAGCCATCTGCATGCAAAATATCACCATCACATAGGCCAAGATCCAAGTCTCTGTAGCCATGCTAGATTAGGTTAACATTGTGACCAATTGACGGCCACTGTGCTGTTGAGAAGAGATGCTGCAGTCCCTATGATGTTTTTAGGCCTTATTTTGTTAGTTGTCTTTTTTTTTCTCTTTTTTTGTTTTAGGTTCAATTCAGGTCCATGGAGGCATCTTCTGCATCTGCAAGCATTGAGGAGGAAATGTATGAGGTGTAAGGTTTTCTCAGTGTCTCTCAGGTAGACATTCCTTCAATGACAGCCCCCCCCCCAGCCTTAACATGTAGCTGCTCCCAATCCTAAAGCTATGATATAGCCAGATATCTCAGACATGATTGTTGTTAGCTTCAATGTAGACTATTACATCTACGGCTGTGGACTTGTAAAGTCTCACAATGGCATGTTAATGTCAGCCAGCATTAATATATGCACTAGTGAAGCATGTGATCCTGACCTCAATATTAGTCTGAGAATAGATTCTTGGGTCTGATGTAAGTAACAGTAAATCTGGCTTTCCGTCCACTCCGTATTAATGGGTATTTTCCCATATTTCTGATTACCTAGAGACCTAGGTAATAGTTCGTAATGCATGCAGATGGCAATCAGGTGAGTTGGTATATTGGTACCGTATTTAGCACTGCACTGTACATACATTGTGATTATTTTTTTTATCCTCCCCCATCTTTTTTTAGTTGACCACTTTTTTCAGATTTTTGTTTTGTCAACACACTATGTTTGAAACTGAATAGGTTGACTCATCTGTTTAATTGAGTAGATCTAGAGAATTTGTAAGTGCTATGCACACTAAGTTTCTTCAGTTAAATGAAGTGATTTGTGATGATCCTTTTTTTCATCAAATTCCGGTTGCAGCGGTATAGTGACCGCATGTGACCCTGGTAGGTGTTATACATAATGCGTATTCTAGACCAGAGGTCCTCAAACTACGGCGTGCGGATCAGATCCAGCTCAAAAGAGTCCTGAACCCGACCCCCACCTTCCCCTTCTCCCTGGCCCCTGCATCTCTCTGTGTGTCCACAGCTGCAGCTCCTGCTATCACTTTCTAGTCATCTGACTAGGCAGAGCAGGGGCTGACCCAGGGAGGAGCCACCAAGCGGAGAAGCCAGACATCAGCAGCATGAAGGCAAGGTAAGGCAAAGGAGCAGTGAGGGAGAGAGAGAGAGAGACAGACAGGCAGACAAGGGGGAATAAGGTAGAGAGAAAAGGGGAGTGAGGGAGCGATAAAGACAGACAGACAGACAAGGGGAGTGAGGTGAGAGACAGACAGACAAGGGTGAGCGAGTTTGAGAGAGAGACAGACAAAAAAGGGTGGGTGAGGTAGAGAGACAAGGGGAGTGAGAGACAGACAGAAAAGGGTGAGTGAGATAGAGACATGGAGAGTGAGGGAGAGACAGAAAGACAGACAAGGGGGAGTGATGTAAAGAGACAAGGGGAGTGAGGGAGAGAAAGACTGACAGACAAGGGGGACTGAGGTAGAGAGACAAGGGGAGTGAGGGAGAGAAAGACAGACAGACAAGGGGGAGTGAGGTAGAGAGACAAGGGGGTGATAGAGAGAGAAGAGATAGACAGACAGACAAGGGGGTGAGAGAGAGACAGACAGACAAGGGTGAGAGAGGTAGATAGACAATGTAAGTGATGGAGAGAGAGACAGACAGAAAAGGTGGAGTGAGGTAGATAGACAAGGGGAGTGAGAGAGAGACAGACAGACAGACAAGGGTGAGTGTGGTAGATAGACAAGGTAAGTGAGGGAGAGACAGACAGAAAAGGGGGAAAGAGGTAGAGAGAGAGAGACAGACAGGGAGACAAGGGGGGTAAGGTAGAGAGACAATGGGTGTAAAGGAAACAATAGAGACAGACAGACAGACAAGGGGAGTGATGAAGAGAGACAAGGGGAGTGAGAGAGAGAGAGAGACAGACAAGGGGGAGTGAGTTAGAGAGTCAAGGGGTGAGGGAGAGAGAAAGAGACAGATAGACAGACAAGGGGGAGTGAGGTAGAGAGACAAGGGGAATGAGAGACAGACAGACAGACAAGGGTGAGTGAGGTTGATAGACAAGGTAAGTGAGGGAGAGAGAGACAGACAGACAAGGGGGAGTGAGGTAGATAGACAATGGAAGTGAGGGAGAGAGAGACATACAGATAAGGGAGAGTGAGGTAGAGAGACAAGGGGAGTGAGGGAGAGAGAGACATGGGAGGAGAGAGAGGGAGGAAAAGATAGAAAGGAGAGAGAAGAGGGAGGGAGTTGGACAGATAGAAAGGAGAGATAGTGATGGAGAGATATAGAGAAAGGAGGGAGAGACAGAAAAAGAAGAGGGAGGGAGAGAGAGAGTATGAGAGAGAGGAAGAGATAGACATGGGAAGACAGAGTGAGAATGAGATAGAAAGGAGAGAGAGGAAGGAGAGAGGGAGATGGACACACAGAGAGAGAGAGAGAGAGAGAAAGGAGAGATAGGGAGGGAGAGAGTTGGGGAGAGAGAGAGAGCTGGAGAGAGGGAGCGAGAGAGAGAGAGCTGTAGAGAGGGAGGGAGAGAGAGAGTGAGATAAGAGAGAGAGAGAAAATGGAGAGGGAGAAATAGGGAGGGAGAGAGAGATGGAGAGAGGGAGGGAGAGAGAAAATTTACAGGGAGAGATAGGGAGGGAGATAGAGGAAGGAGAGAGAGAAAGAAAATAAGGCGAGAGAGAGAGACAGAGAGACAGAGAGAGACATGGTCAGAGAGAGGGAGGAAGAAATAAAAAGGTGGGAGGGAGTTGGACAGAGAGAAAGAGAAAGGAGTGATAGGGATGGAGAGAAAGACAGAAAAAAGAGAGAGAGACATGGGAAGAGAGAAGGAAGAGATAGAAAGGAGAGGAAGAGGAAAAAGGGAGAAGGGACAAGTGAGAGAGAGAAGAGAGAGAGGGAGAAGTAGCGAGAGGGAGAGGAAGGGAAAAGTAGCGAGAGGGAGAGGAAGGGAGAAGTAGAGATAGAAGAGAGGCAGAAGGAGAGAGGAAGAGGGAGAATGGAGGAAACAAGGAGAGAGAGAATTCCTATATATATATATATATATATATATATACTGTATAGGAATTTGTTCATATTTTTTTCAAACTATAGTCCGGCCCCATCCATCAGTGTCTGAGGGACAGTAAACTAACCCCCTGTTTAAAAAAGTTTCAGGACCCTTGTTCTAGACTATTATATTGACCCCTGTAAATATCCCCTTTTTTCCACAAACAGCCTCTTTCTCTCTCGGGACCTGCCCGCACCACACCCATGATATTAATGCACAGTCTTGACCATTTCTGATTGTGATCTGTGTAGAAAATAAAGCTTTGTTATGCCGTTATAACCGTGTCCGTGTACTTTCAATGGTTGGGGTTCTGGGACATCCACATGATAGTTACATAGTAATTTAGGTTGAAAAAAGACTTTAGTCCATCAAGTTCAACAATTTTAGATCTCCTCTGATTTATTGTTAATTGATCCAGAGGAAGGCAAACAGAAGAAAAACAAAACAGTGAAACTTTGCCAATTGTCTCAACAGGGAAAAAAATATAAAATTCCTTCCTGACCCCACATACTGGTGACCAGATTCATCCCTAAATCAATACGTAGTGCTACGCAGGGTCGTAACTCGATTGCAAGGAATCGCGACTTGCGACCGAGTTACGGCCCTGAATGGAATGAGGCCCATGTTCCAATGGAAGTGGCACATGTAGATCTCAGTTCTGCCATTACCCTATTTATTTATATACAAAACCCAGAAATTATAATAATGATTAGTTGTTGTTTCTGTTTTTTTTCTTACTTTTAGCACTTTCCTAGATGGTTGTGTTATTATAGATTATCAATGCATCTATAATCTTCACAACATTTTTACTTAAGTGATGAAATATGTGACATAACAGAGTGAGATAGTATTAAACTCTCAAATTAGCTATAACACCTTTTACAAGTACGATTTGATATTTATGATTTTAAGAGCATCTATATTGATTCTTATATTTTGACAGCATGAAAGAATTTTTTTTTTTTTACAGTAAATATATTATTAAATAGCGACTTGCCCGTCAAAAAATGACAGCAATAAGATTGTAAGGCAGGTAATGTTGTTTGCGTGCAAAATTAATTTTGTTGGTGTTTTAAGATCCTTCCGTGCTCCTTGCGAGCCTCTCGCTGAGCTCCTTTAGCGCTCATTGCGTGGCTCGAATGAGTGTCTTCGGCGCTCATTGCGAGGCTCTTGGTTTATTTGTGTGCTATGAGCAGCGTTGGTGGTTTTTTTTTGGTATGGCAATGAATAATTTATAAAATAAGAAATTAATATACTTTACCTATTGTGAACTAATATATGCAGGTAGCATTGTGTTGAAGAGCTGGCAATCTGTTTTCATGTTGCTGCATCATCAGTGCTGTGGAGCTGCTGTGTAAGCGTCATGAACGTGTGCAGTGTAATACAGGGAGTGCAGAATTATTAGGCAAGTTGTATTTTTGAGGATTAATTTTATTATTGAACAACAACCATGTTCTCAATGAACCCAAACAACTCATTAATATCAAAGCTGAATATTTTTGGAAGTAGTTTTTAGTTTGTTTTTAGTTTAAGCTATTTTAGGGGGATATCTGTGTGGGCAGGTGACTATTACTGTGCATAATTATTAGGCAACTTAACAAAAAACAAATATATACCCATTTCAATTATTTATTTTTACCAGTGAAACCAATATAACATCTCAACATTCACAAATATACATTTCTGACATTCAAAAACAAAACAAAAACAAATCAGTGACCAATATAGCCACCTTTCTTTGCAAGGACACTCAAAAGCCTGCCATCCATGGATTCTGTCAGTGTTTTGATCTGTTCACCATCAACATTGCGTGCAGTAGCAACCACAGCCTCCCAGACACTGTTCAGAGAGGTGTACTGTTTTCCCTCCTTGTAAATCTCACATTTGATGATGAACCACAGGTTCTCAATGGGGTTCAGATCAGGTGAACAAGGAGGCCATGTCATTAGATTTTCTTCTTTTATACCCTTTCTTGCCAGCCACGCTGTGGAGTACTTGGACGCGTGTGATGGAGCATTGTCCTGCATGAAAATCATGTTTTTCTTGAAGGATGCAGACTTCTTCCTGTACCGCTGCTTGAAGAAGGTGTCTTCCAGGAACTGGCAGTAGGACTGGGAGTTGAGCTTGACTCCATCCTCAACCCGAAAATGCCCCACAAGCTCATCTTTGATGATACCAGCCCAAACCAGTACTCCACCTCCACCTTGTTGGCGTCTGAGTCGGACTGGAGCTCTCTGCCCTTTACCAATCCAGCCACGGGCCCATCCATCTGGCCCATCAAGACTCACTCTCATTTCATCAGTCCATAAAACCTTAGAAAAATCAGTCTTGAGATATTTCTTGGCCCAGTCTTGACGTTTCAGCTTGTGTGTCTTGTTCAGTGGTGGTCGTCTTTCAGCCTTTCTTACCTTGGCCATGTTTATGAGTATTGCACACCTTGTGCTTTTGGGCACTGCAGTGATGTTGCAGCTCTGAAATATGGCCAAACTGGTGGCAAGTGGCATTGTGGCAGCTGCACGCTTGACTTTTCTCAGTTCATGGGCAGTTATTTTGCGCCTTGGTTTTTCCACACGCTTCTTGCGACCCTGTTGACTATTTTGAATGAAACGCTTGATTGTTCGATGATCACGCTTCAGAAGCTTTGCAATTTTAAGAGTGCTGCATCGCTCTGCAAGATATCTCACTATTTTTTACTTTTCTGAGCCTGTCAAGTCCTTCTTTTGACCCATTTTACCAAAGGAAAGGAAGTTGCCTAATAATTATGCACACCTGATATAGGGTGTTGATGTCATTAGACCACACCCCTTCTCATTACAGAGATGCACATCACCTATAATGCTTAATTGGTAGTAGGCTTTCAAGCCTATACAGCTTGGAGTAAGACAACATGCATAAAGAGGATGATGTGGTCAAAATACTAATTTGCCTAATAATTCTGCACTCCCTGTAGTGTGTGTGCGCGAGGGAAATCCGTTAGGGTAGCTGTGTACTTCCGGATTGTATAAGTTATTGTTCTAAAATGGCGCCTAATGTGTGGTAGCGGCTGTGGCTGATTTAGCGTCCTTGTTTTCGGATGTCATCTGACTTTTTCGGAAAATCTGTAGGTGTTTGGTGGTGTTTTGCGTGTTTAGGGTCCTTTAGCCTCGTTTTCCTTTTGTTCGCCGGCCATTTTTTCTCTCGCTTAGGTGATTTTCGGGAGTCTAAACTCCGAAATTTGGAGTTAAATCGAGGTGTAACTTCACTTGCAGAGGTCCTGGGTGCCCCCTTCCCCTGCTGTGGGTAAGCGTTTTATGTGTTTGTTGTGTGTATTTATTGTGTTTGTAATGTTTTGTGGTCGCGCGGGTTGCGTCTTTGTTTTCGGATGTCGTACGTTTTTATCTGGAAATCCGTAGGTGTTTGGTGGTGTTTTGCGTCTTTAGAGTGCTGTAGCCTCGTTTTATTTTTTTTCGGCGGCCATTTTTTCTCTTGAATAGGGGATTTTTGAGTGTCTAAACTCTTTTATTTGAAGTTAAATTGAGGTGTAACTTCAGTTTTCAAGGTCCTGGGTGCCCCCCTTTGCTGTAGGTAAGCTTTTTATGTATTTGTTGTGTGCATTTATTGTATTTTTCATGTTTTCATGTGCGCGGGTTTCGCATTTTGCTTTCATAACTCCGTAAATTTTGCGAGGTCCGCAGTGCTTGCAAGGAGCCCGCAAGTATTAGCAACAGCCTGCATGCTCACAACTATATATGTAGATTGTATCATGGTTGCAGTATAATCTGTAAAGAGTGTATATAAAGGGCCCTTTATCTCACTGTAAGTGCTATGCATGGTGTGAAAGAGCACAAGATTCCATGTTAAAATTATCTTAAGTATTAGATCTGTTTAAAAACACACTGCAACTTGCCTACTGACTCTCCCGTGATTAATAAAATATGCAGACACCATGCAGTGAAGACACAAATATTTATAGCAGTTTTTCTAAACTGAGGAATGCAGCAAAAGCAGTTAACCCACAACTATCATGTTTGGCTGATTCCAGCATTATTTTCTCTGCACATATGAATTTGTGAAGTGTTAACTCTTTTTTTGCCTATGCTCGCTGCATAGATCTGGCTGGTGGTTTGCCAGTGACACATGTAAACAGATTTAACTTATTTATTTCTCTGTAAAAACGCACATATTTAAAAAATGTAAACATTTTCAAAATACTTTTAGGAGAATTTACAGTGGTGAATTAAGTGGCCTTTTAAGGTGCTTAATTTATAATATATTAATTTAAGAATACTTGCTGATATATAGGTTTAAAACTCTTGTTAAATTACTCTGGGTATGCTGTGTGCTGCTTACAGCAGCCTACCCGGGGGTGTAGGGGACAAATCCCACCAGATTAAATTAATAGGGGACACAAAAAATAACAAAGTTAAACTTAATCATGCATTACCAGATTTGGCCACTAGAGTATGTCTTTCCCATAACATAGCTTTCAAACACCTCAAGTGTTTAAATATATCTGCAGTTCACTCTATCTTTGCTGTTCATGGTTCACATCCTCCAGGTTCTTAGCCTGAGATAATTTTACGATCTGACTGTCTTCAAGCCACTAAGTTATTTTTACCTGTGCCACTATATCATCGGCCAGTGCATTATTTACCAAGTACATTATACCAGTGCCACTATACCATCTGCCAGTGTCAGGTGGAAGTTTTGAAGAGACATTGAAACTTTTATTAAAGAGGTAACAGGAGATCAAAGCCAAAACTTTGTTCTGGATACCAATACTGTGAAGATTGTAAAAGGAAGCAAGTAGTATAAAAATCAGGCATGTTTTTTTTTACCCTATGCATGCAACTGTTCACTTTGTCAAGGCTGTTTCTGTGGAGTGAGAAAAGACAAGAGTGTAGATAAGAAGAGAGTTGGAGTTGTTAAAATAAGTAGAGTAATTGCCATTCCAGAAGCCTTCTGTCACACACCCTTCTAGAGAGTCATCTGTCTCACTGCAATGACTGACTGCCATCCATTTCACTTGTCTTGCTATACTGCCTAGCTGCCATCATTACTATGCTACCACTGCCATTTGTCCTTTAATACCTCCTGGCTGCCAGTATTGCGGTGCTGATTGTATTACCTGACTACCAATGTTTCCAGTCTCCAGCTTCCTAATTGCTTTCCAAATGGCCAATAATTCTTGTTGTTACTATTCCAGTAAATTGCTACTGCAAGACCTATAGCAGTAGTGTTCCCCAGTCCTATCGTGGGCTTATCCCTAAGTTTTGGTCTGCCAAGTCTTTTTCTTAATTAAAGGCATATACAAGTGAGCTGGGTTTTGAATGCATCTGATAGATCTGCATTCTATTTATCAATGCCAAAAATTTTGCTTGTAAAAATGTGAACGATTTTTGCAACAAAAAAAAAATGTGTTGGGGGTAATGTTGACATAATGTTGATGTTGACAAAATCGAACTATCTCTTACTGTGCATGTGCGAGCTGATTGACTTTTCAGCAAAGATCGGTGACATCAGCCATGACGTCACCTCTGCTTGCGATTATCTCCAAGCTCAGCTCAGAGGTTTCAGAAGCTATCACTGGAGGGAAGAGGAGGGAGGACGGGGGGCGGAGGCGAGGACCGTGCCGCTGAGTGTTTATGTCTGTGTTAGTGTGTATGTCTGTGTGAGTGTGTATGCCTGTGTGAGTGAGTGTGTATGTCTGAGTAGTGTGTCTGTGTGAGTGAGTGAGTGAGCATATCTGTGTGAGTGTGTATGTCTGTGTGAGTGTGTATGCCTGTGTGAGTGTGTGTGTCTGTGTGAGTGTGTCTGTGTGTGTGAGTGAGTGTGTATGTCTGTGTGAGTGAGTGTATATGTCTGTGTGCATGTGTCTGTGTGAGTGATTGTGTATGTTTGTGTGGGTGTGTCTGTGTGAGTGTGTATGTCTGTATGAGTGTGTCTGTGTGAGTGAGTGTGTCTGTGTGAGTGAGTGTGTATCTCTGTGTGTGTGAGTGTGTATGTCTATGTGAGTGTGTGTGTCTGTGAGTGAGAGTGTGTCTGTGAGTGAGAGTGTGTCTGTGTGAGTGTGTGTGAGAGTGTCTGAGCCTGAGTGTCTGTGTGTGAGTGTGTGTGTGTCTGTGAGTGTCTGAGTGTGAGTGTCTGTGGGAGTGAGTGTATGTGTCTGTGTGAGTGTGTATGTCTGTGTAAGTGTATCTGTGTGAATGAGTCAAGTCACTGAGGCCGGGGGAAGTCACAGGTCAATTCGCTGGGCCTGGGGGAGGTCACGTGGGAATTCACTGGGACTGGAGGACATTTAACTGCGGCTGGGTCAGGTGATGGAGCAATTCACTGGGACTGGGGTAGGTCACGGGGCAATTCACTGGGGCTGGAAGGCAATTCACTGGGGCTGGGTAAGTGATGGGGCAATTCACTGTGGCTTGGGGAGGTGATGCGTCAATTCACTGGGGTTGGGAGAGGTGATGGGGGCATTTCATCTAGGCTGGTGAGACCACAGGGCAAGTCACAGGGGCTGGGGGGAAATGTACTGGGCAGGGGGAAGTCACAGGGCAATTCACTGGAGTTGGGGGACATCACAGGGCAATTCACTAGGCCTGGAGGGCAATTCGCTGGGGCAGGTGATGTGACAATTCACTGGGGCCAGGGGAGGTCACAGGGCAATTCACTGGTGCTGGGCACTTCACTGGGGCTGGGGGAGGTGATAAGGCAATTCCTTCGGGCTGGGGGAGGTCACGGGCAATTCACTGGGGCTGGAGGGCAATTCACTGGGGCTGGGGGAGATCACAGGAGCAATTCACTGTAGCTAGGGGAGGTGATGGGGTAAATCACTGGGGCTGGGGTGGGTCTAACAGAGGCAAATCACTGGGGCTGGGGGAAGTATCACCTGGGATGTTATGTAGATAAAACAATCAATGAATGAAGGGACACAGACCTTGTTCTAGTTATTACTGAAATCTAAAGGAAAAATGCAGCTCAATTCACAGACCAAAAAGATACAATGTATTAGTTATACTATTTTTTTGCTGGGATTTTCAGGGGGTGTCAACATTGATAGAAAACAGTTTGTAAATGCAAGAAATTCAGCAAACTTCAGGCTAACAGTTTTAATGTTTATTTTGGTATTTTTTTATGCAAACATTTTTTTTATACATTACTAATTTTCCTCTAAGATATGCATAAATAACCCAGCTCACTACCATATACATTTAAGTTTATTGCAAGACATGTAGCAAAAGTGATCTGCCAAGACTGCTTGAATTCTGATTTTTGTCTGTGCCCTGCTGCCTGTGGCTTCGCTGCTTTACCATCTGTTGAGATTTTTGCCTCATGGATGCTAGCCAACACATGTACAGATTTTTACACAATATTCACAATTATTCTACTAGGAGAGCATGTGTGGCTAATAGTAGAATCACATATAATAGTTGTCAAACTACGAAACGTCATCACGCTCGTGAAGCGAGGGACGCAATTTAGGCTGCAAATGCCGAACATCGCAAAGCGAGGGGCCGCATTTGCGGAGGTGGAGGCTCCCACATCGGCTGCAATGAGCCAAAGGCTCATTGCAGGCCGCAAATGCGGACCCTCGCGAAACGAGAGAGCCACAAATGCGGAACCCTCGCAAAGCGAGAGGGACGCATTTGCGGAGGTGGAGGCTCTACGGAGCCTCACAAGCGGTTACAAACACCTACAAAAGCGGACTTAACAAAAAAACATCTACCACGCGATAACTAAATAAGTGCTTACACTAAAAAAATATGTGCCGCGGGACATTACGAACTCGCAAAAATATGACCTTAAAGGACGAACCACGCGCAGCTGAAAACATTAAAGAAACAATAATTTGGAGATTTGCATAAATTAGAGAAATGGGCGGCTAAATGGCAGATGAGATTTAATACAAATAAATGTAAGGTTATGCATTTGGGAAGGAAAAATAGCCATGCAATTTATAATCTTAATGGAGCAAATCTAGGGGTATCTAATATTGAAAGGGATTTGGGAGTACTAGTGGACAACCACCTAGGTAACAGTGCTCAATGCCAAGCAGCACCTCCAAAGGCAAGTAAAATATTAGCATGTATTAAGAAGGGTATAAAAGCAAGGGAGGCAAATATAATTCTACCACTATACAAATCCATAGTACGCCCTCATTTGGAATATGGAGTACAATTTTGGGCACCACTTCATAAAAAGGACATTTTAGAGCTGGAAAAAGTACAGAGAAGGGCGACAAAACTAATAAGGGGAATGGAGGGGCTAAGTTATGAAGAAAGACCAACCGAATTAAACGTATTTTCGCTAGAAAAAAGGCATCTACGAGGGGATATGATTATGTTATTTAAATACATCCAGGGTCAATATAAGGCTTTGTCAAGTGAACTTTTTGTAGCAAGAGATTTTTAACTGACAAGAGGACATCCTTTGAGGTTAAAGGAAAAAAGATTTCACCTTAAACAAAGAAAAGGGTTCTTCACAGTTAGGGTGGTTAAACTGTGGAATTCTCTACCAAAGGACTTGGTGACAGCAAATTCAATAGATAACTTCAAAAAGGGGTTAGATATATTTTTGAATAAAGAGGGCATTTAAGGTTATCCTAGATAGCTTTTTTCCCCTTATGAGACAATTAGCAAAGTTTCAATGGGGTTTTTTTTTTTTTGTTTGCCTTCGTCTGGATCAATTAACAATTAATAACAAATAGTCCACATATTAAAAAGATCAAGAGAGATCTAAAAAGGTTGAACTTGATGGACTAACTCTTTATTCATCCTCAAATACTATACTATTAATAATTAATTAACAACTAATTAATTAATAACTAATCCGCATATTGCAGATCAGAGGAGATCTTAAAAGGTTGAACTTGATGGACTGAAAATCCCTTAAGAGAGAGAAAAAAACGAAAAAGCCGTACGAGGTACAAGATACACTTTTAGCAAGGACACTAAATCATCCACACCCGCGTACCACATACACATTTGCCGCCATTTTACCACACTAAATTACAGAATGCGGAAGTACACAGCTACACTAACGGCTTCCCCTTGAGCATGCAGCCAATTTACACTACACACTGCACACATTGCTCACACTTACACCTCAGCTCCACAACAGTGCAAACCTACATTGTATGCTGCAGGAACATCAAAACAGATTTTTAGCTCTTCAGCACAATGCTTCCTGCATAGATTAATTACAAATAGGTAAAGTATATTAATATATTAATTTATGAATTATTTAATTAACATAAAAAAAAAACATATACACACAAAAAAACCTGCAAAAGCCATTCACTGCGCGCCTCACAACGAGCACCAACGCTGCTCATTGCACACAAACTGCACCAGGGGACAGCCTTGCAATAAGCGCAAAAACCAGGTCAGTGCCAACCTTACAATGACAGCAAAAGCGCCTCTGATAACAAAAAATTACAACAACCGAGAGGCGGCGCTCATTGCGAGCCACGAGATTAGCGCCAAAGGCGTTCAGGGCGACGCTCGCAATGAGCGCCAAAGGATCTCAGACCACCAAAAAAATATATATCTGTGGCAAACAGCATTACCAGCCTTACAATTTTACAATTGCCCCGTCAAACATATATTTGTGTGTGTTAAGAAGTCAAGATAAACAGGTTTGGTTGGCTTGATAAGCATCTAAAGTAGGGCAGAATAAATTTACAAAGCACCCTGAGCTCATCCAGTCTTCATGGGAAGCATTTTAATAAGCAAAACATATTCTTGCAAGTCTATAACACAACATGTGTGATGTCAGTGTTTGTATAACACATTATTTTCTCGTGGTATGGTTCATCTGGTTATAAATGCGTAATTTGTATCACTAGAGGGTGCTATTTCAAAATATATATAACAAATAATTCTGAGATACAAAACAGCAGCTATTCAAATCCTCCCACTAACAGAATGAGCAATAAAACTGCTCTCTTGTATATCTACAAAAAATAATAAAGCATTAGAGGTTTTAAAACAAATATTTAATTTGATATATAACATAGTTTTCTTCATGAAAATGTTGAATATAATATGATTTTTCCAAACCTTTCATTGTTGCTCTTTCTAATTCTTTTGTAAACTATGTAAAAGGTTAAACATTTCATGAGAGGGAGGTAATTTGAGCAAATCTCATGCATGTCATAACTGTATCTCTATGGGCTTTCTCTTTTCAATGCCCATATGTAATGGGGTTTGACATTCAAGTTTTCAAATTTATCCAGTGACTAAAAGGTTATTTCACGTTAATAAATGTTCACATTTTTCTGAGCTTCTGAAAGAAAAAGAAAATTAACACCTATTGATGACATTACAAAAATGTAAACAAATAAAGATTGTTTATTCTCTTGAATTGTATTTCTGAGAATAAAATTTAACCTCATTGTCTAATTCTGGCAAACTTTGTGCTCTATTTTGACAGTAAGGGATTTTCTAAGTAGTAACCACCTAGAAGAGATGTCAGCAACATACATTGAAGACATCCATATAAAAGCATTTTGTTGATTATTTGGCAGATGTCAAGATCAATATTAAGAAAGAAAGTGATGTTGGGAAGAGGGTAGGGGGATTATTAACAATTATTTGTCTTCCTCTGAGGAACAGCTAGAATATATGAGTGATTGACCATGGCACCATAATTCCAATGATCCATTTCTATTAAGTGTTTAAGTGTTTCTATTAACATTGTTATCAGTTTTTTCTGTTTTTGTTGTATTGATATAGCAGTAATCAGGCACTAATTTCCCTTTATGTAATATAGAAAGCTGAGTATTGGTGCCTGCCTATGCATGGAGGGATGTGACTGCAGTTAAAAATGTTGCAAAACCTCTTAAATGCTTGTGTAGCAATAGATACTGAAGGCTCTATGTAAATCTCTGCAAAATCCATTACGAGTGCCATAGTGGCAAAACTAGTTTTATCTAGCTTTGGTAATCACCGAGCCTTAAAACATTGAAAGCAAACTGCTATGGGTCACAGCTACCAGTGAACTTCACAACAAACCCGAAAACAAGGCATAAATCTCCATTGAGTCTTTCACTGACAATAAATTATGAGTTACTCCCTGACACTCTGACACCCAAACCCTATGCTAATAAGATTTTACAGATCACTCACAGATGAGGGCACTGCCGTGACTGCAAAAAGCAGAAGAAAGATTTACGTGTACCAAAGACCACTCGCAATTGGTTTTCAAACCTTTGCTGAGTCCCACAGAAGTATTTAAAGTGACAGTATAGTGCAAAAAGCACAACAAAATGATGAAATTTCAACATTATTTGGCACTTAACAATCCAATATCAATACATGTGTAATTAAAAAAGATGACATGTTAGTATTAAGCATGTTCTATGATACAAAATCCAGGGTTACACACAACCCAGTACTCAAAGAGTAAATAAACATCACAAATCCACATTACCTAGGAACAAACACTCTAATGCATTGGCTATAAATATATTATATTTTAACACAATATAAACACATATTTATTGAAGCTATAAATACAATTGTCACATCTTTTTAATATCAAAATATATTAATAAATATAAAACAATTACTATATATATATATATCTGTTCCCTTGCAGCAGCCAGTTACAGCAGTGGTCACTGCACTTCGCACTCATTACAAGATTTATGACGTTCACATTTCCTGTGGTCTCCTAGGGCTGTATCTCATCTGTAAAGTTTGGCTACTCCTCGCACAAAAATCTGTTGCGTCTAAGGCAGGATTTATGGCTGTGCTCTAATCTGGGGGAGAAGATTTACATTAGTGTAGAAGTAAGGGAAAAAAAGCTCCCACGGCCAATTTAGAGCAGTGCCCCAATTTGGAGCACCTGATTTACATACAGGGAGTGCAGAATTATTAGGCAAATGAGTATTTTGACCACATCATCCTCTTTATGCATGTTGTCTTACTCCAAGCTGTATAGGCTCGAAAGCCTACTACCAATTAAGCATATTAGGTGATGTGCATCTCTGTAATGAGAAGGGGTGTGGTCTAATGACATCAACACCCTATATCAGGTGTGCATAATTATTAGGCAACTTCCTTTCCTTTGGCAAAATGGGTCAAAAGAAGGACTTGACAGGCTCAGAAAAGTCAAAAATAGTGAGCTATCTTGCAGAGGGATGCAGCACTCTTAAAATTGCAAAGCTTCTGAAGCGTGATCATCGAACAATCAAGCGTTTCATTCAAAATAGTCAACCGTGTCGCAAGAAGCGTGTGGAAAAACCAAGGCGCAAAATAACTGCCCATCAACTGAGAAAAGTCAAGCGTGCAGCTGCCACGATGCCACTTGCCACCAGTTTGGCCATATTTCAGAGCTGCAACATTACTGGAGTGCCCAAAAGCACAAGGTGTGCAAACTCAGAGACATGGCCAAGGTAAGAAAGGCTGAAAGACGACCACCACTGAACAAGACACACAAGCTGAAACGTCAAGACTGGGCCAAGAAATATGTCAAGACTGATTTTTCTAAGGTTTTATGGACTGATGAAATGAGAGTGAGTCTTGATGGGCCAGATGGATGGGCCCGTGGCTGGATTGGTAAAGGGCAGAGAGCTCCAGTCCGACTCAGACGCCAGCAAGGTGGAGGTGGAGTACTGGTTTGGGCTGGTATCATCAAAGATGAGCTTGTGGGGCCTTTTCGGGTTGAGGATGGAGTCAAGCTCAACTCCCAGTCCTACTGCCAGTTCCTGGAAGACACCTTCTTCAAGCAGTGGTACAGGAAGAAGTCTGCATCCTTCAAGAAAACATGATTTTCATGCAGGACAATGCTCCATCACACGCGTCCAAGTACTCCACAGCGTGGCTGGCAAGAAAGGGTATAAAAGAAGAAAATCTAATGACATGGCCTCCTTGTTCACCTGATCTGAACCCCATTGAGAACCTGTGGTCCATCATGAAATGTGAGATTTACAAGGAGGGAAAACAGTACACCTCTCTGAACAGTGTCTGGGAGGCTGTGGTTGCTGCTGCACGCAATGTTGATGGTGAACAGATCAAAACACTGACAGAATCCATGGATGGCAGGCTTTTGAGTGTCCTTGCAAAGAAAGGTGGCTATATTGGTCACTGATTTGTTTTTGTTTTGTTTTTGAATGTCAGAAATGTATATTTGTGAATGTTGAGATGTTATATTGGTTTCACTGGTAAAAATAAATAATTGAAATGGGTATATATTTGTTTTTTGTTAAGTTGCCTAATAATTATGCACAGTAATAGTCACCTGCACACACAGATATCCCCCTAAAATAGCTAAAACTAAAAACAAACTAAAAACTACTTCCAAAAATATTCAGCTTTGATATTAATGAGTTTTTTGGGTTCATTGAGAACATGGTTGTTGTTCAATAATAAAATTAATCCTCAAAAATACAACTTGCCTAATAATTCTGCACTCCCTGTAGGGCTCTGAGTGCTTTGGGAATGGTATAACATAGCTCCCCTCTAACTGGCTGAATGGGTTTTCATGCACACAACTTCTCTCTGTAATGTTCTTCTGACAAAATAATCCCTAGGGAATTTATGATGTCTTTAAAATCAGTCCTTTAGCTTTTTCTGGAGATAATCACAGACTGGAGGTTAGCTGTTTGCATCTGATGAATCTTTTCTTAAGAGCATCACAGATGTAAATAATACCCTTTGCACAAAAAAATGATTTCTAGTTCTAATTGATGCTAAATGTAAATGACTGTAATGTCATAGTCCAATAATGCTCTGATTCACTTGCGTATTATGATGGACATACAAGCATTAAATATATTTTTGTCCTGACTGTTTTAGAAACAACTGTAGGCCCATTTGACTTGTAAACTCTGAAGGAATGCAAGGAACTTTTATTATTTGTGAGCGTTTGTAACTCACTAATATTAATAACATAAAACTAGTTAATACTAATGTACATATTATTATATATTATTATTAGGTTACAGTGAGTAAATTATTGTTGAAATTAACAATATATAAGCAAAAGATAAGCAAATATTTACTATGATGAAATGCAACATTCCAGAATGTAAATGTATCACTCATGGCACCATGGCATTTGTTTATTCAGAAGGTTTACATGTATTAAGAGATGGTAGGATCAGGTGTGAATAACTGTGTAGTACAGTGCCCCATTTGGAAAGTATTTTGGGATGGATGCTTGTTTTGATACTGACACCATGCCCAGAAATAATCCCATCATTGAAATAACAAACAATAACATCAACACAAAAAGCAAACCACATTCTGTATTTTCATGAAATGTCAAGTAGTATGTTGTCAATGTGGGCACAGCCTTAGGTCACAGCTGTAAAATTTGGCAGCATCAGTTACTGTGGGGACTTCTAAGAACTAAGTTAAGAGTTCATTTTATATCAGAATTAGAACAATGATGATACAAATATTTAAGTAACCTAGCTAAAACATTTATATAATAGAAACAAGTTGTGCCTAAACAGTTTCGTCAAACAAACCAACATACAGATAACATAATAAAGAAAATTAAGAAAAGTAGATAAAGTTGGATAAGTGGAATAGGGTTCCAGCGGAAGCAGTAAGGCAGAAATTCAAGTATGCTATAAGGTTATCCTGAGGATATAGTAATCTGAACTACTTAAGTAAATAAAATGTGCAGAATAGGTGGGCCTGTTGGTTCTTATCTATCGTCAACAGGCATGACTCCTTGTAAAATTGATATATGTTTTTATCTAGGTTGGAGATGTCTCTGAATCACTAAATGACTCATTTGCTTTATTGATTTTACTACAGTGGCATTATTTCCATTTTAAACTCTGCTGTTTTTAATAGATTTTCCTTATCGGCAGTTTTGAATGACATAACAGGAAAGAGCAGTTAGTCAGTAGCAAAATAGGTATTAATCACTAGAACAGGACATATAAATTATGTAGGCTGGTACTTTCCTAATCGTTTTTCTTTATATTTGTTTTTCATTATCTGTATCCTCTTCGACCTAGAGATGTGCTCTAGTCTGACTGTTATGTATGAAAAGAGGAAGGGACAGGTGTGGCGTGAGGTTGAAGTCCAACACTTTCCATGTTTGTTTTTGTAACTTACTGTAGAATCAGTGAACACATCTTCCCTGTAGCCTTATATTCTGTTGTCCATCAACTAGTGTTACATTATCTGGGTTTTATCGACACTGCAGCAATTATTTGTTAAATGAAAACAGTTTTTTATCTACGACTTGGTTTTAATATCCTAATGTCTATCATAAACTATAGGATATACTTGCTCAATTATGTCAACAATTCAGTAGGTTTTCATAAAGAAAAAAAAGTTCAAGCTGGACACTTAAATTACCAAACAGATAACATGCACATTAACCATATATCAACTGAAGAATACTATATCATTTTAGATTGTAAGTCTGCAAGTTTCAATCCTGCAAGGTGCTTTAGGGAAAGCGCTATGGACACCGGATTCCAAGCTCAAAGACAGGGCCCTCCATTCTTTGCAATGTGTGAATCTTTAACTTGTCATTGCCTGTAACTTAACTTATGTATAGCGATACGGAATAAGTTGGCGCGTTACAAATAAACAATAATAATAATAATATATAATACTCTCTCTCCCCCTATACTCCGTCCCCAACAGGCTCACATATCCTGCTCTTGATTTCCAACTCCTGAAAACACAGAGCAAATAAAATTCATTCCTGAGGCTCACTTATCCTGCAGCTGAAATCCCCACTCTTGAAAACACCAAGATGGTTTAGCCTTTGGCCTGTCACACTTCCTTTGCAATAAACTCACTCTACTCTTTGTCTTCTGCTACCTATCCTATTGTACACAATTGCATGGCTGATTATACTTTTACTTTGCAAATGTTATAGCCAAACCATTATATTAAATTTTTCAAGATTCACTCAACACAGGGTCTCTACCAGATGACTGGAGAAAAGCTGACGTGATACCTATATTTAAAAAGGGAGCAAGAGCAAATCTGGGGAATTATAGACCAGTGAGCCTCACTTCTTGTAGTGGGGAAGCTTTTAGAAGGGTTAATAAGGGATAATATACAAGAATATGTCTATTTGAACAGGAGTCAACATGGATTTATGAGGGATAGGTCATGTCAAACAAATCTAATTAGTTTCTATGAGGAGGTTAGTGGGAAACCTGGATCAAGGCAACTCAGTGGATGTAGTCTTTTTGGATTTTGCAAAGGCTTTTGATACAGTGCCACGTGGGAGACTATTGTGCAAACTAAGAGATACAGGATTTGCAGTAAATATCTTCTCATGGATTGAGAGCTGGCTAAAAGACAGGAAGCAAAGGGTTGTTGTAAATGAAACATACTCCGATTGGACTAATGTGGTAAGTGGGGTTCCTCAGGGTTCAGTATTAGGTCCTCTCCTTTTTAACATATTTATTAATGACTTAGAGGTAGGATTGGAGTGTGGTGTCTCCATTTTCGTTGATGAGTCCAGCATTCCTCAACTTCTTTCAGCCTAAGTCCCGTGTGCCTTAACAGCTCGCCTCGCTTCACCAGGCTTGCAGGAGCTCCTTTGGCGCTCATCTCAGCCTAAGTCCTGCATGCTTCAATGCCTCAACATCTCGCCTCACTTTGTGAGGGTCGCAGGGCTATGAGCCTCTTTGGCGCTCGTTGCCTAAGTCCTTTGAGCTTGGAAGTCTATAATTCCTAAACGGCTCGCCTCACTTTGTGAGGCTCGCAGTTGCACATAGGCCAAGATCCAATACTCAGTAGCCAGGCTTGATTAGGTTAACATTTGGACCAATAGATTGACACTGAGTGCTGCTGAAAAGGCACAAAAATATGTGCAGCCCCTACATCCTCCTCTGCCTAGCATCAGGGCCCCAATCTCTCATGGACGGCCGTCATCTCACAGGTGCTGGGGGGAGGGGCAGGGGGAGGCATCTCCCAGGAGCCATGACCATTAATAATGATGTGTCATCTCACTATTAGTGATGTCGCGAACATCAAATTTTTGGTTTGCGAACAGAGAACGCGAACTTCATCAAATGTTCGCGAACAGGCGAACGTCGGCAAACCGCCATAGACTTCAATGGGCAGACGAATTTCAAAACCCACAAGGACTCTTTCTGGCCACAATTGTGATGGGAAAGTTGTTTCAAGGGGACTAACACCTGGACTGTGGCATGCTGGAGGGGGATCCATGGCAAAACTCTCACGGAAAACTACATAGTTGATGCAGAGTCTGGTTTTAAGCCATAAAGGGCATAAATCACCTAACATTACTAAATTGTTTGGAATAACATGCTTTAAAACATCAGGTATGATGTTGTATCGATCAGGTAGTTTAAGGGTTACAAGCGCTTCACAGTAACAGACCAATCTCACCGTTTAATGCACTGCAAACAACCGCAAACAGTCCCTTTGCACAACCGCAAACTCCCCATTTGCACAAGGTTGGATACCAAGCTAGCCATGTCCAGTTCCTTGTCCTCACTGATGTTATTGAAGGTCTCTTCCTCCACCTAGCCACCAAGGGTCCCCGAAAGGTGACAACAAGCCCCCTGGGACGCCTGCTGTGTTTGGTCTTCCAACTCCTCAAAGCCACCTTCCTCCTCTGACTCCTCTTCTTCAGACTACCAGAGTCTGGGGGCTTCCAGTGCCCAGCATGGAAGATTATACACAGGTCAGAGTCTGGGGGCTTTTAACTACCCAGCAAGGTAGATTATACACAGGTCAGAGTCTGGGGGCTTCCACTGCCCAGCATGGAAGATTATACACAGGTCAGAGTCTGGGGGCTTCCACTGCCCAGCATGGAAGATTATACACAGGTCAGAGTCTGGGGGCTTCCACTGCCCAGCATGGAAGATTATACACAGGTCAGAGTCTGGGGGCTTCCACTGCCCAGCATGGAAGATTATACACAGGTCAGAGTCTGGGGGCTTCCACTGCCCGGCATGGAAGATTATACACAGGTCAGAGTCTGGGGGCTTCCACTGCCCAGCATGGAAGATTATACACAGGTCAGAGTCTGGGGGCTTCCACTGCACAGCATGGAAGATTATACGTGTTGCCTCTGTCTGCATTATTATAAGGTGTGTACTGTTAAGTAGTACTATTCCTATCAGTTTAATCCCTGTTACGTCCACTATCAGGGGACGTGTATATGGCATGGATTTTTGGAAGCAGGAGATGGAAAAAGATGCTTGGTCGGTCCTCCCACTTCAAATTTGGGGCACTGCACGTGCAATCGAAGATGCCACCAGATATGAGTGTCACTGTGCACTGGCAAAAGTTGGCAGAGTAGATGCAATAGGCTTCACACACACGCCTGTAGGCAGGTAATTGCTATTCAATCTATTACAGTCAAAAAAGTGTTGTTTTATGTCACTGAGCACAATATAAGCTGTCAGCCTGACACAGGCAGGCAACTGAAATTAAATTACAGGAAAAAAATGGTTGTTTTCAATGTATGTTACACCACCAGGTATTAGTAGTGAAAATAAGCACAATATAAGCTGTTAGGTGTTAGCCTGTCACACACACACGCTGGCAGGCAGGCATAGATTACACAAAAAAAATTATAAAATAAAATAAATGATGTTCAAAGTTTTCCTCAATGATAAAGTATAGGGGGCAAACCGAAAAGCGCATGTGTTCGCCGTTCGTGGCGGACGCGAACATGCGAAAAACGCCGCAAATAGTTCTCCGGCGTACTGTTCGGGACATCACTACTCACTCATCTAAAATTCAATAAATCCTATCTAAAATACACACATACCACCCTACCTATCTAAAATACCCCCCCCCCCCCAATTTAATATACAATAAATCCTATCTCAATATACAAACCTTAATTCTAACCTAAAATAAAATAATTAAGACCACTTACCTTTGCAGATGTCCCTCCAGATCACCAACCTAGGGAAAAAAACAAATTAGTACTACACATTTACATACAATAAATAAACATTCTAAATATTCTAAATATTCTACTCACTTTTCCAGCATGTCCCCATCCTTCTTATTTTCTTCTCCAACTCGGCTCCTGTTAAAAATAAACATTACATTACTACAACATATACACACACAAAATAAAATAAAAATAATATACATTGAACGATGTCCCCGTGCTCCTCCTCTTCTGCCCTGGCTGGACCCTGGAAGAATGTGTGCTCTAAAAAAAGAAGAAAAAGAAACTATCAGAGATCTGCAAGTGCGGACCTCCTAGACTCTAATGAGCCTCCTAGAGGCTTTACCGGAAGAAAAATGACAATGGCGCCTTTTGATTGGCTGGTAACGCTGTCAATCAAATGTCAGCCAATCAGAAGGCACCAAGGTGTAAGCCAATAAGAATGGGATATACCCCCAATATCCCATTCTGATTGGCTAATGCAGCTGTAAATCTTTTTTAAACCAATCAGAAGGCTCTATTGCCTTCAGCCAATCACAATGGGATACACCCCACATAGAAATTGGCTGTAGGCATCTGAACCTTCTGATTGGCTGTTGTTACTGTCAATCAGATTACAGCCAATCAGAAGGTGCAGATATCTTCAGCCAATTACAATGGGATATACGCCCACAGGGCGGTTGGCTGAAGACATAGCACCTTCTGATTGGCTGTTGTCACTGTCAGTTAGACTGCAGCCAATCAGAATGTGCAGATGCCTCCAGCCAATCAACCCATGGGGGTGTATCCCATTGGGATTTGCTGAAGGCAATCAAGCCTTCTGATTGATTTAAAAAAGATGGACAGGTGCATTAGCCAATCAGAATGGGATATGGGGTTGTATCCGATTCTGATTGGCTTACACCTTGGCATCTTCTGATTGGCGGAAATTTGATTGACAGCATTTTCAGCCAATGAGAAGGCGCCATTGACAGTTTTCTTCCGGAAAAGTCTCTAGGAGGCTCATTAGAGTCGGGGAGGTCCGCACTCACAGACCTCCTTTAGTTTTTTTTCCTTCTTTTTTTTAGAGCGCTGATTCTTCCAGGGACCAGCCAGGGCAGAAGAGGAGGAGCACGGGGATATCACGGGGAGGTAAGTTCAATGTATATAATTTGTATTTTATTTTGTGTGTATGTATGTTGGAGTAATGTAATATTAATTTTTAACAGGAGCCGCGCCGGAGAAGAAAATAAGAAGGATGGGGACATGCTGGAAAGGTGAGTAGAATATTTAGAATATTTAGAATGTTTATTTATTGTATGTAAATGTGTTGTACTAATTTTTTTTGCCTTAGGTTGGCGATTTATTGTATATTAAATAGGGTTTATTGTTGTATTGTATGTATGTATGTTAGATAGTATTTCATGTATTTTAGATTTTGTGGTATGGGTGTATTTTAGATAGTATATTTAATATATTTTAGATAGGAGTATTGTATTTTATTTAATTTGTATTGTATTGTATTGTACTGTATGTGTTCTGTAGGTATTTCCTTTTCAGGTGTAATTTTTTTTCTGTAGTGTGGGGGTGGGGTTGTAATGTAGTGTTTTTTTTATTTTTGTAATGTACCTTTTTTATTTTTTGTGACTTAGGTTTTATTATTTTTTGTAACTTAGGTTTTATTATTTTCTGTAATTAGTGTGGTGTTTTTTTTAGGTGGTAGGTAGGTAGTGAAGGTGGGTAGTGTAAGTGTTAATAGGTTAGTTTATAGGGGGTTTAGTTTTGATTTATTGGTTTATTGGGGGTATAGTGCAGTGTAGTTTTGTAGTTAGTGTCATGAGGGTCCTTGAGGACCATCATGGCACATATGTGGTTAATGTTAGGTTTGTAACTGCCCCATAAGGGTCTTTATACAACCTTATGGGACTGATGGGGTTAAATAGAGGCTTATGAGGGTTTGTATTGACCCCCATGAATGACAGGGTTAATTATGGGCCTATGGGGGTCTGTATTGACCCCTATGATTGACAGGGTTAATTAAAGGCTTATGGTGGTCTGTATTCACCCCTATGAGTGACAGGGTTAATGAAGGGCTTATGGGGGTCTGTATTGACCCCTATGAGTGATAGGGTTAATTAATGGAGTATGGGGGTCTGTATAGACCCCCATGAGTGACAGGGTTTAATCATAGGCTTATGGGGGTCTGTAGTGACCCCCTTGAGTGACAGGGTTAATTAAGGGCTTATGGGGGTCTGTATTGACCCCCATAAGTGACAGGGTTA